>VXAD01013799.1:650481-919926 GCA_013399195.1 Dicrurus megarhynchus | reverse complement strand
CCGCGGAGGTGCCGGGCGGGAGCGGGGGTCTGAGAGCGGGATCGGGGCCGGCCGCTCTCCTCCAAGGAGCCTTCAGGTCCCGGCTTTTACGTCCCACAGCCACCGCCAGGCCGGTGCGTGCCGGCGCGGGGCAGCGCAGCCCTGAGCGCGCTGTGGCCGAGCGCGGTGCCCGGTCGCTTCGCGTGGGCTTGACGCGGTGTTTGTGTCGTTGCAGCCACAGCGCAGAAATGATCATCCCGGTCAGGTGCTTCACGTGCGGCAAAATAGTGGGGAACAAGTGGGAAGCCTACCTTGGCCTTCTGCAGGCGGAGTACACGGAAGGGTGGGTTTTATTTCTGTGTTCTTCGACTCGCCTTAAGTGAGGTTACACAATGCGTAAGAGCCCAGACCTGTTGCGTTGGAAGGGAGCTCTGGAGATCATCTCTCCAACCTTCCTGCTAAGGCAGGGCCGGAGGCACAAGTGCAGGGTCGTGGCGTCATGAAAGAGCCGTAGAGGGGCTAAAAACCAAGGTACATTCTGAGGCTATTTAACCAAAGGTTAGAAATTGTAATAGGCCATAAAGTACTTTTTTCCCCACTGAATCTCTCAGGTCAGTGGTATGGAAGTTGCCAAGTCACGGCCCTTGTACCCAAAACATTCCCCAAATAATGTAACTCTGTACTGCTGGTTTCTTCCCTTCCCCTTCCATACACCCAACTTTGACACCAACGTGATGAGTTTTTTAAAGGGAGAGAAGGAAAAAAGTTACAAGTGTAAGAAGTGTTTAGCAGGTTTTTTTAAAGAATTTTAACCCAGGATTGCTAACCTTATTGTAAGTACCAGTTTGCTGGAGAAAGGAGAAATTTTAACTGCTTTAGACACCCCACTGATAGTCCTAACAATTCTGTGTTAAGAAGTCTGTGCATCCTTTGCATGGCCAGAGTTTCTGTTAATAGTCCGAGGAGAGTCTAACTATGGTGACACTACCTCAGAAGCTTTGAGAAGGAAACCTGAGAAACACTTACATTTTCATCAAGTTTAAGTATGAAACAAAAAAAAAATCATGGGTGTTTGCAATTCAAAGGAGTGAAAAAGAAGTTAGAAATTTAAGTGATGTTGAAACGGTTAAGTAGAAAGAAAATAATTTGGTTTGCATTCAAGTGGTTGGGGATCCTAATAGTTCTTACAGCTACGTCCATTTCTTTTATACATGGAGTTAAAAGCATTACTATACCATGGGTCGCTAATTATTTTTCACTCATACTACAGTTCACCAAGACTTTTTTTATAGTGCTTCTGACTTATATTCTAGGCATTAAATTTTAATATTTTCCCCATCTTCATTATTCCTCTGCTTTTGTATAGGAGTTTTGTGTTGTCATTGACAAATGCTCACTTGAAAACAATTGTTGTGGTCACTGGCTTGGTTCTGGGGTGCTTGTTCAAACTAGTGCAATTATGGTATTGTAAGAAGTCGAGTTTACAGATATCAAACAGCTAAAATCTTACACTGCAGTACTGGAACCACTGTTAATGGTGGCTTTAAAAATGGATGGACACAATGGAAAAACTTGTCTAAAGAATTAGTAGTTAAAAAAGACACCCACATCTTTCTGTTTGTCCCTTAAAAGTGCTCTTTTTCCACAAGTCCTTGGAAGCTGGAGGAAAAGGCAAATACAACTAAGGTTGTCTTAAAGTAATACAGTATGACTTTGGAAATTGTGATTAATGTTAGTGTTTTGCATCTCTGATAACTGCATTTGAGAGTTCAGAACTCTCCAGATAGCTTTTAAAATTTACTTATCAACAGACATCAGATGCTTTTGTTCTCAAGCGTTTTGGGAAATTTAGGCATCATGTGATGTTACTTATAAACATTCTTTAAAAAAACCCCACAGTGTTCTTATACTTCTCTAAAACAAGTTTTGTAGGTGCTGTCCTAGAATGAGCAGCCCTGCTGGACTATCTACAGTTGCAAGGACTGAGTGGCATCAGAGAAGCTGCTGAAAGTTGGTTCCTGTAGTTAGACTGCACTGCTTGAAGCCAAATGACCTTTTACCATGGTCCAGCTTAGGCAGAGGCTTCCTTTGTATTTTAGAAAAGTATCCATTGGCTTCTTCCTGCAGGAGAATTACAAGGTGCAGGAAATTAAGTTTGTTTTAAGTGAAGGCTTTATTATTGCACTGCATTATATCAATCTAAAGACCTGAGATCAGTCATGACTCATGAATGTCACATTCTGAAGGAGTATCAGACTGGCTTTATGGTTAATAGGTTGGAGCTAAAGATCTTGGTAGTATCATTATCTTTAAGAGGTCTGATAGCCGTAGCCATGGAAGACACATGCAGTGGTTCAGGCTAGGATGACTCAACATCCCTCTACACAAACATAAGAATCTGGAGCAGTCACTCAGAAGGAATTCAGTGGAAAGACTGTAAAACGCTGATTTCTGACCAGTCTGCACATACTTACTTGTATATATGTGGGGGGCAGGTTGTGTAACTGAGTGCCTTCTCTGATGGGAACTGGGAAGGGTTTTAGCCGTCCTCAGAATTAGCATCCCTGTGTGGGGGAGGTTGCGTTCTCAGTTATTTCAGTTTCTGTATCTCTCACCTTTTTAGCGTGGCTCAGATCTTAAATTTATCTTGTGAAATAGGCAAGAATCATCCTCAGTTTACAGAAACATGGTAAAACAGTGCCCTCTGAAAGCTGTGGCAGGTGGGGACCCTTCGCAGCAGCAGGTCCTGTGCTCTGGCTGGCCCAAGAACGGGCAAACACCCTGTCAACAGCACTAAGTGGAAAAGGGCATTAACAGCACATGCTGAATTTCTGTCTGTCTTTGAACTGCAAACAAATTTTCCTCTATGAGTGAGCTCAAAGTAATCAGTGTGTTGCTTAGGAAACGCTTTCAAGTGATTCACTTCATCCGTTATGTTTTTTAATTGTTTGTTAATAGAGATGCCCTGGATGCCCTTGGCTTGAAGAGATACTGCTGCCGCAGAATGCTCCTCGCCCATGTGGATCTGATTGAGAAGCTTTTGAATTATGCACCCCTGGAGAAATGAGATGGAAAAAGCACTGTGCTGCAATCCATGTGGAACGTATCTCTAATTTAAACTTGAAACTGGACTTCAGGCAGTAAAGGATGGAAGCCAACTGTAGTGCAACCATCAAGAGATGTTTATCTTCTGGATAAAATACAGCCCCAAGCCACTAACCTCTTTCAAGGAAACAAAGGAATGATGAAGTCCACTTAACCAAGATTTAGAGATTACAAGTTTGGATGCTGCTTCTTAAATCTGTGTTTGGAGTTGTGAACTTCTAGATGCTTCTGCCAGTAAAAACAAATGTTTGTTCATGTAGAAAAACTATTATATTTCATTAAAATGTTGAAATAAAGGAAGTTTTTCCCTTGTAGCCTTCATACAGTTTCTGGATAAAGTTAAGTGTATGCTTGGATCTTGCTGGTTACCCTGAAGTTAGGGGTACTGCTGAGTACCCAGTTCAGTGTCCTGCACTAGCAGGCAAGGGTTAGAAACACAGGACTGAATTGTGGTTCCAGTGACGTGGAAGTGGGTAAGTTTGTGAGGCATTACTCCAGAAAGCAGCTGGAGTAATGGAGCCCGTAGAGAACACTTTATACCGCAGTTAAAGTCAACTTGTGGTCTCTACCCCAATCCTTACCAAACACTGGGGCTGCTGTATCATAAAAACAGTGATTCAGATGGTGCAGTGCCTTCATTTAAGCAAAATACGTCTGAGTGTCTCTGCAGAGAGCACTGGATGTGAGAATTGAGGCGTGCTGGTGTGAACAGGATCAAAGTGCGGATGCTGCCAAGCACCTGCACCCCTCTGTGGCTGGTACAGACGCTTTCCACCATTCCTCATTTCAGCGACTTCACGTTGCACTGTGTGTGTGCTGCGGTGCTGCCCAACCCAGCGGAGAGCGGCTGAAACAGAGAGAGGGCAGCTGGAGCTGCAGGGCTGGGGAAGGTCACCTACACCCAGACAGGCACTGACTCTGGCCAGGGCTCTCACCTTCCCCTTGCACAATCAGCTTGTAACTTGGATCATGTTTTCACTCTGCTCTCTGACATCTGGAAAATGCATCATTGCACGTGGTGTGTGCACAGGCAGACACACCCATCATACCTGAAAGTGAAGCAGGCCCATTCCTACACTTGTGCAGGTTTAGGATTCTGTGTAAATGCAGCATTAGTTCATCATTGCGGCAGCTCAGTAGAGAATGGGCTGGAAAAGCTGATAATTCCTTAGGATGCAGTCTGTTGCTCCTTGGTGCAGTTAAACTTTTGCCACTTGTGTATCAGATGCAGGGTAAGAAGTATCTCTGTGGATTCTTTTCTGTAGTATGAAGAATCTGATTTGAACCAACCCTGGGTTTACAGAAATAGTAATTATTTAATGTGCTTACTGGGTCAAACTTCTACCAACAAAGCTTAAAACTAGATTGTCTCACTAAACAAGGCAGGACTGCTGCTTGGCTTTGGCTATCACCCCACCAATCTTTACACTAGAACTTGCTTTTCCATTTACTGCAAGGCAGTAGTAGATGTTTCTCATACTCAGCAATTCTTCACTAAAGGCATCTTAAAACCTATGCTTTACCCTAATGCAAAGAGAATTAAGCAATTAATTCTACCATTTGTTTCATAGCTGGTTGGGTAGCTTACGTTCTGCATGCCTGCTGTATTAGCAAGCTGAACGCACTTTAGAAAAACAAACCAAATAAAGCCCTTCACTTCTCTTTCAGGCTATTTTGTAAAGGACACTGAACTAGAGGATGAGCTTTCCCAAGTGAACTCTAGTAGGACGCTTTTCCCTGTCAGAGTGGGGTGTGACACAGCCCTGCGTGCCAGCCTGTTCACAGATCCATCGGCGGGCCCCGCGCTCGCTCCGTGAGCCACGCTGGGAGCGCAGCAGCCCAGACAGGAACGTCTGGCAGAGGCAGCCGTGCAGGAATGCCATGCAGAAAGCTGGCCTGCATCACTGCCAAGGAACTGGATTAGACAAGCTGACAGGACTTGCTTTCTATCTGCAAAAGCAAATTTCTAATCTCGTTTTCTGCTTTAGAATAACATGTTTCTTTTCAAAACAGGTGCCAAGTTGTCTGATAGGAAAGTTATGGCTCTTAAATACTTAATAATGGAAATGCAATTTGCAAAAACACAGCAGGCCTCGTTCAAAAATGCGAAGGAAAAAGAAAAACCCACCTTGGTTGCTCTTGTTACTATTCTCAAAAACAGGGTGCAGTGGGAGCCAGTGGCAGTCTGGTATTGCTCCATCAGACAGCTGTTACCCAAGGAGCTGCAAAAACACCTGAGCAGCAAGACTAAGTCACAGCAGGCATTAATATTAGCTCATGCAGCCCTTGACACCCTGAGTGCATCACAGCTTTTCCTCAGGAGTTTGCAAATGCAGCGCTAACCAAAAAAAGCCATTTCTGTAATGTGGCAAAGCAAACAGTTTATCGTGATGATGTGAAAGGTTGTCTCGAGAGTTTTGTCCTTGGGAGGGTTAGGGGCAGAAGCAGAGCTTAAATCCTGGTGCAGAAAGAGTCTGAAATTTTGAATGGATTTCTATAAATCCCATCTTTCACCCCTGCTCATTGGTAACTAGGAAAGTAATTCCCTTTTTGCTGTCACTTCCCCTGTGCTACCTTCTGCAGCAGTTAATAACATAAGAGTATTGGATCTGCTTTCTAACCTGCCACATGTCTTTGGGAAGAGCCATTAAATATGCTCACAACCACCACACTTTTTCAAGACAATGTAAAAGACGTGTGTATACACAGAAGAAATAAAAAAGCCTCCGTTTTCTTTCAACCAGAAGAAGAAGCCCTTAACAAAATCAACAGATAGGCAGCAGTGGAAAAAAAAAAAGAAGAGAAATGGTACTGAATATGCAGTCCTTAATTACATGAAGAATTCTGTCAGTTGGAAGGTTTTTGGAAAACACAAAAATCCCACCACTCCTCTGCAGTCACTTATTCACTTTACATATAAAACATTTTGGAAATTTTTCAAGTCTGTCTTGAAAAACTGTTGCAGGGCTCCCACTAACCCAGGTCGTGGTTTAACCCCAGCCAGCAACCAGGCCCCACACAGCCGCTCCCTCATTTCCCACCAGCAGGAATGACTCTCTCTGGGGAGAGAATCAGAAGGGTAAAAGCTGGAAACTCGTGGGTGGAGATAAAGGCAGTTTAATAGGGAAAGCAAAAGTAGAACACGCAAGCAAAGCAAAACAAGGAATTCACTGCTTCCCATGGGCAGGCAGGTGCTCAGCCCTCTCCAGGAGAGCAGGGCCCCATCAGGTGTAACAGTTTCTGGGAAGACAAGTGGCATCATTCCAAATGTTTGCCCATTCCTCCTTCTTCCCCCTCACTTTATATAGTGATACAATTTGGTCTGGAATATCCCTTTGCTCAGTTGGGGTCACCTGTCCTGGCTGTCTCCTCCCAACCTCCCATGCACCCCCAGCCTCCTCCCCAGCTTGGCAGTACCAAAAGCAGAAAAGGCCTTGGCTCTGTGCAAGTCCTGCTCAGCAATAACAAAAACATCTCTGTATTACCAACCCCGTGTTCAGCACTGATCCAAAACACAGCCCCTGTGAAGAGAATCAGCTCCAGCCCAGCCAAAGCCAGCACACCCAGCACTGGAAAAGCAAGCACAGTCAGAAGTGTGACACAAGACCCTCTGTCACCCAGGCCACAGCCTCCCTTCACACATCACAATCATACCGAAATAACGGAGCGGTGCCTGGGATGCATGGTGGGAGCTGAGGTCATGAAAGTACAGAGGAACCTGCTCATGGAGCTCAGCATCCTGCTTCTACCTGGAGCATCAGCACGGAGCTGTGTGTGCTTGGAAAGCCTTGTTTCTTGAAATCACAATTTTAAACAAAAAAAAAACCTCTTGATCATAATTCTCAGTCCATCTGCAGGAAGGAAGTGAAGTGCTTTTGTGCCAATCTGTAAAGAGCCTCAGGTTTTATATTTCAAAAGGAATTTTGCTCTGAAAAACCACCTCTTGTGAGGGTCTCACCCCAGGGTGATTTACTGAGAGATGTGTGCTGGGCTTTTGTTCTTCCCATGACTTTTCCCTAAATGCAGTCTAGAATTAGATACTAAAGTCTGACTTCTGGTATATGTTTCTTGTCTATATGAAGAAATATGAAAACTCTCAAAATCCTGATTAAAACCATCACACAAACCCCCACAGCTGTGTATTTCCATCAAGATGTCTAACTAGCCCTGTGGCTACAAAGCTACATTTCACTGATAAAAATCTGTGAGAATCCAGAACAGGAGCTACCTCTTTCGCTGCAAATGGTCCTACAAGAAAAATCAATCCTTGCTGTGACAAAAAAACCTAACAAAACCAAAACCAAACAGCCTATTTGCCTCTAAAATCAGTTTAATTCCAAATAGTTTTTAACTTCAGTATGGATGCTAGTAAGATAATAGCATCTCTACTTTGACCCCTCTCAGAGCAGACCCGTGTACATCCAGTTGAGCTCAATTAGCCAGCAAGATTTTCTTATTACTGAAACTTCTCAGTTGAAACATCTCCAAGATAATGTTGCCTCCACCTGGCTCTGACTGCCCAGAATATGAACATAGATTTGCTTTCCCCTTCAGTGCATTTGCACCATGATTTACATCGTGGTTTTGCTTTCAGCTCCAATTTTTATTCAGTTCCTCCAGCCAGTGAGAAAGCATTTTTAATTGCTCAGTGGGGACAGCACAATAAAGATGTTTGAAAACCCAGGACAGGGAGCACATGGCCAAGCCTTTGGCTCTGCCATGCTGGATGGTTTGATGTGTCGCCCACTGAAGTCTGTAGGAGTCTTTTCATTAACTTCAGTGTGACTTAAAATGACCTGGTAGCCTGTGGTGCCCTACACCACTCGGGTGTCCAGGATTAATTCATTTTGTTAAGTTCTGCTAAGAAAAGCTGTTTGAGGTGCCCAAGCATTAGGCACTCAAAGAGCTTTCAGATCTTGCTGCGGACTTCAACCATGTGCACCTCTAGCACATAAGGCCATAGAAGAAAATAAAAGGTAAAAAGTTACCTTTGGCTGCAGTGACTCCTGCCACTCAGGGGCAGCTGCAAGGCTTTTCTTTGGGCTGGTGTTTGGAAGTAGCACAATATTTACGTGGGAGTAGGTCTTGTCTAAACCCCCATTGCTTTCTCCTTCACACTCCCTTCCAGAAATATATAGGGAATGTAGAGCCAAGTCATGCAGAAAATGTTAGGGTTTGCACCCGTAACCTAATTCCTCCTTCTCCACAAAGACACATCTTCCAGACTCTGTCAGTCATCCACTGTGGTGAGCTACACCTTGTCTGGTGCTGTAGGTCACAGGTAGCTGGGGTGAAGCCACCGAGATCCCAAGCACCACACGAGTTTCCCCACAATTACTTTCAGGATACATCTGCTCCCGTGTTCAACACTGAGTCTTGTAACAGCCAAGCCAGAAAATTCATGCAGGAAAGCCCTTCATTTATCCCTCCCAAATACGATGCAAGCATTTTAATAAAATGGGTTAATTATTTCCTGCTCTTTAGGAGATGAGCAACTAATGATCAAAGAAAGGCATGGAACAGCTGACAAAAAGCTAAAAGCCCACAGACTTTACGGGGCTCAAGAACCCTGGCACCTAACAAGCGAGTGGCAAAGGCTGTGGTCGAGCCTTTCTGTAGGCACTGATGATTTTGAATTAACACACTCCCCATCCCACAGGCTGGATTTAGAGCTAGGAAGAATAAATACTGAATACTCTCTCTTTGGGCATCAGATCTCCTTCTTTCAAAAGCAAGTCTACTTGGAGAACTCCAAGAAATGAACTACTTCTAAAAAAACTTTAAATAAATCAGTGCCAGGAGTAGGACAGCTGTGCTCAGCACCCACTTGTACATACTGACCTTTCGTGAGCTGCTGCTTTCCACATTTTCTAGTGGTTCACCACAGCTGTATCTACAAGCTTTGAATTTCTTTAGAGATTACCTAAGTGTCACTTTCCTTGCCAATATCACTCCAGAGACCTGATCCAAGTGCACGAAGCTCAACAGGAATCTTTCCTGAAGTACTTAGGGTCCATCCTATTCCACGCTCTCTTTGCATTCTCCAGGCTGGGCCACAGCAGCAGCAGAGATTCCCTTTGCCCATCTCCACGTCACACCATTGCTTGTGTCTTTCAAGAACAGAAAAAGGCTTCAGCTCACGGTGTCTGTTTAGGGACAGGCCTTGACAAGAACATATAGGATCGTTAATGTGAGCCTAGGGCAATTAGTGCAATGCCTCAGTTTCCCTTTCTGTACCTCTGGGATGGCACTCATCCCACTCTTCAGCAATCATCAGAGATGGGCAACAAGGAGTAGTCTAACCTCACCCAACCCCTGGTGTCTTCTTGCATCCTTCTTATCAACAACCCCTATCATATACCCTCAAATCCTAATGGAGTATTTTTAACAAGATTTTAAAAATCACTTTTTGACACTAAGCAGAGCCCAGTGTGGGAAGTACTGATGGAAAGCTGCTGCCCTGAGCTTTTGCAGCAATTTAGAGATCAGCAGCATCACTGTCCCCAGCAATGCAGAAGGTATAAGGACACAGCTAAAGCCCAATTATCCCCAGCTATTTACTGAAAGCTGCCTTAAAGGGCCTCTCCCCGTTTTTTTTTCCTTTTTAATGAAGCCTTCCTTCCAGCAGTGTGTGTGAAAGTGTGCTCCTTCCCAGGCAGTGATAGAGAGAAGGGAGAAATGTCCACTTTATGGCACAAGGAGGGAAAGGGTAATCAGAGCAGTGGCACCTACTCAGGGCTAAGGGCTGCCCTGCTGAAACGGGATGTGCTCCTCCCAGCGCTGATCAGCCCCTACCCGCCAGCTGATGGGCTCTGCCCCGCTCCTCACCAACACCGTAACGGGTACAGCCAAGCCCCCGAGCCTCCCATTTCCAAAGAGAGTGGGAATTCGGAACTTTTATAGTTGACTTTATAAATTCATAGGCAGCAACACCATGGCTATCACTTGGGCTGGAGGTATAACAAGAGGTTGTGCTGAAATTCCCCCAAAAAATTTAAAAACAAAAATCAGATGAGTGCTGCTCTAGGCTGTAGGCCTTTCCTTGTAATGAGATGTGCAGCTGAAGCAATTACTAATTTTAGAGGTTTTTTTAAAAGCAATAGCAGTTTGACTAGGAGGTCTTCCTCCAGGAATGAGCTAGTAAATGAAAGCATTAAGTTAATAAGGGCTTGAGTGCTTCAGATCATTACAGAGATGGCCTACAGCTCCACACTTCACCAACTTGATTTTTTTTTTTAATATTATTGTCAAAACAGCTTAAAGAAAACCCCCTTTGGATCCACTCAGCATTAAATGCAGCCTAGAAAAATGGCTGCTTTCCCCCATTAAGCAACATTTTTAAAAGCAAAAGACTAATAATTAAATTCCACTGATGAAAAATTGCTTCTAATAAATAAAGAGAAACAGATGCCATTGGCCTCGGCAGCTGTCATGTCAGTGACCTGAGCTACTAGTGAACCAAATGAATGTGTGCTGCAGGAGCTGGGAGCAGCACCACGGAGAAACTCCCATTTCAGCTACAGCCAGAGACATCTTGGGACACCATTCCTGGTGTTTTGAGCAACAGCCAGGACAGCCAGTGGTTCCTGCCAGCCTGGCATCCCCACAGTTAAACCCCTGTTATCCTGCCTTTGTCTCAAACCATGGTGGACAACCTTGCTTTGGGACAGGTCCAGGACTGGGATCTGTGCTGTCCAGAACAAAGCTGGAGCCTCCACCCAGGATCAACGTGGTCATGCACTGCCTGACTGAAGGTCCTTCATGGGGGCTGGGGCCAAACTGGCCCAGACCCACCACGACAGTGGGGTTTGCCCTCACCCCCTGCCCCCAGCCAGGGCAGCATGCCCAGGAGGCCAACAAACTCCTACTGCTTCCACATCTCAACCAGGGCACATTTCCACAAAAGAAGGAAATTCTCCAGGGGATACCTGGACAGCAGAGTTCTTCCTTCTATTGGAGACTCCTTATAAATTATCATCCTTTTTCCCTCCCATCCCACCTCCCTCAGGCACATTTCTAACTCAAAATATCTGAAACTTATTCTAAACTCTGAATGTGATCAACTAAACATAACCAGGGAGAGCTTCAGGCCTTCACTCCCTTCTACACATCCAGTTCCAGGGGAGTTCACAGAATCAATTAGGTTGGAAAAACCTGTGAGAGGATCAAGCCCAACCTGTGACTGAACACCCCATGCCAATAAGACCATGGCACCATGTACCACATCCAGTCTTTCCTTAAACACCTCCAGGGGACAGTGACTCCAGCACCTTCCTGGGCAGCCCATTCCAGTGTCTGATCACCTTCTGTGAAGAAATTCCTCCCCATGTCCAACCTGAATCTCCCCTGGCACAGTTTAAGACTATGTCCTCTTGTCCTGTCACTGGTTGCCCAGGAGAAGAGACCAACCCCCACCTGGCTACAACCTCCTTTCAGGCAGTTGTGGAGAGTGATAAGGTCATCCCTGAGCCTCCTTTTCTCCAGGCTAAACAACCCCAGCTCCCTCAGCCAAGTTCCAGAAGCAGGGAAGTCATATCGCATATGAGGTTACTGCAATATCACAAACTTAAGCTGGTTATTTCTTTCTTCTTTATTTTAAAAGCTACAATATTCAGGTAGCTCAAGGAAAAACAACCTTTGGATTTTGTCTGCTCATAAATCCATCACAACAGCTTGGGGGAAAACAGTAAATAAGATATTGGAAGAAGAGCACAAGAGGCCAAAAGAAGAGCATCTGCCTCTGGATGTGCTATTTGCAACCAAAGTCAGGTAGCAGGCTGCGATATTAGTGTGTGGTATTGATTTGTTCTTAATCCAGAGAAATGCCCCTGTAATGAACTCTGCTGTGCCCTTAATGATTTCATATTGAAGGATGTTAGGTGCCTTGCTCATAACAGAGTAACAGCAATTCCAAAAATAGCAATCCTCATAATAAAATGTTATTGAGAATCCTGAATTTCAATATAAAAGGGACTGTGCTGTACTCAAGGGCTTACTAGATACAAATGCATACTTTAAAAAGTTGTATTAAAGTCATGTTGGTACCTGAGTTACAGAGACACTGCGAGATGCTACTCCAGGGAGCAGCTGAGCCCCAGGTCCCCAGGAAACTTTTAGGCAGATGTAATACAGGCTGGATTTAATCCCACCAGATGACTGGGGCTGGATGTCTAGGAAGAGCTGAGAATGCTTTTGCAAGCTGCCTGCGAGGGCAGGAGAGTGTGGCTGCGGTGCTCCTCAGCAACTAACAGGGACAGCACGGGAACAGGGAGCTGGGCCAGGTGCCACGTGCCTGCTCCTGGCTCTGCTGCTCATCCCCAGCCCTCAAGGGCCACCGCCGAGCTGCCACTGCAGCTGCTGCAAGGGGGCTTGCAGGAGAGGGCGGCCGCTGCCAGCCTCCCACTGGGAAGAAGCATTCCCACCACGATCTGCGCCACCACAAAGAACTTGGGCTGGGAGCACCAGGCCTAAGGTTGACCTCACTTGCAGGTGATGCCTCACCTTTGTCAGTGCTGCAAACAGCAGTCCCAAATTAAGCCCGCTGGGCTTCCCTGCGTCTCTCAGCACAGACCTCATCCTGCAGGCTGGCCCAGGGGGCAGGACCCCAGAGGCTGGGAAGGATGGTGGTTCCCTATCTCCCACCATATGGTTGGTGCCAGAGCCCCTCTCCTGGACTACAGGAGCAGAAGGGAAGAGCCAGCCCTGCAAAGAGATGCTGGGGAGCAGCTTCAGGCCTTCGAATAACCCTCAGGCACCAACCAACGTCATTAGGAGCAAGCAGGGACATCTCCTGCCACCTCTAGTGGAACTGGGGACAGGATTAATTAGCTGGAGGAAACAAGGGGTGAACGTTTGCCTCCTACAAGCTCCAAAAGCAAGCTCAGAACTTGGCTTTTAGGTTATCCAGGATGTAGACTGGAAAAAAAGCCATTAGCTCACTTGTGCCTAATTCAAACCATAACTGCCTTAATTATAGCCCATTGTTTCTGACCCTTGCCCAGAAAGTGATGTCAGCCAGGCTGCCCCTACCTGCAGGGTCTGTGTGTGGGGCAGGTGGGAGCACCTGAGGGGGCTGTGGCTTGCTGCCTCTCCCAGGACCCTTTCCTGGGGAAAAATGGTATTAAAAACTGGACCAGAATGGTGAACTTGTTCCCCTGAACCAGCTCTAAGCAGGTGAAGCAGGAACTGTCTCCCAAACCCCAAACTGCCTCTCTGCTCCAGCCTAGTTCCTGCTAACAGCTAACCCACAGGCTGGCAGCGCCTGGTCCCCCTCAGGGAGACAAGCAGCATCCTTGGACCCTGTCTCTGAGAAGGACTCTGAATTCTAGAGCAGTGAAACAAGAGTAGCAGTGCATGGAGAGCAGAAGCTATTTGCATCCACATTCCAGAAACCTCTGCCTGCAAGAGCAGAATCAAGTTTACTCAAAGCTCCAGCTATGAGAAACCAGAAAAAATTACTGATTCTAAACCAGAAGCTGCAGTTGACACCAGTGACGTGCATTTCCCATTGCTAGTTTTAGAAGAGGAGTGCCACCAGAGTTCAGCAGTTTTGTGGGGTGATAACTCCTTTGGAGCAGTATTTTTATTGTTACGGTCATTACAGGCGGAGCTGAAGAGGTGCAGCTGCGACTGGGGCTCTGTGGAGCTTGGCACAGCTTGAACAGGCACTAAAAGGAAGTTTTCAATCAAAGAGGACAAGGAAAAGGAAACACTGATAGTAATTAATTTGTCCATTGTGCTGAGCAGGCCCTGGTGGGGGGCTCAAAGGTGAGGAGGAGCTCAGCTCTCACTCAGGAGGTGCAGGATGGACTTTTCCTGCACTGCTGTCTGCTCCTCCACTCCCACCCAGCACCAGTAACATCCGAGTAGCTGCTCACTTCCCCAAAGGGGTCATGAGCTCTGCCAAAAACCCTGGTACAAGAGGTGTCCTCAAACCTCGAGGCAAGCTGGGGACACAACTCCTGTATTCCAGTCAGAACCTTAACCACATCCCCGCCAACCCACAGCTCTGCTTGTGAAATGCCGCCTCTTCTTGCCCACATTTGTTTAAATTCAGTTCACTCCCTGAAGGCAGAGTTGGTTTTTTGGTGTAAAGGGGGCCAAGAGCCCACGTTTGTTGGAACTGTGATTTTAATAGCCTGATACCATGACATTACCTGTGGTAAGTGGACTGCAAAACACACGTAAAAAATGTATTTAATACATATGCAACTTTCTTTGCTGTCCCATGATTTAGGGCTCTGCTCCCTGTTTTGGGGTTCAGGATTTTTCAATCTGGAACTGTAGACAAACCTCAAATGTTTCTTTTGAGTAATCCTGCCATAACTGCCAGCTAGAGCCTAAACAACTGAATCATTCATGAGCCCATCCACAGAGCACGAGGCATTCAGCAGAGGAAAGAGCACGTCAGCCTTTAACTGGCTGCTGTTAAAAACCTGGAAAAGGGCAGTGGGAGAGGAAGGAGGAAAAGGAAATAAATTATAATGTTGATCATGTTTGTGGAACGATGATGGAAGAGGGATGGAAAACACAAGCACAATATGTGAATTAGCCTGGGATATCTTACAGAGTTGGGCACATTTAAATGGGACAAGATTTAATTTAGGTAAATATAAAATAGGTCCTGATGATGCTCAGTATATAACAGAGGAATAACATGCCAGAGAAGAACCACAAGAGCTGCCTGTGGAGGAACATGCCTTCAGATCTCATTTTGTAGTGACATTAGCTGTTATTTCAGTCTAGGGGGAGCTCAGCTGATATCCTCCAGGAGTGAAGATAGCACCTGAAGTCCCAAAACCTGAGCCTGGTGCCTCACATTTCAGGTCATCATTGCTTAATTCTGCATCCCAAAATGGGCAGCAAGGAATCAAAGCATGTAAAACAATATGGGAAAGCAATTAGTCACTAAAGACTGCTTGGGAGAGGGTAAAAAGGTGATTAAACAGGAAGCTCTCCCAGGAACTGGAGAGAAGGGAGAGGGGAACCATGGCTCTGGAAGGATCAAGCACATTTTTGTGGTGTCAGACTTCGGGGATAAAGGAGTTCCAGCCTTTCTGAGCAAAGTAAGAAATATAAACCTCACCTGTAAAGGTTCCTGCAGGCAGTGGAAAACCTCCAGCATGGCAGGAGATCTACAGATGTACATCCACACACATATGGTCAAAGCTGTAAAGCATCTCCCCACACGTCTGTACCCCGGTGCCAGTGCCTGCTTTGGTTGTCTCTGACCCCAGGGGTGCAGGGGGCTCAGTGTGACCCTCACACTCCCCCCATGGCTGCCAGGGACACGTGTGACAGCCCTCAAAGTCACATCTGGGACCGCAGGGGGGCAGGGTTGGCTGTTGCTGTCCCAATGCGGGGAGACAGCAGCCGGTGGCAGGATCGGGTCCTGCCAGGGCACGGGGCTCTCCCTACACTCCGTGTGGGTAGAAACTGCTCTTCTCTTGTCAGCAAGATAGTTCACTACACAGAAAAATGAAGCCTGGAAAAGCCTTATGCTCAGCAGCTCCTTTTCTGCAGAGAGGAGCTGCAATCAGAAGAGGGAAAGCTGCTGATCCTGATGGCCTTGGCACGTGCAGCTTCCTTTCTGTTAATGCAGGCAGCCGGAACGCAGGAGGAGCAGCCTCCTTTGCAGGGCGTAAGAGCACTTCAGAACCCCAGAATGGGGAACTGGGAATGATGCTGGAATGAGTCACTGAATGCATTTGGGGGGCATCAGCATCCTTGCTGCTCATGTGATTACAGCTCCTTTGAGAGCATTACGCTCCCTCCCCACAAGGAATTTGTCATCTTTGAAGGCAGCACATGAATCTGCTCCCCATTGCCTCTGTGGCCAGCTGGGCAGTGCCACTGGCAGGAAAGGAGAGAGCACTCCCCTTTGCCATTTCCCAAGCAGGCTGTGTTTGTCCTATCTCACCAGGGAGGAGAGTATCACTGCCTGAGCCTCGACTTTCCCTCCACTGCTGCAGCCGTGCTCAGTCCCAGCCCATCAGGAAAACAAGGATATTACAACTGCCACTGAAGGGAGGATTCATAAATGGCAAAAGAAAGGAACACCAAGGCCTCCTTAGGGGGAAAATCCCCCTCAAGTTAAATGACAGGAGAAGAAAGGGCATGTCTGTGAACTGGTTCGGGCTTAGAAGCAGCCTTGCAGGGGAGCATAAAATACTTGTCTTGTTTGAAACTGCAGGAACAGACTGCCCAAAGCTGGACCCTTGCAGAAACCACTTACCACTAGAGCTGTTTCCCCCTTTATTCCTAAGCAAATTGTGCTGACCACATGGCCACCCCAGGAGAGCAGACCCTGGGCTGAGCTGACTGCTGCAAAGGGCAGTT
This sequence comes from Dicrurus megarhynchus, assembly GCA_013399195.1. Lineage (NCBI taxonomy): Eukaryota > Metazoa > Chordata > Aves > Passeriformes > Dicruridae > Dicrurus > Dicrurus megarhynchus. Next base: position 903,504 of record VXAD01013799.1, on the reverse strand, counting down.
AGCACAGCTGAAATCTCCGGGTTCAAAGGGAGACGAGCCTGTGCCCCCCTCTCTCTCTCTCTCGGGACGAGACCTGAGGCTGCGGGATGCTGTAAGATGGCAATTGCACCTCGATCATGAATACTGCAGAAGCCCTTTCAAAGAGAAAGAGAAATCGCTTTTAAGCAATAGCTTCAAGCTTAGAGACACTGTGCTCCAGACTTCACAGACACCACCCCATGACAGTCTTGCAGAAGAGGTGCTAATTTCCCTCTGGGGGTGGGAAAGTGGCTGTGCCCACACTGCACTCCTGAGGACACAGAGGGGAGGGAACAGGACAGCCCTTAGTTCTCGGTTTGTGCTCCACCTTCAACCCACTTCTCCTGGAAACGGGGCTTGGGTGGCGGTCTCATAAATGCACACAGTCACATTCCTGTCTTACCCAATGCATCCCAGGAATGAACAGCACTCCAGCAGCGGGGCACTGGCTCACCCTGCCACTCCCGAGCCAGCCGGGTCTGCCTCCCCTGCGCAGGCAAACACGTTTGCGGGTGTTTTTGGCAGAAATCCCTGCTCAGAGCCGGGTGCAGGGCAGGTCACGCTGTCAGCCTGTCTTGCGGTGCTGCAGCCTGAGAACCAGGCCCGTTTCTGGGGCTGGAAGGAGCGGCGTTCCCTTCCCGTGCGGGATTGCCCGGGGCTGGGACACCGCCGTGTCCCCACCGCCACCCCGCGGCCGCGCTCCGCACTGCGGGCGGGGACACCGCCGGGCGGAACGCCTCACGGGCATTCCCACCCCGACATCCCGACTTCCACCGCCTTCGGGGGAGTGGGAACAGCAGAGCCCTGAGCCAGTTCCAACCCTCAGCTGGTCTGCTGAAGCAGACCTGACTGGTATCACAGACGGCGGCTGCCGGGCAGCACGGAGAAGGGAAGCTAAGGCCCTGTGCTGCCTGCCTGGGCACTCGGCCTGTGACAAAGAATCATAGAACGAGCTAGGCTGGAAAAGACCTTTGATATCATCAAGTCCAACCTATGACCTGACACCTCCACAGACCCTGGAGCAGTGCTGGGTGCCCACACCTGCGTGCACAGACCGTGGCTGCATGGTGTGCAGAAGGGCGGGAAGGATATTCCATAAATCCCATGGAGGTTCCAACAGGATGCATTTCTACCCCTGGGGCAGCTAATAACACACTAATAACTACCAATACTAATAAATCTACTATTTATTCTAATAAATAATCATCGTTTTAGGTTGCAATAGGTGATTCTACTACTGGATCCTAAAAGGTAATATTGTAAATAGAATTTAAGAGATCCCAGCAGTAGAATTTTTGATAATTGTATTAATAGCTAATACCAATACTATAGATGCTAATTCTTACAGGAGATGATAATAAACACTAATAAAATAAACTAATAATAATAATTAATAATAAATATTAATAGAGCTAATAAGCACACCTGTCACAACCCTGACAGGACAGAGGGCAAATGATGGGTGATACCGCTGGCCACTGGGTGACACTGAGGCCTTGGGCTCCCCTGCACTGCACTGACAGTGTTTGATCCATTACACCAAAGTGCCCCAGCTCATAATAATTAACCCCAGTGTTCTCATCTGACACCTTGATCAATCATCAGAGCCTCAAATGACCTCAAGTAACCCCTGTGTCCTCATTTGATCCCGCAATCAATTAACAGAGACCCAAACGACCTTAAGCAACCTCTGTGACCTCAAGTAACCCCTCCCAGGGACTACAATGACCTCAAGTAACCCCAAATGATCTCAGGTAACCCCTACCAGGGTCTCCATTGACCTTGAGTAACCCCAAATTACCTCAGGTAACCCCTACCAGGGACTCAATGACCTCAGGTAACCCCTACCAGGGACTCAATGACCTCAAGTAACCCCTGTGACCTCAAGTAACCCCTACAGGTACTCCAATGACCTCAAGTAACCCCTGTGACCTCAAGCAACCCCTGAGGTTCTGCACCCTCAGCTCTCATGGGGAGCAGCCTGCAGCACCCCATAACCAGGCTGGCAGGGGCAGAGATGCGAAGCAGAGTCTCCTCCAGCTTCCCTCCCTCCATTCATCTTCTCGAGGAGTTGCCTCCTCAGCAGCAGTATCTGAGCAAGCCAGAGAACTCCCCTGGCTCATGGCAGCCCTTCAATTTTGCTGCACACAGTCAGTAGAGTCTTAAGCTTTATTTTTCTATTGGCCAGCAACTTAAACTGGGTTAAAAAAAACCAAAAGCAATGAATATTGTTACACAGAGAAAAAATATAAAACAACTCAGTGGACACAAGCCAACTTACTGTTCATGTCTCATTCTTCCTGGCCTGTCCCAACCCTGTACAATGTGTTTGAAGGGAATGGGCAAAGGCAGCTATGAAGATATGCTTAAGAAATCAGAAATATTGCTTCAAGCAACATGCTCAATATTTTCCTCTTAGTTAGTAGTCAATACTTGTTAAGGATCTTTACTATAAAACAAGAAATAATTTAGAGATTTCTCCTTTAGGTCATTACACTACAATTTAGATTTCTTTCCTCTCTTTCCTACTGCTGTGGAACCAAGGATACACCTCAGTTCCTCCACCTCTCTTTCTGCATTAGTTGAGGATTATTTCATGGGATTGATAATGGAGGAGTTTCAGATTGGCCTGCTCTGAATTTTAACTTGTCACCCTTTAGCTCCAGTCCATGATTTCTGCTCTGTGAACCAAAACCCCCACGATTGGTCTGGATGATTCTGCTTATGTTGGCCGTCTGCTGCCAGGGACAGGGCTCAGCCAGCACTGCTGAAAGGCCAGAAGAGAGAAGAAATTTATTTATGAAGGTCTGAGCTTGCCTTCACTGCTCAGAAACACTGAACTCCCTTTTCTGCTGCTTCATGAGTGTAACAGGCATACCAGGAAGGAGGGAACAAGACAAGAGGAACACAACATCCCATGAACTCAGGCTAAGATCCTGCTGGCACCAAGTCCATGGCAATGTCTGTGTCCTGTAAGTATCCAGCACCCCAAGGCAGAGACAATATTTAATTAAAACCTATTCCTCAGCAGCAAACAGCTAACCCAGCACTACCAATTTACCAAGTACACTGGGGCAACTGGTTTAAACTGACTCTCTTGACCTTCTCAGCAGAAACCAGTAAAGTGAGCTTCCAGACAAAGCCAGAAAACCCTCAGCTGACTAACAAGCTCTTTGGAGGCTGATAAAACATTGGTGTATACTCATTTCCTGCCCAAGGGAGGCAAACCTGGAGGTTTCAGTTAGAAAAATCAAACCAGGGGAACCTCTCAACATGTAACAGATGAAAAAGGTATTTCCACTGACTGAACAGGCCAAAGGGTAGCAAGATATGGCAGCCCCACAAAAAGACCAGTTCTTCACCGAACCTCATCAGGGGACAGGGAGGTGGAAATAGAGTTCTCACTCATGCTGGAAACCACTCAATGAAACAGAATAGACCCAAAAAAAGGCAGTCCATCGTCTTTGTTCCAGAACTGTGGGGCAGCAAAAGGCCTCTTGTGGCTCCTAATGGCACTGTGTTGGTGAAGGCTTCAAGGAAGAGGAGGAAGAATTGCCGAGAAATCCTAAGGCACCCACAACATCTTGGCAACATGAGTGTCACAACTGCATTTCAGCTGCACCAAGTTGTGCTCCCAGTCAGCAGGGCAAGTAGCTCCTGGCCCAAGTAACCAGGCAGGCATCCTCTCTGGTGGACAACAGCTGTGTTGGGACATCGGTGCACACTTGGGAGGAGGGAGAGAAATCTTCCATGTATGAGAAACTCAGCTCTGGCTCCAGCTCAGAACCATCATCTGTCCTCACAGTCAATGCCTGGTACTGCTGAGCCACTTCTCTGGAGAGCAAACCATGATTCTTGTACAGCATCCTGATAGCTTCATGTTGGCTTGGGAAAAGCCTCAAGGGAAATGGCCTTGGATAAATCTTGCTTTGTAGTTATATCAAGGGACTGTTGTGCTAAAGCTTCTAGCAGAAGATCCACAGCTCTTTAGTTTCTTGACACTGAAGAGGACTCGCTGAACTCCTGGCTGCCTTGTACACAACAAGGATGATGACTTTCCCCAGAGGGGCAGGTAAGGCAGTGCACGGTTCTAAAGGCATTCAATTACAGAGCCAAGTCCTCAGGTTACAGACACTTTGGTGGTGGTGGTGGAGAGTGATCAGGTTGGCAGGTGCTAAGGGAAGTGGCAGAGGGGGAGCGACAGAGCTCTCACAGCTATTAATATGGTTCTGACTTTAAACTCTTGTACAAGCAGCAGGTGAAAATCATGCCAAAGATCTACAGTGTAAAGGGAAGAAAGAAATACATTAAAACCACAGAATGGATGCAGTGGAGTCAGCAACTTGCAAACTGACAGTTCAGACCCACACTGGAGTGTCAGCCAGCTCCTGCCTGGGGATAACACGCTCCAGCTTGCAATAGGCAGCAGGAAAAAACAATCTGTGCTAATCCTCGTAATTAACCACCAGTAGCTTCCTGGGGTATAATTTGGCTGCTTGCCAGAACAAAGGGGAAGATGAGGAACTCTCAGACATGTCTGCATCGGGAAAAAAAAAATATCCTGTGCCCTCCCCTTTTAAAATGGGAGTGCGAGACATTCACATTCTACACCTTTATTCATCACTCTCTCGCAAATCATCGCAGACCCACGGGGCTATTCTTCAATATGACACAGCTGAAGGAAAAATTCTGGGCGGCCCGAGCTAATCCTCAGGATCCCGGGTGCGAAGGTCCCGGCTGCGAGGCGGGCAGTTACGGGACACGGCCACAGGAGGGCTTCCTCGGGCTGCCGAGCCATGGCCTCCCACGGCCCCGCAGCACAACTCCTTCCCCGGCCCCGCTGGATAAGCACCATCACCTGCAAGAATTCACCAGACTGGCACAAAGGCTTTTGCTTCGGACCTGGTGAATCCTCGGGTCCCCGAAGTACCTGGCAACTTCCCCTTGCCAAGCAGGGAAGAGCTATAAAACATCCTTTATCCATCCCTCGGCTCAGGGGTTCCTTCAACTTCTGCCCAGCACCCCAAAAAGTCCCCTGAGCCCTTTTTACCTGCACACAAGCAATGCTGATGCCCACTGCCCCGATGATTTTCAGATGCTCTTGAATGAAGTTTTCCAGCTTGGTAATGCAACCACTCTGTAGGGTCAAAGGAGGGACATGGAAAATCAGCTTCATTTTAACTTCTTGTTCACTTTAACCCAATGTTTGTGACCCTTGAAAGCAGCACCTTAAAAAGTGGTGTCTGTGAGCAATCTCTTCCCCTGGTATCTCTGGAAAAGCTAAGCAGATATGTGAACTGCATCATGGCTGGTATTGCTCAGGACCAACTGGCCCGGGAACCTCTGAACAAACCCAAGGTGGCTGCTGGCTGGGCAGGAGAAATGCAGAAGAACCAGCCACATCAAACACAGAGTGTCATTCTTCTCTGAGGTATGGGGAGAAAGATTCCCTCACTCACTGCCTAGCTCCTGCCTGGAGGGGATGTTTGCTCCTGTGAGGCCAAAAGGCCAAGGAAATGCTGCTGAGTGCATCCAGTACCAAGAACTCTTAACATAACTGAAGCCTTTGAAGAGTAATAAAATTCTTCCCACTGCTATTTATTAAATCAGTGAGTTTTGGTGTGAACCTGGAAAGCCAGGCTCTGTCTGCCTCTGCCTTGCAACTGTCAATCAAGGACCAGAAGTATCTCCATTTGCACCTCACGGAGTAGTTCCAACCACAGGAAGCTGTGTCAAATGTAGGACTTGAATCCAAGTCTCTTGCCAGAACCAACAATCTCTCCTGCTTCCCCCCCATCATTAATATACCAAGTCGTAACAAACATAATTTATTATTTTCCTCTACATCTACATGTTAAATAACAGTCTACAGAGCTGAACACTCAGCTACAGAAGTGAATTCTACATTCCAAGGAATGCTACAGACTTTGAAGCCTACTGACAGTTGGCAGTAATAACACAACACCCTCACTCCCTGCCCACCTCCTTCACACACTTCGTGACAGGTGGCTCTGAAGCCTTTCTGCTCTTTACCTCCTTGTAGATGTTGGAAGGATGGTCTCTTCGGCCACACAGGTCAGTGATCGTCTTACAGCAGCTGTCTGGGACTTTCCTCCCACTGGCCTCTGGAGATTTGATCCACAGGCTGTCGGCCCAGTCCGTGTAGTTGTTGCTCCCACAGCACTTGAACTGTACACACAGAGAGCCAAGTCCGAGCCTGCAACCTTCTTCTCCCTCCAGCCTCCCACACCAAGCCCTGGGCTTCACCCTCCTTTGCAGACACTCCAGCTATCTCATGGGTTTGGTTTTTTTAAAATTATTAGCAACTTTTGTGTTAAGAGTTCCCCAAATGGCCATTAAATATCAAGTTCATCCATCCTTCAGCAGCTGTGACTTTTGTTTACTGCTGGGACAAACTGTAACCAGAGTGCACCTGCAGCTGCCTCAGCTCATAACTGCATGTTAATGATGGCAACAGGATAAGTTTAATTACCAGTTACCATCACAAATGCACCTGCTATGGCACTATGCATAGAGTAGTCCCTGTGCTTTGAAAGTGCCTATGCACAAGGGCCTTTTCTGTGGGAAAACCTGTCAGAACTGTGGCAGCCCTAACCTGAAGCACCCCTGAGCCAGGCACAGTGAGCAACAGTGGCAGGAGAGATCTTCTTTCATTACATCTTGCTCTCTAGAGTACTGAGAAGCTTAATGAAAAATGTCAGCAATTTCTCCAAGGCTTTGAACTGGGAAAGTAGAAGCAGCTGTCAGAGTGACTTGACAGCTCCAGTTCACTGGGAGCAGTTCAGGTATCGTTTCCCCAGTGCTACTGGTCATGCAATTCAGTGATCACACCATGCAATTCTGCCAGATGCATGGCTCAGGCCCTGCACCTCACCCAACTCTGTCCTGAATCAGAACACAGAACAAGCAGAACATACACTCAGCATACAGAAGAAATATCTGTAGGCTGAATGTCAAGAGATGCCTTTTGTGTGCTTGGTTTTCAGCCCTGCAGTTGCATTAATTCTCTTTGCCTCCAGGGACACCCACCTCCTGCTGCAGTTTGTCCACTGCGCTGGTAACACTCTCTTCTCCCTCCCTCCGGTATTTCTGGGTCATGGTGTTCTTCAAATTTTGCTTCAGCTCCAGGCTCAGCTGAATGGAAGAGACAAGTGGGATAAAATCACAAGGCAAACTCACTCCTTAGAACAACCCAAAGCCCTGCATACATTCCATTGCCTTTGCTCCAAGAGGAGGACGGAGAACCTAGTGGAAGCTACAGCTTCCTTCAAGATTGTCCTCCAAGGCTGGACTGGACAGGCTTATTTCCAAATGATTACAGGTCAGGCCTCTATTTTAGTAACTACAGGGAGGTGCTTTGGGACCAAATTTCAATCTGTGTTACACAACCCCACATGGCTTCTCACCTGGAATATGCCAGATTGCCAAGACATGACTGCAATGAAAGAGAATATAGAAGTGTGCCTGCTTAAACATGAATATGCCTGTAAGACCATGTGCAGTCTTCTCCCTCTAAAACCTGTAACAAAATACTAAGAACTCTGCTTTTTTAAAAAATACAAATCACTCTGTCCAGAAGCAGGGAGAAATCGGAGTTCATGGCATAGTGGACTGAAGCCACACAGACCAAACAGCTCTTGTATCATCTTCAAAAAGGATGCCACAGGAGGGAATTAAAAGCGTGTAGTTGCAAAAATCACTGCAAGGCCTTTCTTAAGAACAGAGAGACAAAGTCTGATTTTGCAAGAGCAGAATTTCTGAAAGCATCATCATGTCCAGGTGATTGGATTCAAACACTTATTCCTATGAAGACTCTTTTAATCTAGCTGAATTCTTCTCACCCTTTGGTGACAGCCAAAAAGTGCCAAAGAGCTCCATCTTTTTTTTTTTTCCATACTGGTTCATGCAGCAACACTGCTTCAGTCCAACTAAATTGAAATTCCAATTTTCTTATACCAATAAACAACGTCAACACGCATTTTAGATGGGGTCAATGGATGAAACAGCCGAGCAACCTCTTTATATACCTTTTATTCTACACAGTAAGTAGTAAATGAGAGGTCAAACATCTGGTTATGCTAAACTTTGCAAAATACAGTCTGGAGTTTATTCTCCCTTTGAAACACTGTTTTCTCCAATCCCATGTGTCAGATGGGGACAACACCTACCTCACAGAGATGATATGAGGCGTCATTCATTAATATTTACAAAATGCTTTGAGATCCTGGGCTGGGAAGCTCTATGGAAATGCAAAGGACTTAGCATAATAGAAATAAAGGGTTCAGCAACTGGAAGGCGGAGGGAAATAAAGAGGAGAGTCCATTAGCAGAATTATTACTTGGGGGAAAAGCAGTTACCTGCGGGCTCACGGGGAAGAACTGCAGCATGAAACAGAGATAACAAAAGAACCAGTTTAAACACACACATGCAAGCCTTAGACACCAAAGCAAGGGCTGAAATAAAAACAGTGGCAAACAGAGCAAGCAGCCTGCAACCAAGAGAGAAGGTGGATTTATCAGCCAGAGGGCAAAGGGATGTGCAGCTGTTGATCAGAGGTGCACTCAAGTGATCTAAAGCACTCAAGGGTACAGTTCTGAATGTGCTGTCCTTTATTTCAACCCAGGGATCAGCTCCTCTTCACCCACTGTCACATATGAACCTCAAGCCTTTGCACAGATGGATGGACAGATCCTGGCTTCCTGCCATGCCTGCCAGGATTGATCTTTTCCTGTTAAATATGCACACATACCCCAGATCCCTCCTGGCAGGAGCCAGCACAGTTCTTTGGCTTCTTATAAGCCACCAGTGCCCATCCAAGGCAAAGCACAGAAGGTCCAAGAGAAAATGGAATGGCAAGGAGTCCTGGCAGTGAAGTCAACAAGATGGGATGCTCAGCTGCTTTTCAGACAGTCATTTGATAACAATCCTAATTTGCCACTTCCAATCAATTTCCAGACATGAGAGCAACTTTGCAGGCTGTTTGTGCCTTGGCAGTTAAACTCCCTTTGAAAACAAAGTGATGACTTAAGCTCTGCTCTCAGCAACTGCAACAAGTGCCAAGCCAGACCTGCAGCTGTTGGGAGACTGTCCTTTTTCTCCAGCCCCTCAGCTGGGCTGCTTAAGTAAAGCTCTCAAAAACTTGTTGACCTGAAAGGACCTCCCAGCTGCACCATTCATCACCTTTGCCAGATGCAGCAGGAACCGTTCCTGTGTCCTGAACACGCTAAGTGGCACTAATGTGATTTCAGCTGCTTGCACTATGCCTTGAAGGCTGTTAGGAGAGTCCCTAGATCTACACAGCCTCAAAAATTGTCTTCTACAAGGGTCTGCAGAAAAACAGGGCACAAAGGGCACCACAGGAAGGAGCTGAGCAGCGGGGCTGAGCAGCCCCCCTGGAGTAATGACCACCACTTTGTTGAAACCAGTAAATAATCCAAGGTCTTTTGTATATGGAGGGGAGTGAGTAGGTGAGCCACAACCAGACCTATGTCCCAAGCATCCAAGCCAAATTCTGGCCGGAGAAATGGGATGATAACGAGCTGTTCTCTCTCCCTTGTTTGAGTCTCCAAGGACTAATGTCCACTCACCTGCTGGTAGTAGATATAGGCCAGGATTCCTGCAATGATCTCCAGGAGAAAGATGCATAGCAACAATATGAAGTACTGTAAAATAATGGGAAAAAGAACACATTAGAACAGAGCATAAGGAGATGCCGGGAGGCAGCTTTTCTTTACCTGGTAAAATGCCTGACTCTGTCTTCATCGATGAACACTGCTGCAGAAATGCAAAGGCAGGGGCTGGGATTGAGACTTCAACAGGGTAAGAAAGGAACAATCCCACAGATTAATCAAAAACCACCAAACCACAGAATAACTGAAGACAAGCAGCAGCAAGTGTGTGTTTAACTCACAGAGCCAGAGGGATATAGAGAATGGAAAAGTGCAGGCAACCAAGATAAGATCACTGTACAAAAGAACTGTTGCTAGATAACCTAATGACTACATTCAGTACCATACAAAATATCTGATTCTGACATCAATACCAAAAAAATTTAAACTTTTGCTTGTTTTGACACTGTTTAGGGCATTTCACCAAGTTACTAAGGAGCAATGTATGTTACAAAGATGATTCAGTAAAGCCACAGAGGGCCCATTTCACCAAATATACAACACAGCAGCTAAGCATAAAGCATCATTTGTGCTCCCAGTGACTTCCGCAGAGCTCAGCCACAGGCTGAGGGGCACTGTTAAAGTGGATGGACTTCAGCAGTGGTTCACACTCAGCACTGGGACTGTACATGCTCCTGAACTGGGATCTAGATGGAAGAGCTGAGCATCTCAAAACCAAAGTGAGAAAAACTCTTAGAAGACAAATAGGTGAACATGACTATTTCTTAAAAGAGCTTGGTGGCAGTGAGTGAAAAGGGTAAGCCCTGCTTACCACAAGGAGATTCAAATGGACAGTACAGAAAACTGTCTGGGAGCCCTGTTATATACACAAACAGGAAGGGAAGCCAAACCCATGAGGAATATGTGCAAGAGATTAAAAGAACTAGGCAGGCCTGAAGAGCCAGGGTGATGCGTCCACTTCCTTCTTAGGGTCAAAGACAGCTCTTCAGGGAGAACCCCTCTCCTGACAAACAGCCCCTGCCTTGCTCATGGTCAGCAATGAACAGTTTCTTTACAGATTCAGGCTGTTCTGTGACTGCTATTAAATTGAGAGCTGAAGAGACACCAGTTCCAGCCACAAGGAACAACGACCTCAAGCTAAGTCCCTGTAAGAGCTGGCTGCCCCAGGACAGAACAAATAAAGTATCTCCCATTTTCTGTTTTACCCTCAACCTTAAGAAAGGTCTTGTTACCAAAAGACAAAGCAAATGGCTCCCTACAAATGTAACTGGACATCAAACCTGCACAAAGAAGGACAGTGAAGATGCAGCAAGGATGCCTTCTTTTGCACGAGGGTTACACCCCCACTGTGCACTCTTTTCACTAGGTATTTCCAAGCCCCTTCTGCAGGAGTAAAATGACACAAACACTCAGGCTTCCTCTTTCACCCCTGCTGGGCTTCAGCAGCTGCAAAGGAAGGACAGCTGGGTTTTATCTGCAGACCGGGCTTTAATCTGAGCACACAATCTCAGCCTTTCACTCCCCTGCCCCGGGCTCTCCCCGGCAGCGATCCCGACCATCTCTGCAGCCGCCTGTACAAGGTACCCATTCATCCCAGGGCAGTGAGTCACCCACTGGAGTGCAGGATAGCTAAAGGCTGCTCCCAACACTCCCAGGAGGTTGAAAATCAGCAAGAAAGGGTTGGCAGGCCTTGACACAACGGCTGGCTCTCTTTTGTTGGGACCTTGTTATGCCTTAACTGGCCTGACATCATCTCTCTGCCAAGGAGGGGCAGGAGGATGGCAGGATGCTGAGAACAACCAATGGACTGGAAAGCTTATTTATTTTTCCTTGCTCTGTGTAATGTCAGATGCATTCAGGTAGAGCTAAAGTTATGTCACCACAAGCTCTCTGCTCGTTGTGCTGGCTTACAGTGGATAGAAACAAAAATGTATCCAGCAGACCTTAACAAATCTGAGTCACAAGTAAAACCTTGTGAGGGAGGTTAGTGCATCTACCACCCATGAACCCAACCCCTCTCTGCTGATACACTCCACCATTATCTTACTCTCATCGTTCCCTGGGGGCCACTTCCAAGTATCATGCTGATATAGGGGAGCAGCAGCTTTCACTCTGGACACACACAGAGCACAGGGCTGCTCTCCCTGCTCTTCAGCCATAGCTGCAGGGCTTTTCTAGAGGTCTGCTATGGGAGGAGTAGGCCAGCTCCGGCATGGAACTGTAGGGACATGCCCCACTTGTTTCCCAAGTCAGAAATGTGTGATCACCAGAAGCCCTCTAGCAAACACATGCCCGGACCTGGGTGGGCTCTAAGCAAAATTTACCCTGGCTCTGGCTCCAAAACAGAGTCAGGGCTATTGGGTGTCTCCTCAAGATCTACAGAGTCCAAATTGCTTCCATCCAGTTTCGAGTGAAGTACCAATTGTAAAGTGTGTTTTCTCTGAATAACACAAAAAATGGTTCAACCCACCTACAACCCAAATAACTATCTGGAGACATCTTTCTACTACTTGAAAAAGAGATAGATAGCAATGATACTCCTAAACCAGCAACCTCACTTCAGTGGGAGGGTTCCAGGTTGAAATGCAGCAGGGACAGAAATCCTAATCTATGTGTGTTCCCTTCTCCCTGTCCAAGGTAGCTGACTAGAAGAGGCAGTGTGAGGGGCCAAGCCTATAGAAAGTCATCTTCTCTCTTTATAAGCAAGGTCTTCTTTCTATTTGACAGGTCTTTCCCTGGGACTACTGCTGCATTTTGACTAAAGTATGATATAATAGTGGTCTGTCATTGTAAAGAGCTGGACTGCAGCATCACAGCCAGCCAGGCTGCAGATCCACTGCCTTGCCTGCTCATGGAGCCAGAGAAACTCCACCACTGCTGCCCAAGCCTCAGCACAGCACATGGTTAAGGAAGGCCAATAATAAATGACAAAAAAGTAGCACAGCTGTGAGTGATGAGTGAAATACTATGAAAAGCCTTGAAGTGGGCCCATAAAACTCATAGTTACATACAAGGCAGCAAAAAAATTCACAGCTTCCCAACTCTTCAAGAGAAAAACAAACTAAAAACCAGATATGCATTTTACAAACAGCACCCAAAGCCATCAGTAATCGATTTTTAAAAGCACCAAGGCATCATTAAGGAGAGCAGAGTGCTGCTTATACTGCTCCCTCCCATATTTACATGGGTCTCTCGTGCAGAGAGAAAGTGGGACCGGCTGGCACAGCCTCTGGGGTGACTGTGAAGCTGTCAGAATTGCTGTCTGAGCTCAGAGCTGGCAGAGGCCCCCAGCCAGGCTCACCCAGCCCTGGCAAGCACAGCCCTGTCTCAGATTACTCAGGGCAACCAAAGCAGAGCACAAGCAAGAAGAGACAATAGGCCTGTCACAACCAGCCACTCCAAAAGGACAGTGGTGTAAGGAGACAGAGTGACCCTTTGTTCCCTAGAGACAATTATTAGTTTTCTATGGCAGAATAACAAAGAAAACCCCACTGGATTTTCATACGTAGCTTCTGGCTGAGGGAAAAAGGAAAAAGGGAGATCTCTTTGGCAGGGGGAGTCAGTGAAGCAAGGCCAAAACCAACTGCTACAGACCAGGAGCCTACTGAACAAGCATCAGCAATGCACTCACTGTGTCTCCCTCTATATTTTAGTCTCCCTTCCTGGCCCTACTCTGCCTCTCACAGGGATTATCAGGTCTGCACAGCAGTGAAGCATCAGGCTTGCTCACAGCTCCTGTTTCTGCTCCTCTATCCAAACTAAAGAGGAGAAATGAGGTCGGTCAGGTGAACGAGGATTTGCAAAGGGAGGAGCTGGCGGCTGAAGTATCTTTTTCTGTACCTGTGAAAGCCAAGAGCCGCTGATTGTTATTTTAGTCACTGCACTCACCACTGCAGCCCAGACACTAAAACAGACTGCTGCCACTCTCCAGACTGAAAGGGAGATTTGAGAGGGAGCGTGCAAAACAGAAACCCCAAGTAAAGAAACTTCAGTGTAGGTGGGTGAGCAGGGAGCTCAGGAAGTAACACAGAGAAAGGTGCAAAAGCAGCAGCAGATTATCAAAACAGTATGGCTCTTTTTTGTGGAAGCAAGACTAAAGTAATTTTTTTGCAACTGAAGAAAATACTGGAAATGTTCTGATCTTTGAGAACCAAGCGAAAAAGTGTGTTAATCTGGCTTGAACCTAATGTCATTAAAAGCTAGCTTTGTTATAGGTCTCTCATATTTTCCTCCCTCCTCCCATTTTCCAAAACAGAATATAGAATGGGCAAGGAAGAAGGAATAGACAAAAGCCACAAGATTTTGTTTTGAATAGTTTCAAACAGATGTTCTTACACAAAGCATAGGTACTACAACTACACTTTTTACCCTTGAACCATGCAGCATATTCTTTGCCTGGATGAGAGGAAATGCTCTGCAGTAAAACCTGTCCCCTGGAACATGGACAGCACTGCTGCCAGGAGCTGGAGACCTTAGTGACATTTGCTCTAGGACAAACAAATAAGGCTGCACACAATACAACCAAGAGGTTTCCCTCAAACAAAACAACCAAGCAAAACTCACCACTCTTAGCAAATTCCGCCGCTCTTTGAAGGTGGCACAGCACCCGAGGATGCCAGTGACCATGACCACCACCCCAGCCACCACCAGGATGTAAGCAGTAGCAGAGTATGTGCTGGAGGAGAGCAGGCTGATGTAGTCACTCTTCTCAGCCAGGGTCCAGGTGCCCACTGCCATCACGGCCCCTCCAGCCAGCTGGGGAAAGAGAAAAGCAAGAAAATGAAGGGTGTCTGAGGCATGAACTTCCTCACCACCCAGAGCAACTGGACAGGGACAGCAGGATGTGCCACAGCTCCATCAACTGAGCCAGAGATGATCTACATTAAAGGATGGACTCACTGGGACTGGAGCAGGTCCCAGTGCAGTGGGAAGGGCTGAGCTTCAAGGCACCCAGTTCAGCACTCCAGGCAGCCTGAGATGGAAGCTTTCTAAACCATCTACCTGTGCACAGCAGTTCATACTCAGACCCGAGTCTTCCCAAATGTAGCCACATCGGGTTTTGGGCAAATAAAACACGTCGAATCTGTATGACCAGCCTGGCTGGCTAAACTCTAACCCTTGTAGCAAATGAACACAGAGAATCCAACCACACCCCTAGCAGTCCTCTTCCTCTTTGTAAGCCTTCAGTTTCCAGAGGGTTTTAGGCAGCTTCTGGTAAACTCAGACAGTTTGCCTTAAAGATCTGACCTGGACACTCCATTGCACCAAAGTAAAACACAATCCTTTGGCATCAGTAACTTTTGTAATAGAAAGCACAACTCTAGGAAGTTCTAGTGTGGACCAGCTGCAAGAAGGTGTGTGTTATCTAACTGTCCCACTTCACTGCCAGCACTCCCTCTTGCCATTTCAAGAGGAGGAATGGCAAGACAGTAGAGTCTTTAGGCTCCCTGAAAAAGTAAACCAGGTGAACAAACCAAAGTTTATTTTCAGGGTTCCTGTAATTTTCTATACTTGGTAACATGACCTAGAAACAGCCACACGCTACAGTGTCAAACCATAACTTCCGCCTGAGCAGGGAAGCCCAAGGGGTGGGGTTTCACCCAACAGGACAAAAGCTGTGTCCTACTGACATCAGCACTTCCCAAAGACTTCATCACCATTTCTGCACCCCTGACACCAAAACTGCAGTGCCATCTCATTTCGTCTGACATAGACTGAATTTCCTTACCCAGAAAAAGAAGTTGAAGATGAAGAGCAAGTACTTCAGACAGATGGTCCCACATGTTTCCTTCTTTTCTGTATACTCACGCATCTTTCTGGTTCACTGAGTTCCTAAAAAAAAAATAAATAAACCAGAAAAGCTTGAGTGAGTCAGTCATCACATCACTTCTGTCAGAAGGCCAGCATTACTACTCTCCTCCTGCAAGATCTAACGCTTCCCATCTTTTGCTGAAGTAAGCCAGTGAACAAGCCATTCAACTGACTTCAGGGACACAGGACAGTGCTTGCTCAGATAAAGAGCTCTCGTATCCACCTGGGTGACCTACACACAAGACCTCGCACAATCCCAGACCTGTTCTCCAGAAAATCCCAGTCTGGCTTCTGACTACAGCCTGTAGCTGCTGTTCCGAAGGCGGCAACAGAAATCTCAGTCTCTGATATTTATGGAATAAACTGTCTTCAAAGAATATTATTTTCTCACTGGCATTAGTTACAACTGCCTTAAATAGATTCTTCTCTAAGTTTGGGCTATTTTTAATCTTTACAACTGGAACTGGGAACATACTTGTTGTATGTTCAGATCTCCTATCTTTTTTGAACCCCAGCAGTCTGTTGGAGAAATTAATTCTCTTCTTCACCGCTTACTTTTCATGGCCCTTCTCACTGGCTAGCTGCCCTCCAGGGTACTAAAAAGAGTCTCCTAGCTACTAAGAGGAAGAAATTATCTGACAGCATAAAATGCCCCTGCAAATATGTAAGGAATGGGAGTTTGTTGTGAGTCAGTCCCAGTGCAGTGTTACAGATCTGTTACACCCTGGGGAAGGTTCCTCAGAAAAAGGTCTGCAGCAAGCACAGCTCCATGTCCCCTCACTGCCTGTTGTTCAGACCTCAAAGTCTGAACTTCTCAAAAAATATTCTCATCACTGCCTGAGCAGGCAGACAAGACAAAGGCACTGCCCAGAGTATCGCTGCCAGCATAACCTGTGTGAGGCAGGATGCAGAAGTGCAACCAAATCCTCACCACTTGCATTCAATTAAAAAATCAACCCTTTCCTCCCCCACCAGCCAGCAAGGAATGACGCAAGCATTGTGCACTCATGACAGAGTGCAACGCTTTCCCTAAACCAGCAATTTCCCTGGAAGCGGGCAGGCAAACAGCCTCTACATTTTCCCAGAGGCATGGAGTTCCTGCTTAGTTAAATTACAAAACTTGTTCGTACAAGTGATGCAAGCTCCCTCCAGGGACCCACTGCAGCTGCACCCAGCCATGCAGTACACTCATCTACCTTGGCAAAACACCTGACAGCAAAGTTAAGAAACAGGGACACACAGCCAGGCTGCACATAAGGTGACCATCAGCATTATCTTTGTCTCCACACTTCTAATGTCTGGCTTTGGAGCCAGATGAACCAAGGCTGGGAACAGCAGCTGCCCATTCTGCGGCATAATTGTATTTTATTTGCAGGAAACTATTTCCTTGTGCTTCATGCCAGCCCACTCAAAAGCCCCAGCCAGGCCTGTGCTTTAGAAACTAACAAATGAAGCTAACAAGGAAAGAAAGAGTATGAACATGCCAACAGTCCCACCCTGCCTATCCCTGTCACCATTTCACAAGAAAACATTTTTCTCCAGAATTAACATCTGGCAACAGCAGTTGGCAGCAGAATGCTGCTTCACTGGCAAAGGGAGCAGCTCTGAGATGGTGGCACAAATCAAGGAGAGCAGCTCTTCATTATCTTCAGAAGAGATCAGAACCTCCAGCAATGCTCAGATTAATTACCATGTTGCAGCACAAAAGGGCCCCAGGCTTTGGAAAGGAGTGGATGCTACTGGTACTGTATGTTCTGACCAGGCTTGCAAGTTCTCCATGAGAAGATGCCCCAAGAACACAACATTCATGGGAGGTGACAGATTTACAGCTCCCAGAGGCTTAATTTAGCCACAAAACAAGAACAGCAGCAGCAAGGCAGCCACACACACCTGCACAACTCGTAACAGGTACCTCAGCCCAGACCTGAGAGATGCCTTCCAGTAAAAGGTCTTCTGCCCACCCCTTCTAACATCAGGGCTGTAATGCACTGCAGAGGAACATGCACTGCAGGTTTGCAGAGACTGACCAGGGGATGACAACAATGCCTTCTGTCCTTAGGCTCCTTGGCCCAGTTTCCCTCTTGCTCCCGAGGATTTTAGGAACCTTCCTTCCTTCCTTCCCCCACATATTGCCATAGAGCAGGTGCTGGGCCCTAGCAAAGGATACTAACTTGTCCCTCCTTCTGATCCAAGAGCTCAGAAATCCCAGTCACAGCTCCATCTCGTCCTGGGTGAGGACTGGGCAGATGCACAGCTGAGACTGCACATGCATCAGATGACAGACAGTCTGAAATCCCCCTCAAGACTTCGGGTCCTGCTCCACCCAGCGCTGGGTACAGGCCTTTCAGGCAGCCTGGCTTCGCTGCTGGCAGGAGAGGATATGCCTGTTTCCAGAAGGCTGGCAGGGAACAGCTGCAGGTTTATAAAGCAGGGTGAATCACCAGGGATGGCAGATCATGAATCAGAAAGCAATCAGGGCTGTCTCCTGTTTGATCTGTCCTTCCTAGCCAGGAGCAGAGCTGATGGCACTGGCTGCCTCTGCATGCTTAATGACTCACCCAGCCAACTATTCAGGGAAAGGCAGCTCTCTCTCTAGACCCTCTTTTTGGAAGTCCTGTTTGTGCTCCTTGCCTCACACAGGGTGATCTGCTGCCTCCCATCACCTGCAAAGACAGGGTCAGGCTGCAGGGAGCTATCCTGGTCGTCCGGGAAAGCAAGTGAGGGCAGGAGACTACAGTGAAACACTTTTCCCAAGGAGCCCCTGCAGTGGGAGTGGGGAGCCACAATCTGCTTGACAGGCTTAGGGCCACTTCAGGCTCTGAGCCCCATGGTCCCAAAAAGCACAGAGGTGTTGATCAGTGTCACAGCACCAGGATGAATATGGGGGCCTCACACTGAATTCACTGACATAACCAGGGTCTCTTGCCTTCAGTCATCCTTATAACAAACGCTCAGAACTAATATGAATCACTCTTGAAACTGGACAAGAAATAGCAACAGTACTTAACACACATAATTCTGTTCTATTTTGAACGCTGAGGCAAAGACCTGTTCTGAATCATTATCAGTAATTACAAATGAGCTCTCTGATGAACAGGAAATGGCAAGCTCTGCCACAGGGGTGTATTTACAAATACATAAAAACATATTAATTAAACATGAGCTTCATAATGGGAAGTATTTTGCTAACTGAAAAAGTGGTTAGAAGAGGAAAAGCACTTCCGTAATGAAGTTCACTTGGTCCAGTCCAACAGACAGCAGCTTCAGCACCAAGTTAAATTTCAGCAAGCAATCACAGAATACAGGCTGTGAAATTCAGTCACAAAAGGGAAAGAAGTATTTTTATGGAATTCACAAGAATCAGCAAAGGGTTCCTACTATGCCCACACACACACTGCAATAGAAGAGACAGAGAGAAATAATTCTCTAGAGAAAGCAAAATGCGTTAAGCTAAGAGGAAAACACAAGTGACAGAACAGGTAGATAAAAGGAAGGGGTAACAGTTTGAAGATTAATTCAAGAAACTGGGAGTTGAACAGCTTGAATCCAGCTTTCCACTCTGACACAGACTTTGCGCATGGACTTGGGGAAGTCCCTCAGTCTGACCCTTGCCTCTCTCTTCCTCCTCAGTGCAAGACCCTCATCTTCCTCTAAACTCAGTGATTTTATGAGGATCTGCACCGAGAAGCCCTGCTGATGCTGAGAGGCATGACAGGCTCCAGGTGACTGGAAAATTGGCAAAAGCCTGACAGCAACACGATTTCACAGACTCAAAAGTGCTTTTGCCAGCAAAGACTACTTTGGCCAATGAACTGGAACAACCTCTTTCGTGATTAGTAAAATACATACTTATAATAAGAGGACTGCCTGGTAAAGCAATTTTGGCAATAATTTATGAGGCTTGCTGGTTCAAATTCATCAGAGATTGAGATGCTAATAATTAGGTACAGGAATAACAGTGCATAACAGTGGAATAACAGTGAAGCAAGGAGGAACCTATGCAAACATCTCAAAAAGATAAAAAAGAGTGAGCTCATCCTGCCCTGTGTGACTGCAAGCCACAACCTCCTAGAAGGGTAAGAATACACAGAGCATGACTGCCAGGCAAGGCTGGGATCACTTCAAGAATGAAACCATCCCATGGTCTGATTTTCTTGGGCTCTCATCCTACTGCGACTGAACCCTTAGGACAAACTGCACCACAAGAACTCACCAGAAGCTGAGCAGTATGGCTCCAGTTCTGGGTGCTGAGTATCTGGGAACACAAGCACTGCACAAGCAGCTGTGAAACCTAAAGTTTCAATGGCAGGACTTGCTCTGGGTGTTCCACATTACACCACTGTATTTTTCTTTGCAGACCCAAAGGCACACATAGGCATGCACACACAGCCCAGCTCAGAAGGCACATGACACGCACACACACACACTTCTGCTGGCTAGACACTCATTTAGTCATCCCAGACACTGCTTGGTACATCTGCCTCAACTTGCACAGTAACAGCACTTAATTAAACAGCAAAGAAAGCCAGGCCTGCAGGCTTTTTCTGCACAACTTGCCCTGAAGCAGCATCTGACAGATGGGGAAGAAACAATGCCAAAGCAAATGAAATAGCTCCTAGGCCAGTAAAAGCATCATTATTTAAAAGTATTGATTTTTGAGCGATAGCAAGCAAATTGGTATCCAACACATCAGTGACAACTATTTCACAGATAACTCATACACCACAACTTAGATAACTTCTAATATCTTTGCCAAAGCACACAAGAAAGACTTGCTGCAGGAAATCCCACTGCACCTATGCTGCAACAAAAGTAGTCCCCTAACGCAACCACTCGGCCTGGAGGGAAATGTTCCACTGACTATCTGAGCTGAGCCAGATAACCCTGGCAGCCATTAGCAAACAAAGCAGACGTCTTCCCCTTGGTATGTGCAGTGCAGGTGTGGGCCAATAACTTTACTCTTCAGCAAACTCACTGACATTCTCTGGCAAGGCTAAACTCCAACCTTTGAAAGCATGACCTCTCTTGAGTTCCCTCTCTGTAAGATGAAAACATTACCACTGACACTTTACCTACCCTACTGAACATCCTCAGAAAGGGTCTCCAGCTGCTTATCACCTGCCAGAGAGCAGCTAAAAGTAATTTAAGCAAAGCCTTCCCAGGAGAGGAATTCTAAAGCTTGCAGGTGAAGAGCTCAAATTCACACCATGTGCCATTATCCACCCCAAATTGATAGCCAACATGGATCAGGAGTCTTGACACTGACCTTTCACCACCAAGGCAGCTCACAGCACCAGTGCGAATGTTCAGTCCCCTTCAAAAGCTCTTTTCCACCCCCTCTCTTCTTGCTGGCTGTAGTCTGCTGCTGGATTTAGGAAAGCAGAAAGCTGAAGGAAAAAAGAGAGATGCAGAGAATCATCAGCTATGTCAAAGACTATTCTGAAATCAATATATGATTATATGCTTTGCCATCAAGTCCTTTAAGTAGAGAGCACATGATTTCAGAATACACCTTGTGAATGCATTTGATTAAACTGCAAAGCGTGCACTGGATAACAGGGAAGAACCAAACTGCAGCAGTGGGGAGCATGAACATCTTCTGCTGGTAGAAAGCTGTCAGAACAGGTTTGTATTTACTGCTGCATCCTGTAAATGCTGCTATCAATTCTGTCAAGGCTGTGTACACAAAATGACAGCTCATCCTGGTGCAAAAGGCCTGAAAGCAACTCCATGAGAAAGCTCAGGAAGATCCTTCTGTGCAGTGCGAAGCCCTAGCTGGTGTTAGTGCCTTGAAGTGATCAAGTTCTCAACCTGGTCATGGGCAACCCCATCCTCTCTCCTTCCTCAGCTCTCCCTTCTGAACAGCCTGTAGCCATTGAAAGAATAACAAGTCTTCCTCCTTAGCCTGTCTGGATGCTGAATTAATGATCCTTTGATCTACAACATGACAGTAAGTTACTTCACAGCCTAAGGCTTAAGCTCCTATCTACTGCCCATACAGAGATATGAAAGCAGTAATACTTCCTGACTTGCCTAGGTGGGATAATGGAGCATTTGAAAACCACCTGGGAAGAGAAAAAAGGTACTTTTTATTAGCAGATCTAATTTAACAATTCCTAGCCATTTTAACTTTCTATTACGTTCAAGTAGTGGTTCCTACAGGCCTTTACCCAGCACAGTATGGACAACACACCTTCATTTATAACCAGCTTGGATTACCCCTGCTTCCATTCCCTATGAAAAATGATGCCAATAAGAGCCAGAAACTTGTTGATTCACATTACTACTCAGCCTCTAGACCACAAAAACATCTCTTCAGAGAAACAAGTGAAAATTCCAGTACTTGCAACACTGGGAAGCAGGCCAAACGAAGTTCTTGGGTTCATTAATTAAAGATCATATAAGGGAACTTTCTGAGGAACTAGAGAGAAGAGGGGAGGGAAGGCACAGTCACCTATGAGGTAAGCAATAGTTCTGAAGCATCCTGCTGAGGCTGGGCCCAAACTCTCCAAGATCAGCCCTAGTGCCCTGCCCTTTATTCATCTGCTTCATGCAGTTCCCATGCTCCTGGCTTTTCAGAAGGGAAAGCTGACCCAGGACACAAAGCTCAATGCTTTGCTTTCCATCTCAGCATGTTGGAACATGCTGCAAAGTCAAAGTACTTGTGCCTAAGGCTGGGGAGAATGCAAAACATAAGTCAGATATCCAGTGAAGAGGCAAAGCTCCTTCTAAGGAATTGTCATTTAAACTTGGAGTGGGGGGAGGCAGGCACACAGAACAGATTTTGGTCAAAACCCCTCCTCCCTGACATCTCTGGCAGACCCTGCTTGACCCCACCTCTTGACTGGGAGAGCACTTTTCCAAAGAACTGAGGGAGGGTAAGTTAGTTCCCATTCTGGGAGTCTGGAAGGATGTCATATGAACACTCTGTGTCTAGGCAACATCTCCACGGGCACATGAGAGCCCTGCTGTCACCCCTCAGGATGCTTGCCAAATCCCTCCTTTCTTCTGCCCTGGCTCAAGCTGCTGTGTTTTGAATAGACCCCTCAAGAAAGACTTTTAACTTCTGCTAATTTTGATGAGAGCCAGGTATCCAGAGAAGAACTGCATGCCTAATACACCTGAGGAGTTGCCTGCTCTTTGAGACAAGAGCTGTCTCTCCGGAGAAGAGCACTCAGCCCTTTCACTCACATTTTCAATACTGTTTACTCCCCAGGGGCGGGGCTTACTGAAGCATAAGTAACAATAAGCATAAATTTCAAACTCAGCAAGGATTTACACATTCAGCACCACCCACATACCTGCAAATTAAGTGTTTTATGAGGGGGTTAGCCAAACTGGGCGAGGCAATGCCTGGCTGCGGGATCCTTGAGGATAACAAGGACCTTGGCACAAAACCAATTTTACAACCATTAAGAAAGCAAGAGAGAGAAAGATAAGAGTGATTGATCGTGTCTGGGACTGTGTGTCTGTACTCTAGCACCGTTTCACTACAAAGCAAACAAAAAACCCTTCCCTGACAAAACATATGCAGTCAGGCACAACCTGAGAGCAGAAAGCCCTCGTCTCCTGCTCCCAGAAGTGGATAAGCAGGGAGGCAAGCAGCCCCTCCAAGTCCCCATCGGGAGCTGGAAGGCGGGCCAGAGACCAGCACCCACTGTGCAACCAAGGGAAACTCCTTCCACGTCAAACAACATCCTCTTGTACTCCATAAGGCCTCCTTTATCCTGAAGGATCCCAAAGCACTTTACGCTATTTATACACAGGAACCACTTCACTAGTCATTGAACTGAGCAGAGGAACAATAACCCTCTCTTTTCTCTCACTTGAAGCACCAGAAATCAGTGCCTGGCTGTGTTTGCAGAGAGCTCACAGCAATGAGGGTTTGACACAACAAGGAGCAATAGTTCAGATAGGTCAGGGTCAGCCAACAGACAAGGCAAACTCTTCACTGCAGCCTACTATTGGTATTTTAAATTCTATTTTCCCAACTCTGCTCATGGGCATTGTGGGGTTCTTTTTGTTTGGTTGGTTTTTTTTCCTTTTTTTTTTTTTTTTTAAGCAGGGCTTTGTCTGTGCTGGAGAATTTACCAGCACCATTAAACCACATTTCTAAACAAAACATTTTGTGCCAAATCAGCATTCTGCTTGATCCCTTCCTATTCATTCTCTTTCTATTCAGCACATTCATTTTCAGCCCAGCTCTCAGAAGCGAAGCCACTAGGTTCTCAGTGTTTTCAGAGAGTGCTCACAAAACCTCCCTGACCTGTAGCCATGCCAGTACTAGGACCAAGTCAACAAGCACTAAAAGTCCTGGGAAGATAGAAATCCTCCCAGCCTCCACAAAGCCTATTCAGGCAATGCTGTACACAAATTCAAAGCACTCTCCAAATAATGCAGCAGTGATAATAATTTTTTCACTCTCTACAAATAGCTGGGTTTTTACAAGGTGGTTTGAGCTGAGGGCAAAGACTAACCAAAGAACACGTGCTGCATTGTAGCTACTACACAGTCACTCAAAATTTGGCTGTAGTCTCAGTGCAGTTTTGTTCCCTACAAATCTCTACATTGAAAAGGTGCTCAGCTAAAAGCCAGTAGATTTTCTACCTCCCCACTGTATCAGGTGCATATCCCATGGCAGGCCGTCATCTTCACTGCACCAAACTCACAAACAAATCATGGGACTTTAAATCCCACTGTCAAAAACATGCAGCAGTTTTTGGAACAGAGGGCAGGCAATTGGTGTATCACCACAAGGTACATTTTTAGCCTCTCAATCACACCGTGTTCTATAATCTCACTGCCTGAAAGATCCTCTGCCTCCTCAAAGCACCCCAATAAAGAAAAAAAGGGAGCAGGTTATAATAGGAGCACTGAGAGATTAAGTGCCTCTCCCAGCCCAAAGAAGGGGTGAATTTGCCCTCCTCAACATCCATCCTCCAGCAGCTAAGCTGTCCTGTCTTCTGGAAGACCAAGACAGAACACAAAGCTATAAAACATGAAGTTTTCAAGTTACTTGTTAGCACTGCCTTGCCTGTGCCCAAGACACGTGACTGCAAACAGCACAAAGCAAGAGGTGCACAAAAGCCCACACCAGCTTTAGCTTTTGTACAAAACTTGTTTTGTTTTGAGTGGGTTGTTCCTGTTCTCACTTTCTGCGGTGCAAACAAGCAAAGCAAAAGTCTCTGGAGTCATCCCACACATCCTTCCCAGGAAGCCTGCCTCAATTTGAACTCCACTAAGATCATATTTTAAAAGCAGCTGACAAAGGGATTTGGCAGTGGAAACCAAGGTTAACGTTCTTACTCCTTCAGACCTGTTGCTGATTAGCTCAGGACTGGTGCCAGCCATGCCAGAGAAAACCTCCGAGTATGTCAGCAGGGGAGCAGGTACCTGCAGTACCAGGAATGGGGTGATGCACTTTGCAGTGCCCTAGCACACCAACAGAAAAGGGAACATCATGCAGACACAGAATGGGGCAACAGCAGCTCTCACCTCACCATGGCAGCCACAGATGCCAGTGACAACTTCAGGAGCCTCCCTTTCTACCCAGAACATCCTCATGTGAGAACACTCACACCTGGAAATACCCACTTTGCTAACAGCAGTGCCAGGAATGGCCAAGAAATCTCTTCTGACCATCAGTCCTTGTATATCCCCAGTATCCTTGTCTCCAGAGGTGTTCTGAAGCGGTCACTGAACGATTTGAGGAGTTATATTCCTCTCCACAGCTAAAATCACTTTATTAGAGTCAGATCAAATATCAAGTACAGTCAAGGGCAATTAAATGACATTTCATTTCCCAGAGCTGTAAGTCGAAGTTCATAGGAGCTGTCCCTCTCCTGTTGCTATAGGAGCAGTGCTGGAAACAATGCTCAATCCACGCTGTGTAAGGCTGCCTTGAAAAAGATCGTTCTTCCAGTAAAATTAAACAACTCCTGGACAAAAATAAAACATTCCTCCCCCTTCCGCCTTGCCCTTGTGCAGCACGTTTTAATGACTCCACCAAAACCATTTACACAGCTGTTTTTGGAGCAGCCTGCAAACTTGACGGGGAGGCACCAGCATGTGAATAAACAACCGGGAGGCAAGCGCTGCCTCCAGGCAATTGCTGGCCCTTCACCAAGGCTGGCGGCAGGGGACAAGATACAAAGAAGTCTCTGGCTCCAGAGTATACACCACGAAGCTCCAAAGAAATCCCCCAGCCCCATGCCAACAACCACTTCCCCCAAACACCTTGCTCCGCCGGCTGCACGGGGAGCTGGGCTTGCTCTGCTCCTCTCCACAGCTTCCAGCAAAGGCACAGGCAAAGGGCAGCTCTCCACGAAGGGTACAGAGCCATAACCAGTACAGCAACTTTGGCAAGGCTGTGTCAGTGTATGTCCTGGTTTTGGCTGGGATGGAGTCAGTGTTCTCCTTAGTAGCTGGTACAGTGCTGTGGTTTGGAGTTAGTATGAGAACAGTGTTGATAACAAACATGTTTTGGTTGTTGCTAAGTAGTGCTTACTCTAGATCAAGGACGTGTCGGCTTCCCACGCTCTGCCAGCGAGGAGGTGCACAAGAAGGGAAGGAGCATGGCCAGGACAGCTGATCCAAACTGGCCAGAGGGATGTTCCATACCACAGAATGTCATGCTCAGGATATAAACTGGGGGGAGTTGGCCTGAAGCCACCGATCACCGCTGGGGGATGAGCTACGGAGTTGTGTTGTGCATCATTTGTGTTTCTTGATGTTTATTCCTCTCTTGCTCTCCTTTGTATTACACTATTACTGTTATTATTAAAATTATTATATTTTACATTGTTTCAATTGATATATTGCTCTTATCTCAATCCATAACTTATATTATTTTACTGATTCTCCTCCCCACCCCACATGGGCAGGGGGAAGAGGGAGGGGTGGCTGCATGGTACATAATTGCTGGCTGGGGTTAAACCTTGACAGTGTAATCATGTACTGCATTTAGAGCTGGCAAGGAAAAGAACCTGGAAATGGGTTACTCTAACAGATGCCAGCAGAAAACAGCTGGACTTCAAACGAAACAGGAAAATCCTGCAGGGGATTTCTCCACCAACCCACCCTCCTGTTACCTCAGCACTCTATGAAGAAGCTTCAATAAAGGAAAGCCTAAAATTACTTTGAAACTTAATCCTCCCCGCAACCACCCCCTCCACCTTGGAGGTCAATTTTCAAGTCAAGAGGAACCATTATCATCTCATCTGATCTCCTGTTATTTTAAAGGTTAAAATTTAGAGGCTAAAAGTAGTCCAGTCTACATTCTACAGCAGCACATTCTACCCTGGATTCACCCTCAAATCCCAAGAAGACTCAAGAACACTTCAGGAGATGGGAGTAACCACATATTGTTCCCTCAGGAGCCTCTAAAAACGTAACTGGCACATCTCCAGCATTCAGACTTCTTTGAGCTCAGCAGAAAGCAGCACTTTGCTCTCAGTCGCTGGGCAGACTCATTATCCATCTTTCAATTCATCCAATGCCATTAGTGAGCAGGAGAGGAAAAGCAATCCATAGCATGGCTCACTTGTAGGTTAAGACCCTCAGGAAGTCCTGAAGTATTAAAGGCAAAACATACCCAAGAGAAAATCCAAGAACAACACAGTCGAAAGTTTCTGAAGAAACTGAGTAACTACCTTCAGTACTAAATGCCCACTGTGAAAATGAGGTCCCTCCTGGATATAATGGGATAGAGGAACCCAGGAAACAAAACGCCCCTCTTGATTTTGAAGAATTTAGAAAAAAAATCTAAATTTTTAATCTAAATTTTTACCTGGAAGTAACCAGGTCAATTCTGGCACAGAAAATAATCCTCCTATTACTCACCTCAGCCAAAAGGGTGTTCTTGCTCTGACTGCCCAGTGCAGGATAATGCAAGGAGAGGGGACCAGAGCTGGCCACACATGGTTATCAGTGTCAAAAATTATGAGGATACTGCTGATCCACAGCGGTTGTGCCCTCATACACAGGGAAATCAGCTTCTCACTTACACACTTGTAAATGCAATGTTGATAAGAAGCACATTGATATAACTATAATAATTGATTTTGGATACTCTCACTGCTCTCATCTGAGCTGGCTTCCCCCCTTATTTTTTTCTTAAAAGACTGTTAACATTCCTGATGAAGTAACAAACAGTAAAACCCTTTTTTCTACAAGGGGGTCCTCTTTCACATGGAGACAGTTGCAGCCAAAGTAAAGCTCATGACATCAGTGAAAGCCCTCTGCAACTATCTGCTTTTCCCTCCTCCCAGGCTTCTTGCAGCACACCTGTGAGTCAGGATCCACACTTCCCAGTGCCTGAGGGCAAACAGCCCAGTGAAGTCAGCAACTAGGATTACGTCCTGGTCTAAGCACAGTGGTTTAAGTTCCCTTTTTTTCCTGTCTCGGACATGCTGCATACACAAGAGGTAAGCTCTGTGGAGTGCACAATGGACAGAGCAGGCTTTTGTTAGGCTCTCCAGAGCCCATCTCTGGGCTGAGCACAGCCTCATTCCCCACACATGAGCTCAGCTGGACACTTGCACTCTTCCCCTGCTCAGGAGGACGAAAAAACCCAGACAGGTGGGACTCAGAGGTGCAGAAACCAGCCTGACAGTTCTTCCTCCCCAAGTACAGAAACAGGTCCTCCCAATAAGAAGAAATATGTCCTTTTAAAAACCCTCCAAGTGGACAAGGTACAGTGGAGACCACACCAAATGTCTCCTCACCTCTGGAGACCTCTCCTCAGCCAAGTCTCTCAGCAAAGATGGAAGAGGCTATTCCACATGGCAAGGGGAACCTGCAACCAGCCACAGGTCAATTCCTCAGCAAGTGGTACTTCCACAAAGGACTGGACTCACCCTTTCTGTGCTTCAACAGCCAAAACCACAAGCACAAAGCCCAGCACTTTCCCATATGCACATTTATTGCACACAGCACTCGACACACACACCCGAGACTCTTTCCTGCTCCCACGTGTCCACGTGCCTGGCTTCTACACTCACTGTACACCGCTGGGATGGCACACACAGCTCCCACTTCCCTGGGAGCTCTGCATGGATCTTACAGTGACCATGGAGAAAAAGAGCCAACCATCTCTGTTCCCAGGGCAGTGTAGGGGTGAGATGTGGGATATGAATTCCTCCCTTCTGGATTCCACCAAAGCTAAGAAGAAATACTGACATTCACAAGCCATGACTCACGCCTGCCTTGTCAGGCACTACAGAAGTCCTGCTCGCTGGCTGGCATGCCAGAAATGTCAGCGTGGCTGGCATCTGCCAGTTGGCTCTGATAGCAGATAAATTTGACCAAAACCATCCTTCCCCCTTATTTTCTTTATTGTTGCAGCGCAGTGGACACTGAGGATCAGAGTACTCCCTAAAAACCACACAGGCATTGTGGCTGCTACTGCAGCAGGTAACGGGTCAGCGATGCACTCCAGACAAAACAGAAACCTCTCCCACAGTAATTCCTACCTCAAAGCACTTCTGGTCCCACTTTTAACTGAATTTCATTAGTGAAGGAGCCAATGAATCCATTGTTCATCCTCCAGCTATGCTGGTAAGTCATACACTTGTACTCAAAGAGCTGCCAAGGACTACTTTCAGTCTGTGTTGAGCTGATTGCACTCCTGCCCGAGATGCACCTACAGAACTGTACAGCACTTTTCCGGCTGGGACTGGAGAGTCATAACCACCCGACCAGAAAGACCCAAATGCAGCCCAGTCTCCAAAACACACCTCTTATTCCACCATGCACTGCCAATAGCGCAAAATAGCAATCATCTGCTTGATCTTTCTCCCGTCCACTTCTTCCCCATAGGAGCAGAAGCATTCCAGGGTGAGGTATCAGACACGTTTTCGCCTTGTCCATTTGTACAGCACAGCAGATCTTTCTCCCACAGCATCTCCAAAAGGTGTTTCTTCCTTTAAACTTGTCCCTCTCCTACAGTGGCAAAGACATCTGGGAAACATGCTGCAAATTTCAGCCCAACTCCACTGTTTCTTAGGAGCATCTGTCTTCCACATCACAGCTACAAGGACAAGTTTCACCAAAGCAGAGGCACTTACCCTTACAACTCTTCCCACTGCCCCAGCTCCCCACTGCTACTTTCTTTCTTATAAAAGTAAAGAAAACCTGGGTTGAGTAAGTGAACTTTGCTCCTTTTGTATTCAGATCTGGCACCAGCCACAGATAAGAAACAATGGTCAATGCCCAACATTTTATGTCACAGACTTCTGCCTCGGCTTTTCTTTATGAAGCCTCGTTACCGCTGCCAGGAACAACCCGTGGGTCTGACCAACATCCTCTCTTGCACCTCTCACACGTCTCATTTCCACCTCTCTTAACAGGCCATGCCACACCCCACATCCTCCACACTCCCTCTCTGGGATGCACTCAGCAGGTAGGAGAGGGGGCTCCAGGGCAGCCTACAGGGATGCAGGCAATGCAATGTTAATCAAGAGTTGCACAGGGTGCATTTGCTTGGCTGCACCCTGCGGACAGTGCCTGTGGGTCAGCACCCAAATGAATTTAAACAGCTGCCAAGGACCCTCCCTCAACTGTTGCAGAACATAATTCCTGATGTCCTTCCTTATCCCACTAAACCAGTATCCTGCCTCCAGTAATGTCCACCACTACTGGCATCAAAAGCATGTGTGAAATACATACACACACACACACACACATATATATATGTAATTCCATGAAAAGCCCAGCTGGCATGTCACGGCACCAATTCATGCTTACATCCTTCCAAGGAGCTGGATACACTTTCAGTCCCATGTTGAGCTTATTGCACTCCTGCCCTACAGAGCTGCATAGCAGTTTTCCTGCTTGGACTGGGGTCATAACCACCTGACCAGCACGAGAAACTCAGGCTAGAAACATGGACCAAGCTGGTCATATTCAAATGACCAGACCCCAAAACACACCTCTTACTCAGCCATGCAATTCCAGGAGTGCAAAACAGTCATCACCCTCCTGCTCATTTTGCCAAGAATTTTATTACTGTCAGCAGCCAGGACACAGGACTTAATAGTTGACTCCCTGAATCCATTCCCCAGGATCCCAGGCTGTTGAGATCACAAGCAGAGGAGGCTGGCAGGCAGGACAGAACGGAGCACTGAAGAGAGATGCCCATCAGCAGTGCTGCTATTACAGGGCAGATCCTTGCCAAGAGAGCCTGGCAGACAACAATTTCTGTGCTGTGGGGAGGGATGGAATGAGGCACTCTCCACGGAACTGACAGAACACCTCATCTCCATTCCACACGCCTGCCATTCCTCATTTCTCCCTCCACACCCTGGCTTCAGACACAGGGTAGCTGGGAAAAGCACATTTCTCACAGACTGGGAAGATGGGCACCATCCTGAGGGAAATGCACCTCTGTCAAAATGCACCTACAAAAAAGGATGGGAAAATGGCATGATTTTACAGTGACACTGTTCATTTCATTTCAGCTTTGCTGTGGCAAAAGAAAAAACACATTCAGGGTGTGAAAGACAGCATAAGTGAGTGAGACAGAAGGAGACCTGGTCTTCACCCTTAGGATCTTAAAGGTTTTTAAACAACCAGGGAGACTTAGACTTCTGTTCCTCCCAGCCAGGGAAGCTGAGATGAGCTGTCATTTCTAGGAGTCCCCCTCCCTCAGGCTTTCCATGACCTCAGCTGTCAGTGCACATGCTCAGGGAGAGCTGGAGATAACCCACTGTAGAGCTCAGGAGCAGAAAGCACAGTGAGGAGCAGAACACCCTCTCAGGAGGCTTAAGAAACAAGGCTGATGAGGCCACTGGGGACAGTAATGGTAAAATGGCATGAAAAAGCACAGCTACCCTTTCTGTTTTTCAGAGTCTGTCAATTTTTTCTTTCTAAGCTTCTGTCTTAAACAGAAGGCACGAGAAGAACAGAGGGACAGTAAGATTGCTTTAAAAATGACCAAATTACCTGGAAATGCCAGACAGGACAGTCTGCCACAAACAGGGACACATGATGACAGAGATGTTACACAAACAAGCACATGCAAAGACACATTTTCCTTCCAGGCATAACCAATAGTCCAATGCACTCTTCAGAGCAGAAGCAAAACTATGTAGAAGGAACAAGTGAATTTGCCAGTGGGATGACCCGGCTAGAAGAGGCACAGCTCTCTAATCAACCCCCTCAGGGCTGTCTCAAGAGCAAGGGAGTTTGTTGCCTTCTGTGCATGTCTAATGGAAACAGCTAGAGTCGAGATACAACTTTTATTTGCTGAAAATTATAGGCCTGGTGGAAAGTTCCTAAGGGAAGAGAGAGCCCTTCATCAGCCACTCCCACCTAGCATTTTTACTTGACAAGGGAATACAAGCAGCTTTCTTCCACCCCCTTACTGAAGAATCTCTCACACCCAAAGACACAAACTTTTTTTTTTGCACTGAAAGTAGCAAATAAACCCCATTTAACGCACTTGGCTTGAATTAGGAGAAAGAAAATGTGTTAAACTCTCACAAAATGTACCACAAGAAGGATTAACCATCTCAGACCCCAGAGTAAAATGAAGTATTACACATGGGACATTATTTCAAGCACTCAGAAAAGGTGTTTTCTTATTGATTCCTGAAGCCAGCATACAGCAGGGAGTGCCAGGACTTTTACCAGGCAACTGGGGAAGTCATTCTCCTCCACTGCAGAAGCCACAGGCCAAAGAACACATGCAACAGTTTGGAATAAAACATGCTTTTTGCAGAAATACAGCACATGGCCAGAAGGAAATACAGGCCAGGAACTCAAAGACATCATCAGCAAACTACAGAGCAAGGACGTGATCTGAGGAGAACGACACGGAGGAGCTCAAAAACTGCCACCTCCTTCAGCTCAAGCTTCCAGCAAGGACATCTGACTCAGAAGTGCTGGCACCCCAGAGCAGCTGTAGCACACCAGAGCCCAGGCCCACCTGTGCAAGCCAGTGTTGTGCCTTTGACAGGGACCTGTCACCAGACGCATCACATAAAGCGTAAGTGATGCTACCCCAGCTTCCAACAATCCAATTCCCCACTGGCCAGCGTCCAACAATCCACAGACTGGGAACTGCCTGTCCTAGGTACACAAAATGCTTCAGAGAATATAAATACACTGAAACTTCTGCACTGACTTTTCTAGGTACCATGAGCTCAGCAACAGCTCAACCGAGTCAGGCGCTCCACTCCCTCCGCCACAGGCTGCAATGACAGTCAGCCAGGAGGACTGGGATGGACCTTCATCGAGCTGGTGGCATGCTAAGAGGCTCTTTGGCCTCCACAATACCAGGTGGTAAGACCATCCATCACACCAAAAGCTTCCCTTAGAACCTTGGCAATGGCCTTTAGGTGGCAAAGGAAATGTATTTTTACAAAAGGAGCATCTTTCAAAACTGTTTGAACAAAATGGCCTCTGATGGCTGATGCTATTTCAATCAACCCTTGTTCTAGGAGGCACCACATGAACCCTCAGAGAAAGCCAGGAAGCGCTGTAGGAGGACAAAGGAAGTGAAGCAGCATAATTTGAGGGATGCTACACAGTAGACTGAAATGAAGACATGTCATTACTAAAATTCAACAGGATACTGCAAGAAGTTGATTACAAAAGCTCTCAGGACAAGTCAGACTTAAAAAAAAAAAAAATACAGCAGTTTATGTTCTTCATGAGAGGACAAGAAGAAGCAGTTACTTGTAAAGATTCCTCATGGCAAGCAGCACCACGGTGCAGCAATAACCAGCTGCCATCAGCTCCCCATTTGATGCAGCTTCCAGAAAACGAAGGGAACTGAACATCGCCTGGACTGCGTGGTAAACAAGGGCTCGCTCTCTCCCTCCTCCGCCTCCAAGGATCCTACGAGCCCAGCACAAAGGCCAAGTCTTTATTTGTACAACAGGGAAATTTAACTGAACAAAAGGCAGAGGGGGATAATAATAGTTTCACGAGACTTATGGCAACATTCAGAACACCTTCACAAATTCCGCGGGTTGTGCAAAGTTTATGACACCACCCGCAACAGGTTAAAACACTTTTCTAAGGAAAAAAAAAAATACACAACAAAGCATACAAGGGCCAAGCCCCTGCGAAGCTGTGCAATGCCACAGGGCACTGGAGGGGAAGTAAAGCAGTGCTGCGGTAGAGCCGGCGCTGGGTGGCCACGGCCAGGTCCGCACGGGTGCGGGGTGCCGGCAGGGACGGAGGGAGGGAGGGAGCGCCGGGCCCGCTGCCGCACACGGGGCCCAGGGGCCGCGCTCGGCCCCGCGCTCCGGGGCTGCCGCCCCNGTCATCCGCAGCCCCGGCTCTCGGCTCCCGCGCCTCACGTTGCCATTTCCATTGCCGCAGGCAACACGTTACAGCGAACTACAGCTAGAGCGGCTTTTTTTTTCCCCTGAGGCGTCAGACCTGCTTGTTAAAAGAGTTTTCCATGAAACACCCTGTAAATCAAAATCAAGCCCTGACTGGCACATTGCCTCATCCTCCCATTACCTCACTTGAGCCGCAGCCCACGTACTTCTGTGCTAAGCAGCAGCCCTGTGCGCGGGATGCTCCCAGGGAAAGACCCACGCCCTCACCACTCCACGGCTGCGTGGCCTCACATGCTTTTTCAGGGGTGGGATGAAGAGAGGAGATCTGGGCAGGGAAGGAAAAGGCCAATCTAGAACCTCCTGCTTGTCTTAACCTCTCCATGTGCCCAACTCAAAAAAGTTTCTTCATCCTTCCCAAGGAGCAGGCTCACTTCTCTCTCTCAGCCCATGAGAATCCTGCCTAAGCTTTAGCTCAGAGCTGCTGGAGAACTAAGTGATCAAATAGAGCCTTGGGAGATCAGCTTGCTTACACCCTGAAAGGTTTGTTGCAGGGAATATATGGCAGAACCTGGAAGCCACAAGAAATGCCGGCCCCTCCCGAGGTCCTCCTTGGTGGAGCCCTGGGTAGCCGCCACACTGGGCCAATGCCTTCTTGCCATGTCCAGGGATTTCATGCACAAACAGGAAAACACAGAACCCTCCCACCGTGGCATGTTTGGGTCAGCAAATGGGAATGACCGGGCACAAGTGCTTCCTGTGCTTGGGAGAGCCTGCAGGTAAAGGTGAGATACACCACAGGACCCACCACCCTCCCCAGCCTCAGCTTATTGCTGGAGTAATAGATACTTACTGCAGATACTTGTTTACCTTGAGAAGACTAATTTTACCTGGTCAGGTCTCCTGTGGACCAGTATATTCACAGCTACACTTGTGTTTGCAGCATCGTATGTATGTATATGAACATGCCCCGCAGGCTGGAGAGGCTGGAGCCGGGTTATTGTCGCCTCACCAACCGAAATTTCCATGTGACTTATCACCAGCCAGATAAGTAACGAGTGCCTTCTTACAAAGCTCTGAACTGCAGGGCCGCGGGTCTATTGGCACTGAGTGGGAGATTGCCAAACAGAGCATCGGACAATCTATAATGGGCTGTGAGATACATTTATAATTGGAGATGAAGTACTTGGTCAATATATATATTTATAGTCTAAGCAAATCAACAAGTAAAAAGATCATGAAAAGACACAAACAGAAGCAGGTGACAGGACCAAAAATAATGTGTGAGTGACTGCGTGATCCCCATAGCAGGAACTCATTAATTGTGTGTAAATGGAAACTGTCCCTTGGAGTTCAGGCTGCTGGAATAAAGAAGGTAGTGGAAAACAACATCTCAAACCTTTGCAATTCCTGCATTTGTCCTGTGGAAAAGCTTTAAACTTAACACTGTGGCTTAATGCTCTCTTTTCAGCCCTGTTTTGGCTTTTCAAAGAGATGCTGTCAGCCTAATCCTCTTATGCTTACCCTTAGCATATTAACATGAAAGAGACAAGTGAAAGCAAAGCCGAGTGAGGTCCCTTTGCCGGCCTGCAGAGATTGTGGGACCATGGCTGCTTATCAGAGCAGCTGGGTTTTTTTGCTTTTGCTCCTCAACCTGATTGTGTACACAGCTGCACTGTTGCATGTGCCAGGATAAGGCTTCCCAGGCTATAAGAAGAGTACTTTCTTGTGATATGATTCCAAAATACCTTAAAGATTGTGTGCAAAAAGTCACTTGTTCACTAAGAGGCTGGAGCCAATGTGGTGAAGGAATAAGCCCCCAGGCAGTCTTATTTTGCATCCTCCCTCATCTCAGGCCCCCTCAGGATATCCCATTATTTGCATTTATGCTGCAGTTTCCAGCAGTCACTTACAAAGGGTGGCTGCTCTCAGAGCTTCCATTTAGAGGCAGGAGAGATTCTGATAAAAAAGGGGGATGTAGTAAAATGAAGAATTTTTTGGAAATTTTGATCTAGTTTAGGTCTGATATCAGACAGGTTTAAAAACTAGCAACATGCCCCTTTCGACTGTGTCTGGGTCTCCCAACAGAACATTTAATTAGTGTGCTGAGACACAACAAAAGACCTTCCAGTAATAAACCCCACCCTGCTGCTTACCGTTGTCCAAGCTCAGCCTGCTCAAATTCTGTGCCCTTTTGTCATCCTTGAAACAAAAATCCACCCTTTCCTGCTTAAAAAAAAATATATGTTACAATGAGCTACTTGTGCTATCAGTTTATAGGAGGGGAAATGAGTAATAATTTGTTTGGTCAAAACTGCAGTGATTAGTTCTGTAAGGCATGAGCATCCAAGCTGGAGCCATGCCAGGGCACAAGGATTGAAAGCAACCAAATTCCTAACTCCAGTGAAAAGGATGCATGGGACATTAATAAAATAAAGATTTAGTTCTATGAATATAGGTAAAAAAGTGAGAACCTGCCCTCTCTGAAAGCACTACCCCGCCAGACACTGGAGAAGTGTCTCCCCTTGTTCTCCCCCATGCTCTGCCTTCCCTGAACAGCTGGACTCTGGCTGCTTGAAAGAGGTAAAAAAAGACTGGAGATTAATTTCTCCTGTGCTGCCTCCAAGACATGGATTCCTGGTCAACTCTCTCCTTTTCTGTAAGATCCCCTGTGTACCACCATGGGGGACAGGCCACTTCCTGAGCAGTGAGAAGGGAAGATCACACTATAGTCAGTGATTGAAGATGGGAGGCTGAATCTCCTGCAGTGCCTGGAAAAAATCTCTCAACACAACTGCTTGTAAGACAGCATTTCTTTATTGTCTGTGCTGTTTGCACACTAAGAAAACATACTTCAGGTTGTACATTAAAAGAACCTGATGGTTCTTGCCATTGCAGTATGACAGCACTGATAAAGGTAACACACAGACTGGCCCATATTTGTGTGCCAGCTGTATTTCACACCTTTGTCTCGGGTGTGCTGTGTACAGAGCGTGGGAGGCGCACGTTCAGAACACCTTAGCATGGATTTCCCTTCCCAAACATCGCTTCTTGCAAACACGAGCAGTTCCCTGGCAGCACTGTTGGTCTTACTCCAGGCTCCACACCAGCTACCCTGGTTCCTTCTGGACCTCTTGTAGCTTTCTGATTCCCGGTCTCTAGAAGGCGTTAGTGCAGTTAAACAGTGTGAGCCACAGCCAGCCAACAGTAAGGACCGAGCAGGATCTTACTACTTTTAGCTCTTCCTTTTACTCATAAATCCTGCTCTTCCAGAGAAAAACTTCCTCTTTCCTATCAGAAGTAAAGGGCACCAGGAGGAACCATGGAAATTCTTTGTAATACTAATGGGCTGTAAGTGACTCAGGCACTTTTCCTGCATGGGATACTCCCAGTGAAATTTGTGCAATAAAAAGACATTCAGAGTAACCACCTTATCCCAAGAGAGGATAGACCATGGAAAAGTACAGGCCTTCCCTATGCCACAAGGTTTGGGGGCTGCTTCACAGCTGCAGTATCACATCTTGTGCCTAAAATGTCAGTCACATACAGACACAGCCTCGAAGACAAAAGGGAAAAGGGCACTACCAAAAATCTCACTTAG
This sequence comes from Dicrurus megarhynchus, assembly GCA_013399195.1. Lineage (NCBI taxonomy): Eukaryota > Metazoa > Chordata > Aves > Passeriformes > Dicruridae > Dicrurus > Dicrurus megarhynchus. The sequence goes on along the minus strand of VXAD01013799.1, from coordinate 866,134 downwards.
TCCCAATAAGGCTTTGAGAGCTGCAAACCCAAAAGCATCGCACCCCAGAAGCTCCACGCCCAGGCACAGCGGCAGCTATGCCGACAGGAGCACTTCTGGGGACAGTTCCTACCTCTGCCTGTGCCTCTCCTTGCCCTGCTTTGCCCCCTTAGTGACAAGAAGGCCTCTTCCCAATGGGAACAAGTTCAGTCTGGCTCTGTCTCAGGCCCTTCACCAGTAAAGTGAGGCTGTTGCTCAAGGTCACTGCAAGAGAAAAAGGTACATTTCACACAGACAGCTGCCCTGTGCTTCCAGCCCAGGTGCATTTGAAAGCACTGCAGTGGGATCTTTCAGGACTGCGGGTGAGGCAGTTCCAAGTTGCTGGAGATTCTTCAGGAAAGGATAAGAGAATGGGAGGAAACAGGCAGCATTCAGCCTTAAAACAGGCTATATATGGCTCCCCTGGTTTGTACAGCACAGCTCCTGCAGTGGGCCATGAATCAGCAGCACATGCCAGTGCCTGCGGGTCCCAGGGCAACTGCTCTGTGTTCTGTAAACATACAATGGGACAGTGAAAATGTCCACTAGGGTGACAAAGCCACGAAAGCCATTGGGATGACTCATCCTATCAGTCCATACTATAGTAACATATGGAATCTGTAAACTACAATATTGACAAGTCCAACCAAATCCTGCAGTAAATACAGGGTGTGATCCAGATCTTGCAGGAAGTGGTGGAAGTGTTCTTGCTCACCACAGCGGGCTCTCAGCTGAGCACTGCTGTTGCAGAACCAAGAGGAGATGCTGCTCTCTGAGACAGATGGATCACTACTTAGAGCTAGTCCAAATTTAAAATAATTTTTTTATCTCTTACATGGAAATTCTATTTAATACAGACCCACTGTGTCCTCTGCTCTCTGCTGCTAGGCCACTTCTTTGCCAGAAAGAACAGGAACAAGACTTGGTCCTTTTACAGGGAACCAACCTCTCCAGACAGAAGGCCCAGTCTGTGCTACTAGCTAAGACCAGCCAAATTCCCCCAAAGCAAAGTCCTCCAGAGACCAGGGCTGCATGCAGAGTTGGGAAGTAGAACAGTGCAGATAATATGCACATTTTGGCCTGATTTATGCCTCAAAAATCACAGATTGGGAAAAGCTGCACGTTCCCCAAATTTCTAGAGAGCTGATACCATCAAATTCAGCTTGCTTGAAAGGAATCCCCAGCTTCATGATACAGCATTGGCACATGTCTCTTGCTGGCACATCAGTGTGCTTTATGGGCAGCACCCTTTCCTCCTGCTGATATCCTCCAGCTGCAGGGCATTCTCCCTCTGCCTGTCTTCTTGTGCTGTCAGCAACCTGGAAAGAGCAGAATAGAGCAAGAATACAATGTGGTTACTGAAATCTTCCTTCCAAGGCGTTTGCCTCTGCCCTTTGCTCTCCACCAGCTATTCAGGATTTACATTTAGGATTGCAAGAAGTAACAGGCCCAAAGACTTGACTTCTCTGGAAGTCAGGCTAGATGAACAACACACAGAGAGTGAGCATGAATTTCCAGGGAATGGGGAAAGCAACTGGACACGTACAAGAGGGAGCACCAGTGTGAGTGGCCTGTGCCTTACTCTCAAGCTCCCTCACTGATGTCAGAATCCCAGGTTGTTTGCTCCACCTGTCTGGGCCATCTTGGGCAGCAGCGTGGTAATAAAGCACGCTGAAGGCACGTGCTACAGGAGATGTGATTCACCTAGCTGGTAAGTAAATCCTCCCAGTTAATGAACAGCTAAGTCCTGCTGTGGCTATAACAGAGATGATGCAGGAGGTGGTGAAGGGATAAAAGAAAACAAAACGATAGTTTTCATGCAAGATTTAAAATACCTTTTTTCCCCAAAATTACCTGTTTTTTAAAAAACTAAAAATCTTAGGGCAAACTTCTTTCAGCTGAACAATATCTTATCTACTTTTTAAACTATTGCCACTGAAATAGCTCAGTCTGTACAATCTTATTAAGATAGGGAAGAAAGAACCCTTAGAGCTGCATGCAGACTTCAAACTGAAAACACCAGCTTAAAATCTGGGGGAGTATGCAAGGGTTTTGTGATTAAATATTCAAATTAAACTCCTAATTTTGCAACAGCCAGCTCTACCAGGTGAAGCTTTGTGTGCAAAATCATCCAGTCTACACTTGGTGCTCTCCAGGCACAAAAGACAAGGACCTGAAGTCAGGGGAGTCAGGTCTTTTTTGGGACGTGACAAAGTCCATCTCAGACACTCCCTCTTCTTGGGCCCATTCCCCAGGAGAGCCCACACCAGTCACCTCCAGCTGGGGAAGTATCCCAGGGTGACTGTTCCTGTTCACTGACCTGGCCATGTGCAGCATGGGCTCCATGATGTTGTAGCCAGTCATCGCGCTGCACTCGTAGAACACAGCCTTGTACTCCTGCCAGAGAGCACAGCAAGCACCCACGGTGACTGCCAGCTCTCCACCAGCACCATTCACCCACAGCCTTGGGAGCTGGCCCACCCTCATCCCCAGGAACCCTGCCAAGAGCCACTGGAGCCAGGAGGGTGGCTGCTACCCTGCTGGGGTGCACACCCTGCTCACCAACCCAGGAAAAGGAGATGCTTTGTCAGCATTTGGGGCCAAGCCAGAGTCTCCAAAAGGGAGCACTGGGGGAGATGTTTGGGAAGAGAAAACATCTATCCAGGTTACTTTGATTCCCTTACCTTTTTGTTGCGAATCCAGAAGGCAGGAAACACCTTTGAAACCCTGTCTCCCCCGACCCAGGGGCCAAGGTGCCAGCAGACAGGCAGACAAGGGAGTGAGGAAAGAGGCAGGATGATGCTGCATTAGGGAGCCCTCAAATGGGAAATCAGCCATGCATGTTCCTCTCAGAAAGACTGTAATGAGGCATCAAGCCCCAAGAGAAATACACGAGCCTGACTCAAGGGCCATTGTCTGCCACATACAGGCCACCACCTCATCCTTCCTGGTACCAGAGGGACCTTGGTACACGTTCACATTGGAGAAACAGGGGGTGGGAGGGAGAGGAAAGGTACCATATTGGAAGATGGCTCCAATAAGGGCTATCTGCCAGCCAGACTGCCCTGCTCACAGCTGGAGGGTGGCTGCAGAGCAGGTCAAGCAGCAGAGCACTGAGTCACACCTTTGCCAGCCTTTCCCCCTCCACTTTGGGCACATTCCGGGTCTCCCTCTGCACAGCATCCAATTTATTTCCAAGCAGAAAGACCACAGCTCCGTCCTCGATACCTTCCTGCAAAAGAAGACCCTTAGAGACCCAGCAACTCAGAGCAGATCCTTCCAGCTCAAGCAAACAAGACCTTCAGTGGCAGCAGGATCAGGCCCATTAGATCATTAAATGGCCATTCCTTCAATAGCCCCCCCAGGGATTTGCGAAAGGAAGCTTGAACTAGGGAAATATATCCCAAATGCTTGGTATGTTCAGCTCGGATGGTGAGAGAGGGGAGGCAGGACATAAGTTCCTCTCAGGAAAATAAAAAGCCTAAAGAAAAGCAGCTTGCCCCACAGGCTATTCAGAATTTGGGATCAGTCAGAGCTTCTTAATAAGCTCAGTAATTTTTGTATGTGCATTACTGTGTCTAATGTGCTGTCCTAAACTCAACGATCCCATGCTGAAAATCCACTGGCCAAGCAAGTTAAGCAATCTTCAACCTTTGTAAATTGTCTCTGCAGGAACTGTTATTCCTAGGCAATTCCTGGAGCCCCCTGCCTCTGGTCAAACTCTCTATAGTTCCACTGGCTCACTAGAACATGATCAGAATAAGAACAGGGCTCAAAGGTATTTCCACACTCAAGTGCCCTGGATGACATACAGAACCTGAAAACAAAATAAACACACAGATGGGGAGAAGAAGAGAGAGATTAAAATTTACAGATTTCATGTGGTTTGATTTTCTGTGGGCTCAGTTTAACCTTCCTCCTGAAAGGAACCTGATTTTCAGAGGCTGATTAGTTTTGAAGATCTTAACCTTTGATCTTTTAGAGTCCAAAGACGTAAGTGGTTGTTTGTTTGGTTTTTTTCCCCAACAGGCTTGTGGAAATTAATAATATTAGAAACCTCCAACCTATACTTACTCATTTCACCGAGATCTTGGGTTTTTGAAACTCAGCAGAATCGAAATAAAGCCACCCTTGAAAATTTCCCTTCACCTCTTGATCATCTACACACAACTAATTTAAATTATAAAGAGAGGTATTTTTATCTCCCCAAGAAGATATAAGCCACAGATAAATGCTTTAAGTGAGTGTTTGGAAATAAAAGCCATGGGGAAAACCAAGAGTATTAATACATTGTTACCAAATTTTAAAATAAAAAAGGAAATAAAAAGAGCCACCTCCCTTTCCTGTGCATAGGCCAGACACAAGGAGATCTTCCTGCCTGAGCACAGGTGGGATGTGACCACGTTTAGGAGATGTAGCCAGGGCACATGAGCTGCTTACAAACACACACTACTGTTTTGGCAGGTCCCACCACATTCTGCCACAGAAACAGCCCTCTCTGATTTCATGGGCTACCACTGGCTTTGTTACCTTCAACACAAAGCCCCTGGTCCCAAACTGACCACCACAGGCACATGCTTTGATAATTCAGCTTCACAAGGTCAATAGGACTTCCTGGGGCACTGAAAAATGTCACTTCCAGACAGCCTGTTGGAGCTGGTCTGGAGCAAGGGAGCACCAGCAGCATCGGAGCCCAGGTCCCACTCTCACCTGGATGCTGCTCATCCAGTTCCGCACCGCCACGAAGGAGCACTCGGCCGTGACGTCGTACATCACCAGGATCCCGTCTGCCTTCCGGAAGTACTGCTTGGTAATGCTCCGAAACCTGAGCCCAGACAAAACCAAGGCACCCTCAGAACCTCTTGTGCAATGACAAGACACAGAACGGGATTATCTGTTAGTGCAGGCTTTCTGCAAGGCCTGGCAGCCCCCATACATGATGTGTCCCTCGGGGCTGGTGTCTACACACAGGTGACAGGTCAGACCCCTCCACCTTTGAGACAGGCCGGGCAGCCGTGGGTGAGCAGGAGTTTTGCCAAATGCATGGAGCTGAGAAAGCAAGGAGGAAGGCCTTTGTAGGTCAGGGAGAAAGAAGTAGAAGAATCTACTTCTTCTAGAAGAATCTAGGTGGGATAGGAAAAGGTAGTTTCCTATTAAAAGGGAAACTGATGGAGAAAACATGATCTTTCTCTACTGTCTGGAAGAATCTGCAGACTAAGCTGTACCACAGTACAAACTAGGCACGCATAATGTCTGCCCCAGTGCTGCCAAAACAGCAATTAAGAACTCAGCATCAGTACAGCCTGTTTCCACTATTGAATCTATAAACCAATCCCATTATACATAACAAATCAGGAGCTACACACAATTTCCAGGAAAAATTCCTGCCAGACATCTACTTTTTCCTGTCTGTACCATTTAAAACCACAGGCTTGTATTTTGTGAAAAAATTCCAACCAAAGCCAGCCAGTCAACCAAAAAACCAAACCAAACAACCAAAACAACAAACCCAAACCTTAAAATCTGTAAGCACTTTGTGACAGAGCCATGATATAACCACACTGATTGCAAACTGATGGAATTAAATGTAACAAAAGGACTGCACAGACTCTCCAATTATGAGCCAAGAAAACCTACAGCTGTTACCCTCCTGAACTCTTTGGGTCATTGCCTGAAGCCTGTTCTTTCTCAGTACAATAAGGACACGACATTCTGGCACCTACCCAACTGAGAAAGCACAGACCGTATCTTTGGCAGTCAAGGTGCACTTCTGGAACTGCCAGTCAGGCCAGATGCTCCAGAAGAAACATCAAAGGTAGCATGCATCAGTCTCAGGGAAGTCACCAAGGAGTTCTTGCATGCTCCAAGGGGTTCTTCTATCTCTTCCTTAGGATACTTACTGTTGGACACCTCTAGTTAGAAGTAATTAATATTCCTCCAGAAGAAAAGGCTTTTGCTTCTTCCCAGGTCTCCTATTTTGTATCAGCACTGAGCCAAGCTCTCTCTTGTGGGTACACATCTAAGACCTGCTAGTGCTGCAGGGGCCTGTGCTAAAAGTCCTTCTGCAGAGGCAATATCTTGAATTTGGCTTCTGCTGCAATCTGGACTCAATAAAATGTCACATTTTATGTCATAGCAACTCCTCTTATTGCTCTGTTTCAGCATCAAAACAACCACAGGAGTCCCCTCAGAAATAATTCTTCAGCATGAAGCCTAATTTTGGAAGAGAGAGTTACTTTTCAATAAATACTCCTACTTAGTACATTCCCACCAGCTCTGCATGGTCTAGCTGACTGAGACAGCATCATTGGCACAGTTTAGGATTAGAATATTCCCATGACCTTGGCTGCCCCCTGAAGGCCTGCCCCCATAACGTATTTAGCTCAAAATATCCAGTACTTATTTTTGTCAGGCCCTTGAGGTTCATGGTCCCCTTGAAATAGCTTTTCATCTTAAGCTTCAAATTGTATCCTAAATAAAATGTAATTTACTTGAAGGCAGTGATGGGCCTTCATCTCTAGTAGCAGATGAGGGTCAAATGTATCCTCTACTACTCTGATCCTCACCAAGTGCTGGTAACATCTAGAGATACCCCATGCTTTTGAAACTAGAGGCCTTCAAATGGGGAACCAGAGTTCACTGTCACAAAAAGCTGCACAATCCCTCTACCAAGGATCATCACTTCCACAAGTCTTTCAGCAGAAGGGACAGTGAAAGGGGCCAATAACCTCACTGACAGAGTCCAGCAGGGTAGTTCAAATCACCTTCCCCACAGGTCATGCTATTGCAGCTGGCTTTGACAGCTGAATCAGATCTGGAAAGGTTCACAGTCCTTTCCACCCTTTGAACCCCATGACATACATCTATGGACAGACTGCTTGCAGCCACAAGCATGCAGGTCAGACACATGGAAAACTACTTTTCTGTCAATCCTCAGAGCTATCTCCCCGGGCCCTGCTTCACAGGTACAGCTTCTAGAAATCTCTAGAACAGACCTTTGCTGCAGGTTCAGCACTGGAATAGCTGTCATGAACCTGTCTGGTCCTTCTGAAGCTGATAGTTTTCCCAGGGACGGAAACCAGCTGCATGTACTCTTTCCCTTTCCTCCACTGAGCCTGGCAGAAATCTTACCTCTCTTGTCCAGCTGTATCCCACAGCTGTAAGGCAACCTGGGTGTTATCCACCATCAGACTCTTCACCTGGTAATCGATACCTATCGGGAAGATAACAATGATTGTAAGGTGGGATGGGGCGAGAGCAGCTTGCCATTACGATGGCCAGGCCAACTCTGTTTAGTTCAGGGAAATTGCAAGATTGATTCAGTACTGGGAGAGGGACTATCTTTACCTCTAGCTGGGCTATAATACAGGCAAAAAGCATTTGCCCAGGCTGACTTTCCCACCTTCCTTATCCAGATGAGCCAGGCACACTATTACTTACCAATGGTTGCATTGAGCTCAGCCAGGAACTTGTCATAGCAGAAGCGGTGGATGAAGGAACTCTTCCCAACACCGGAATTCCCGACAAACACCACTTTAAAGATGCGATCTGGGGAACAGCTGGCTGGTTCCAGTGCTGGGAGCTACAATGGAAAAAAGGGATGAGGTTTTGAAGAGCCCAGCTGCAGGTGATGCTTTGATTTAGGCATCGGACCCCTGCACTATGGAGCTGGAGTTAGACGGGAAGAGAGTCAAACACCCTCAAGTCCCTAGCAGGTAGCAGGTGTTTGAGGAATAACCCCAGGTAAGTGCACTCACCCTGGTTTCGGTGCCAACAGGCTGTGCTCGAGGAGGCAGCGGAGCAGCATCCAAGCCATCCGCATTTCTTCTACAGTCGGAGTCACCCTTCCAAGTCACCTTAAACCAGTCAGGGTCTGCTGCCAAGGGCCACCTCTCCTCATCTCTGCTGCTCTCTCCAAAGTTTGTGCTGCCTCCTTCTCCTGGCTTCATCCATACCCCGTTGCCTGGGAAGTATTTACAGTTCTTTCTGTTGGGTTCTTCCACTGCCACATCCACTGGGAAGGTGAAGGGAAGGTCCGCAGAGGCCAATTGTCTGTATTAAAGCCCATGGGCAGCACAGGTAGGGTGGGAGGGGGTGAGGAGATAGGGAAAGGAGGAGGTTGCAAATTCCCAAACAACCAATGCAATCCAATTAGTGCATATGAAGCTCTTGCAGGAATTCTATATATTCACTCCCCATACTCCACATCAGTGGCTCCCCTAAGGAAAGAGAGACAGCTCACCAGAGCTGTGCTGTACCCATATGTACTGACAAATATTTCATTAATTTTAATAAAAATTGCTACTTTGGATTTTTCAAGAATTTTTTGCCTGCCATTTCCCCAGTAGTGAAAAAAATGAAGCAAAGCATACAATAGTAGCAAAATGAAAACCTTTAAAAAAAAAAAAAAGGCAACAATTACCCCTGTATTTTCGTTACTAAATACAATACAAAAAGAAGTAACAGACTGTGCCCACACAAGGGAAGGCTGATGCACTTTGCTCACTGAGGGTAGAGCTGACGTGGGAGGTGGAGGAACAACCTTCAAAAGAACACCTAGAACCTAGAATAACCAATTTAAACCACTGGAATCATTGCTGAGGAACAAGGCAGCATCACTGGTTTTCCATGGTTAAAGAATTAGACAAGGAGTGAGAAGACCTAGAACTCAACCAGAGGGATTTATCCACCACAGATATCTCCATTGATTTCACTGGGCAGCAGATTGCATTTGGAAGCAAATCAGAGTGACCAGAGCTTACTACAGTCACTCTCTTCAGAGGCAGGACAACCCACCCCATAACATTTTTCTCTTGCTATTAGTGCAGGAATCAAGACAATTCTTCTTTCTCACTCCAACAAGTACACTTCATCTGGGTTGCAAAATTCACCTGCTGCCATGCCTACACTTCTTTCCCTGAAAGGGAGCTCACATTCCTGGTTGCCCTCCCTGCATCTGCCCCAAATGCCACCCCAGAGCCAGGCCAGCTAGAACTTCGCCCTCTTGAAAATGGACACAATCTCAGTCTCAGGCTCTGGGGAATGGTGCCGATCTCCCAGGGGGGGCAAAGTCACACAATGAGGGGCCTCAAGAGCCTCCTTAGTGGAGGCAAAGGGACAAACACAAAACTCTGAACAGTGACCCCAGATCTAATGGATTTCTTTTCATGTTTCTCTAGCAACGTGGTGTGACACAGCACTGGGACAGAGACAGGATCAACAACTACTTCTCCCCTTCTACTATCTTCACCTTCATTGCCAAACTTCTCCAGCTGTTAAGCCTTTCCAGTGGGTTTATGCCAGTAGCTAGAAGGATCTTTGCAAGAAATAATTGGGGAGGAAGATGGGAGAACTTGGTTATCTGATTTGATGGATATAGAATGGGTGCCAGTCACACAACCATGAAAGAGCTCTGCCTCAGACCTATCCAAGCAACCTCCCACCCTGGGCTCAAGAATCAGCCCCTCCTCCACAGTCCGCCTGGTTTTCCATCAGTCCATGAGCCAAGGAGCCTGGAGCTAAATACTTAAATGCCACTACCCCAGAATTGCAAGCATTAAGGGTGAGTTGAAGCTGGAAGAAATTGAGCCTAGACCTATGTCTCTGGCTGTCACCAGAAGAAAGTGGGGAGCAGTGGAACTTTCTACAGAGACCTGGTGAGAAACAGATGAGCATGCTGCCTTTAAAACTTGTTTGGGGCCAGCAGTTGCAGGTGAGATCCAGCTCCAAGCCAGGTCACTGTATATACTGCATGTAGAGTGGAAAAAACAAGAAAAGGCCTTGGCCACACAGATGTGTTGCCTGCCCTGGCTGAAGGGAAGTCTGGTGTGCCAGGTGAGCACCTGCATAGGTGTACAGGGAGATGGGCTGGATGAACCCACCTGGAGCCAGGTCCTCTCCTCGAGGCTTTCAGCTGCCAGAAAGAACCCAACCCTTGTGCAATTCCTGCCCTCTCCCCTGCCCCAGGGATATGGACTCTGGCATGAGGCACCAGCGGACAGGATTTGTGCCTGAGGACGAACTGGAACACTTGGGAGTTGATCCAGTCATTTCAACAGAGCTGTCTGACTCAGAGAAAGGTAGCCTTTGTGACTCCCATCCTGTGAACAGTCCCAAACCTTCTGGTGAGATTTAGATTTGCTCCCCCCTTGCTGCAGGCAGAAGCAGCAGCAGGGCCTCCTCCCTGTGGAAATTAGTGAACAGTACCCTCAGCTTCAGGCTGAGCCAACACCACCCGATGCCAAGACACAGCGAGAGCCACAGAAAAACTGCACCCTCCACCGTGCTCCCAAAACCAGCCAGCACCAAGGTGGGAGAACCACACACAGGACGCAGCTTGGCTGACAGGGTACTGCAGTGGGCACGGACTGACACCATGGACACGACACAGACACCCATCTAACCGTTTGACAGGCTTGTCCTCCAGCAGGTAACTGCCTAGCACTGACCCTTTCTTCAGCAGGGGCTCTTGGTTCTGAGGCACCTGCAAGTTGAAAAGAGAAGGAATGAAGAATGTGATTGCAGCCCCAGTTCAACCACTCCCCACCTCTGTAGAGCGCTTCGGGGAGGCAATGCTGGAGCCCTGGCAGCCCCACACTGTGCAGTGGTAGTGCCTCACTGGAAGGCTCAAAGAGGTGAGCACAAGGCTTGCTTTTCTCAGTTCAGATAATTTATTCCTCCAAGAAGCCATCACTGTTGCTGCTTTCTCCTTCAGTTTAAAATCCATCAAAATCGGTGATGCCCCAAACTGAATTATTCCTCTAGCCAGCCAGAGTTATTTATATGGCTGGTTCTCCACTTGGTCTCACAGCTGAATCTCTCTTTCCCCACCTGTCTCTTTCTTATGCTGATGTTTTGTGGGATAGACTAATTGCCCCTTCCTCAGAAGACACTAGTAACCCTTCCTCTACCTGTACTCACCTCGAGCTGCACACAAACCACAGGAAAGGAAGGAGGCAGCTCTGCAAAGGGTGATGCACATGCTCTGCCTTACACCAACATCCCTCTCCATGCTTTCCTCCTACTTACCTCAGACTGAACACTTCCTACAGCCAGTATTTACCAGCTCCTCAGAGAAGGAGAAAGCAGGACAGCTTCTCTCCCAACTCTCTTCCCCCCATACAGCAGCTTTGCCATTCCCAGCAGAGTCACTGCTCGGGCCACACACACAAAACATGACTTGAGAGACAGCATGGAAAGGTGCCCATCGCATCGGCACTGGAGGAAAGGGAGATGTATTCGGTCTGCGAATCTGAAGATTTCTAACATGCCCTTGCAAGTTATTTCTGGGGGAAAAGGTGGAGAAAGAAGGGTTTGCAGTCTGCCAGATCTGCCTCTTACAGCAGTTTTGAACTGACCAAACACCTGCAGGCAGCTCTGGACAGGCCTTCCTTCATGCTTCCCACAGCCTGGAGGACTATTCAATAACCCTTACTGAAGGCTTATTTTAAAAGGCAAAATATTAAGAAGCTGTTCTGTTGGTCTGTACTCCCAGCACACCTTTACTGCAATACAGTCTAACAAAAGGAGACACTGGACTCCACAGAGGGCCCAACCCACCTAGGAACTTTGCAGGGAAAGAACAAACATTTTTTACACATAAAACTGATGTTCAAAAGAACCTCCAGCCACAGCAACAATCCAGCACTGAGAGGCTCACAATTGCAGAGCACAAATCTTCCAAGGCAAACAACCCCCAAGTGCATAACAGAGTCAACACAGCCAGGCTGTGGTATAGACAACCAGTGGTTCTCCAGCAGAGACAGAAGAGAAAGTTTTCAGTGTTTGAGCAGCTTCACTCGAGGGCACCCTCTAGCCACACAAAGAAAGAAATGGTGTTACAGGCCACTGGAGCAGAGTCACAACCTTCAAGTCACCTGTGGAGCAAAAGGACTCCCACACAATCTGCTCTGGCACCACCTTACGTGGAGAGGGAACAGCCTGCAAAGCACATACTCAGGTAAGAAAGGAGGAACAAGGGGGCATGTTTTGCCATTGGTTCTGCCATGCTTTATTGGCCTGCCAGGTTTGTATAACATTTGGCTTTTCACCGGGATGATAAAAGGACAGATGCGACATCACAGCTGTGTAACACACAATGACAAGGATTCCACAACAGCACATGTACAAGCATTTTGGATGGGAAAGACTCTGGTTTACCAGTGAAATAAAAATACACATCAAATGTAGTCAAAGTACCAAAACACTCTTCATGATGAGCAGACATGACATTTTCTCTGTCAACATAAAGCATGCAAGCATAACTCCACAGCCAGATGGGTCATGGGTGTGAAACTGAACCTGAAACCCCTGGGTCTTAAAAATACCCACCAGTGGTTTGCACATAGGCAGAAATAGCCACATATCACTGTCTGTGACCCAGCCTCTCATCTCAGACAAGAGTGTGCCCCACAGTGCAGTGGGGCCAAGGTCTGCCCACCCTGGCAATGCCAGAAACTCTTATGAAGAGCAAGGTATCAAGCTGGGAACTGAGAAGAGCAAAGGAGCAGTGACTGGGTTGCTATCAGCCACATACAGCCCAACTCCTCCTTCCAACCACTTCAAAATCTTTGCTATGAAAGAACCTCTGTTCACCACACCTTCATTTCATGGAAATAACTCTTCCCAGCACTAAGAGAGGGTATTAAGGCCTTGGGTTTCTTTTTAGCCTGTAAAAGCACTGATAGTCTCTGACAGAGTGTGTGTCGCACACTAGGGATCCCCATCAGAAGGCTGGACTCTCCTTTTTGCTTCTGCAGGGAAGTATTGCCATTTTCTCTCCCCCTTACTGTGAGACAGACCGGAGAGCAGATCTTCTGCAGGTGTATGATGATAGCAGCATCTCTGCAAGCCCTTGGAGCCCTGCTTTCCTGCGGACTGAAATGAGAGTGGCCAAAGGAAAAAAAAAACCTTACTCCAGTACAGGCTTCAACTGCCCAGCAAGACACAGCCTTGGCAGATGAGCAATGGTGGTAGGAGGAGTTCACCCTGAGCCTCATTCCCTACTGCCAGTGCCGGGAGAAGGGAGAAAGCAGCCCCTCTGTGTTATGACTCTCTCTGCTAGGCTGTCTCTTGGGTCCACCTGAAGCAGCAGGTCTTAGCAGGGGAACGGGAGAAGAGAATAGAGGAGAAGCAGACAAGCTTTGCACACACAGAGGTACATACCTGAGCTGTGGTTGCCACAGGCCACCTGCCCACCCATAGGAACCCACAAGGTGATGAAGCACAACACATGGAAAGAGGAGAAGAAACCATTTTCTTTGCCTGCTTGCACTGGACTCTGCTACAGAGTGACTGTGTTTATGGCTTTTCCAAGAGGGAGCAGGAAGCTCTGGTGTACACACACATAGTTAGCAGCTTTAAAAATGAAGATTGAAGGAAAAACAATCCTCCAGATTTCAGAAACACACACACCTCACCTCTATCCAAAATTGTTACTGACATTATTTTATGCAGCTCTCCACCTGGAGAACTCCAACCTCTGGATAGAGCAGGGCATTTTGTCTCCTATCTGGGCATGATCTCTGTGTTTCCTTCCACAGTCCCTGACACACCAGTCAGAAAGGCTCTCGCAGCCTATCACTGCCTCTCCTTTCTGCAAGTCACCTACTTCCAGATCTGCAGGTGGGGCATGGTGGCAGAGCAGGCAAAGACATGGTGGCAGGGATGGGTCCAGGAGGACAGAGCAGCTGTGCAAGTGACATTTGGGAACACAAAAACTTTTTAATGAAAAAATAATAAGAAGTAAAAATAGACCACATATCTGCGCTTATCTTGGTGACTGGGAAAGGCCGGATTGACAGTTCCAGATGAGAGACATCCTGCTTTCTCCTAGCTCTCTGACACAAGGCTCACTGCTATACCCAGCAGAGTTCATAGGAATGGGGAGCTGCCCCAGAGGAACCTCTGAAAACATCTGCTACAAACTCAGGGGGTCAGAAAAACTCCAAAACCTTCCTGTGCCATTCCATGCCAGTCAGCCAGCAGCACATCTGGGAATCCATCTTCTTCCTCACCACCCAGCTCCAGGATGCATCCAGCTTCTCCCCCCTCTTCACATGTGCCCAGTACCTGGCACAACACACAGACCCCACGTGTGCAGCAGGCAGCACCCACTGCAGCCCTGCACAGGGCTGTGTGAGAGTCCCCAGCCAATGTGCCTTGGGTTAACCCCGGGCAGCTGGCAGCAGCAGCAACGAGCAGAGCCCGCCGCCAGCATGGACACAGAGGTGCTGCAAAGTCTGTATTAAGCACAACACCAGGCCCGTGAGCTCTGGTCATTGTCCCCCGTGGAAGTGACAGGCCCCCGAATAGTGACAGCAACAGCAGCAGATGAAAGGAGGGTGGTTGGGAATTAAGGTTTTCTTTCTTAGACTAACCAGCTTCTTGGCTTCAAAAGCATCTCGCTCATCTCGAAGTTTCTTGTTCATTTCTCTGCTCCAAAGGAAGACACAGGAAAGACACAATGAGATGCTTGTCAAAAATGAAGTAAACCCCAACATTCGAAAGTGAGAACAGAAAGAGAGCTTGGGAACAGAGATAAAGATGTTATTTATGGCCAGACATGTTGGGATTTCCATGTAACCCAGCCGAGGTAATGGGCTCTACATGGTTGCCTTAGCCAGCAGGAAAGACTAAATTCCTCCAGAGGAGGGATTATCTAATGAAATAACATAGCCTGTAATGTGCCAGAGCTGGCCAAATTGCACAACTCTGTCTGGACCTAAAAAAACAAGCAGAGTTTAAACACTGCTTGAATACAATCCTGTAGCTTTCCGTGGGAGAAATGAGCACAGTACTGAAACCTCAGCCCCTTACAGGCATAAGAGCTCGGAATTTCCCTCCAGCCTTCACCAGTTCTCACCTGAGGAGCTCCAGCTGCCGAAGGAGGCTTTGTTTCTCTTTCTGCATGTTCTTGGAGACTCTAAACACATCCCTGAGCAAAAGGTATTTTAAAAAGGGGAAATAAATTAATGGGAGAGAAAATAAAAACATCCCTCTCTCAGGGGCACTCAAAGATAAGGACCTGCTCTATGCTAGGAGAATTCAGAGGAAACAGCACTGCTCTGGGAGCTGGGATGGCTGGGTTGTACCATAGCTCTCTTGCTCTCCCCCACATGAGAGTAGGCAATTCGTCTTCTCCACTTCCTTAGCTGCTAAAGATGGGGAGCATGCTCACTGCCACCTGGATCTGAAACATCCCAATGTTTTATATGTGTATTATTAGATGTAACCCAGAAATGGGAACACAAGTGATTAGAAGAGGATCTTTAACGAGAACATTATAGAGGTGATGGTGAACTGGAAAATACATAGAGAAGCTTCCTTTAGGCTGAGGAACACCTGTATTTTTGTACTGATTTTCATATTCATTTCCCACAAAAGGTAGGCAAGAGGTAGCAGTATCACTCTGTTTAGGCCCATGAGACCATTGGGATGTTTCTCCCTTTCATCAAAAAGGGACAGGCAATCCTCTAATGACACCAAGGCTCCTAACTAGGGGTACTTATTCTTTTAACTGCTTAGCCACCTTTCCTTCTCTGTTTGTGTCTTTGCCCTAATACCCCCCTTTCCTGCCCTTTCCCACCTATCCTTCTGCTCTTGCTCAAGCTGAGCCTCCTTCTGGAGCTTCTGTAATTGCCCCTTCACTGCCTCCAGCTCCCATTTGCTTTTCTCCAGCTCTTCCAGCAGGTTTTCATTCAGGTGCCGGAGCCTTTCATTCTGCACGCGGGTCTCCAGCTGCTCCGAGTTCAGCGACTGTAACTGATGTTCCAGCTGCAGTGGGAGAGGAGGAGGAGGAGGACTTAAACACAGAGAGGAAGGGGCTTGTGCTACAATCACAACTGTAAGAAACAAGCTGAAAAAGCAGATGCAAATAATGAGGCAGAAGGGGTAAACACAACTTAAGTCTACAGGGCCACCAGTGGCATCAGGAAGGTGAACTGGAAGGAATTCTCTCTCATCATGCCAGCACTGGGGAACCAAGCAATGCAATTAGGCACAGCTGAGGAAGTGCTTCAGGCAGCATGAGGAGCCTGGTGCTGTCAGGCATTGTAGAAATCAGAGTTAAATGAGGGTCAAAAGTGGACTAGAAAAATTTGGATGGAAGCAGGGTTGTGTCTGTTGGGACTTATTAAGCACAGTTGTTGAAATGCATCCTCTGGTTTAGGGCCTTCCTGAGCCCATGGCAGCTGAGAGGAGGATATATTGAGGTGCTAGGGCATCTCACACTGCACCTGGAAAGTGAAGTGATTGGGTGGCCTTTACTACTGCTGGAGACAGGACCTTGGGCTAGAGATGTTGTTGTTATGCCACCACAGCACAGCTGCACTCTAGGCAGCACAAGCCCCCAGCACAACTAACAAAGCCTGATTTGGGAAATGCAAAGCCTCCTGCCATGTACTCAGCCAGTGACTCAACTCCAATGACTGGCATAGGCTGGGAAAGAGTCACAGACAGCCACCAAAGCTGCCCATCTCAAATGACAAGTAGGGCATTCCAAGAGGGATCATACTGACACTGCAGCATCCAGCCAGCCACACCAGCTAACCAGGGCCCTCTGCTGAAGCTGCTGCTGCACAGAAACTGCAGTACCCATCTGAGAACTTACAGCCCAAATTAAAGTATGCAATCCATGCTTATAGAAGCACCAGGAATCAGGTCTGATCAGGGTAGCAGGTGGCAGAGTCAGCCTCCACATTTACACCTTCAGCCTGCCTTTTCTCTCAGCCTACTTTCTTTCCCCTCTCAAAAGAAAAATAAAGCAGCACACCATGGCAGAAGATTAAATGGCTTTTTCTTGCTACCCTCCTCTCTACCAGCACACATGTACAACAGTCAAGAGCAGGAATGAATGGATCTGACCTTTCCTAGCTTCCTTGAAACACAAGCCCTACCTCTCCCCCCACTGAGGCTAGAAGAGCAAGACACACCCAGGTTTGCCTGGAGTCCTCCAGGCCTGTGGATGCTGGGGATTATTTCAGCAAGACTACATATGCTGAGCAGTGGAGCTGAGGCTAAAAACCAGCAATCCCTGCTTACAGCCTTCGGATCTTTCAACAAGCCAAGGAACAGGCTTTAAATAAAGCACACCTGCCCCTCCCGACAAAACCTCCATCACATACAACCCTCCCGTTTATGTGGTCTGTGCTTGGAAGTGATACTGTGGAATAGCACCATCACAGTACTGGTCTTAGGCCACAAGAGGGACCCGATTACCCACACAGCTCAGTACAAGCCTCAGAGTTAAGAGCACCAGAAATGACCATTTGAGTAACAGAAAGTGTACATGCAGCCCAAGTGTTCTGCCCTGACCCTCAGCAAGAGGAGATGCTAACTAGGAAGTGCATGCCCAGGCTCCTAACTATGGCCCATTCCCCTCATACAGCCCTCCCATCTAAGGTCCCTGGACTGGGGATGTTAGAGGCCACATCTCTGACTGTTCCTCCTTTCAATGAATATTTACAAGCTTATTGTCCAATTCATTTTTGAACTGCCAATATTGCCTGCCTCCTGTGGCCAAAAGTCCAGCACTAATCTCTGCAAAAAGAAGTGTGTTCTTCTGAATCAAATTCATACTGGTCTCACTGAGTGTCCCTCACCTTTGCTGTTGCAGGACTTGGGGAATAACAGTTTTGTGTGGACCTTACCCATCACTTTTCTGAGTTCATAAAGCTCATGTGTATCTTCCCTCAGTCCCCTTCTCTCCAAAACCAAATCTAAACTTTCCTGGTTTCTCTTCCTAAGGCAAATTTTCTGTTTTCTCAATCATATTAGCACTCTGTACCTTCATACTCGAGAAGGACACAGTGGAATTAGAAGAGACCAGAACTGCACACACTAAATGAGGCACATCAAAGATGTGGGCAGCAGGAAAAATACATCCTCTATCTTATTCTCGATATCCTTCCTGATGGCATCTCAGGATATCCATCCTTTTGGCCTTTCCAGCTACTGCACAATGAGCTGGTGATTTCAGAGAAGTGCTGTTTCATCCACATCACAGCTAGGTTATCCAACTGGGATACCCTCAGTCTCCAGCATCTTGCTGGTACCTGCCATGACTTGTTTCTATGGGGGTCACATCTCAGTTCTTCAGACATGGAGGGGAAAAAAGACATCCAGAATGGACCATCCCATACAAATGTCCATGCCCAGGATGGCAGGCCAAAGGAAAGCTTGTGCTTTGATCTTTTATGTGACTGATTAATCAGTATGCCATCGAGTGCCCAAATGCAAGTATACAATATGTACCTCTCTAAGTGTCACAGAACTGTTCACTCCGGGTCATTTTGGACCAGCCAGAATACAAAAACTAGAGAAATCTGGCTCTTTTATGTCCATACACGTCTTCCCTACACACCACAAACAGCTTCAAACTCACAACTTTCAAATTCTTACCCCATCTTCCTTGCCAGTATTGTATAGCTGATAGGAAGATTGTGTCAAGAGAGCACAAAGCAGGTAAGAAAATGCGTGCACAAAACATTCACAGAAAGGCATTATAGCTGAAGACAAACCAATTATTTGACAAACCACCTCAACACCTTCAGAGACACGAGAGCACTACACTAGCTAGAGCCAAATTATCTAGTTCCAACCCTCAGCAGCTGAACACCATTTTCCATCAGAAAACGGCTCAGCAGAAGGACAGAAGAGGGGATGTGTTTGTTAGAAAGGATTGGGATCCCATTACCTTCTTCTGGCGGTAGAGGATTTTCTCCAGCTCCTGCTCTTTGTTGTGCAGTTCCTTCTGGAGCAGGTTACTCCTGTCATGCCTCAGTGCTTCCTGCAGAGGTAAAGGGACACAGCTGTGCACAACACCCAGCACAGTAAGAGCTGTTCCTTGGCCAGACAAGCCACCACCGCTACTTCAGACCAAAGGAAGATTGCCTTCAAGCCAAGAGAGAGAGAAGGTACCTGGCAGACCAGCCTCTCCCTTTCTGCTTTGATCTGTTGTTCCATTTCTTCATAAAGGCATCTGACTTCTCGATCGTGATCTGACTCCTTCCTACAAAAGACAGGTGCACGCAGGTCAGGAGTGAAAAAGAGAATACGGAAAGGAAAGGGGAGGGTGGAAACAGATTCCTACTAACAGCTGTGTGGCACTGAGTGGGATTTTAACCAGACTGAATGTTGGGGGTGAGCACTGATGCAGAGCAAACCCATGGGGATCAGACCAAGATAGAGTCATTCTACTACAGCAAGAAATACCTGTGCATCCTGTAACCCAGTCTCTCCTTACATTTGAGGCAGGATCCAACTTCAGCTGGCTCCTGGCAGCAGATGGCCATGATGCCCTCCTTACCTCTTCAATGCTTGTTCCATAGACTCCTTGTCATGATTCACCTCCTTTATGTATGACGAAACACGCAACAGAAACTCTTCAAAGTTGGATAAGAGCTCTGGACGCTCCTTTCGTAGGCGAGCCCAGAGCTCCCGAATCTCATGTGGGCTGGAGCAAGCATACAAAAGAGAAGGAAAGCAAAAGAGTTACTGTGCCATGTTATGGACTGTTATTCCAACTCCAGCATGCACTCAGGACAAACTGCCATTCT
Source organism: Dicrurus megarhynchus (assembly GCA_013399195.1). Taxonomy (NCBI): domain Eukaryota; kingdom Metazoa; phylum Chordata; class Aves; order Passeriformes; family Dicruridae; genus Dicrurus; species Dicrurus megarhynchus. Next base: position 846,560 of record VXAD01013799.1, on the reverse strand, counting down.
CCTGTGATGATCTCTGTTACACCATTACAGCAAAGGGGGAAATTGGACAGTGACAGAGCATGCATGTGAAGTGGGATCTATTGTGAGGCCAAAATAAAGGAAGTCATCTGAAAGAAGAAAAGAAAAATAATCTAGGAAGCAAACATGGAATGACTGCTTTTCCAAGTATTCATTGATAATACATTTGGTGTCTACATCAAGACTTGAGGAAATGAATATTCAGCAAATTTGCTGTGTGTTATGGTCAAACTGTTAGAGCACACAGAGTTTAGCACACATCACACATCGTCAGTGTTTTTCTTACACTCAGACTGTACTGCTGGCTGCTACTGTCCTCCTTATTTTTTTTACAGGTTTGGAAACCGAGGCACAAAAAAAGATGCAAATTTGCTCAAGTGTCACATCAGGATAACAATGGAGGAAGCCCTGGAAAACCAAAGACGTCTTTTTCTGACCCTGCAATAATGATTACACTGTTTTGACATTTAATTCATTGTAACTTGAACACAGAACTTACAACCTGATGCATTCCCAAAGTGTCTTGTAAGCCTGCAGACATCACTTCATGTTTCTTTTTAGGGAAGAGCTTTTTGAATTTTTTTTTTTTTAGATCATGAAATGCTTTGGAAAAACTGCCTTGAAAGATACAGAATAATTATAGTCAGTATCCAAACAGATATTTTTCTTTGCTTATGTATTTGTATTCTTCTTATGTATTCTTTGGGAAAACACAAAAACAAAACAAACCAACCAAAAAGCTTTTGATTTCCTCTGCCAGTATTGCATGACAGCCTTCTTTTTCTGTCCCAACTTAAAGTTATAGCACTTCATCAAAGCTTCATGTTTTAGATAAAAGAACATATTGAGTCCTGTTAGTAAATGAAACCATTTCTTTCTAGAGAAAGCAGTGAAAATATTTCAGATTCCTGCTCTCATCCCAATTAGCTTCTCTTTGATATTACTGCTTAACAACAGCTGGTTTGGCACAAAGTTGTGACATGAAGTAGCTACTGAACTCATTGCGTAAAACTGCCAGTAAGTGGTCAAAATAAAACACAAGATAATTCCACTTTAAGACTTCTGCTTGTCAAAGCAGAGTTATAAACAGTAGAGACTGTATTCCCAGAAAGGTAATATGGCCTTTCACAGTGTCATCCTGTTGTTTGAAGCATAACAGCTTCCCAGAATTTTTTCCAGACAGAAGTTGTTTAGCACTAAAAGCAGGCAGGTGCTTTGCATCACAATGAAAATAAGGGGAAAAAAAGTCTGTTTTGTGACAGATGCACCTCTGAAAGCAGCGAACTCCATCACTCTCAGCTTCTGTCTCCAATCCTGTCCACCTCCTTCCCTAACCTGGACTGCTCCCTGCAAACTGGCAACACAGCTGGAGTACAATGCCTGAAAAGAAGGACAGCCCAGATGCAGTTGGGCACCCCAGGCCCTGCAGGTATGCCTCAGTAAGAACCAGTTATGCATAATGCTTTGTGTTGGAAAGCCTAAAAACAGGCTGGATGACACTGGGGCCAGTAGACTCTACTGGGGCTACATGTAAGGGTATTAATACCAAGTTTCAAGGCTCACAGGAGCACCCCTTTGCCCAGTTTAGCCTTTCACACTCTTCAAGATCAGCCTAGCCCCAAGCAGCTCCTTGAACACAGATCCTTCACAGAGACTCTTACAACCGATTGTCTGAAAATATGTGAACAGTCACACACCATTTTGCAACAGAGAGCACACTCATCCTCCTTACTTCATCTAACCCTCACATGCTTCTTTTCATTTGCTGCCTGTGCTGGACTTGTATGCTGCCAGCTGTTCCATTTTACAGCTGTGTTATGAACTCAAATTTGGGAAACTGAAAAAAGCACTGAGCTAAAAGTAATTGGTAACCAATGAGCAAACCCAGACCACACTGCATTTGCTACCAAGCATATGAAAATCCAAGGCAGCAGTACAGAAATCACAAGCAGTGCTTCAGAGAATAAGCAGCTCAGTTCACCTCTTTGGTCTGTTCTGGTACTTTGGAGTTTTGGTACTGCAAGACCAAAACAGGGTAGAAACAATGCCATGCGACTCCCCTACTTACTCTTCAAACAACTGGGCTGCTCCAAGCTGCTCCATCATGGAACAGAATCGTTTCTCTTCATCATCATCTGCAGGGTCCAAGTCATCTGACCAGCCTGACTCAAAAGTCTCCTCGTGTCTGGAGTGATCCATTCTCCCAGCCCCTTGACACAATTCAATCCCTATTAACTTTCCTGGTGGAAGGTGAAGAGAAGAAGAATAAAGAAAGTCAAATTGGATGTCATTTAATACGCTGCTATTTACATGGCAGCCTGACAGAGCTCTGTGAGAAGCCTCCTGCATGCTGCTGGTGTAGGATACAGCTCCAGGTCAGTGAAGAGCCTCTGCTCTGACGTCCTGAGTGATGTCAGTGTCCGTTCCGCAGTGCTGGGGCTGAAACTGGCTCCCAGCCCAGCCACGGGCTGCCGGGCTCTGCTCACACGTGTGTGCAGAGGAGCTACCACCCTCGGCCTTGGGCTCTCGGCATGCGCTCCCTCTGCTCCCACAGAGCGGCGCTGTGGCTTCAGGCGCCGCCGATCCCACGGGCTCTCTCCGGGACTGCGTGCCCGGCCCCGAATAGTACCGTGCTGCAGTTCCTCAGCTTAAAAACAGGAGAGGAGGGGCTCGTTACCCCTCCCTCCTCATGTGCTACATCCATTCTGAGTCAAGCGCTACACAAGGACAGCCTCTTGCTAGGATTGTGTAGAACAGAATGAACTCGCCCTCTAAGCACCTCCTCCTGTCCCATCCCACGTACAGATGGCTTCCAGCTATCCGGATTCTGTTTCATGCTGAGACGCTAATGCCACGAGGACGTCCTGCTGTGCAAGGCATGTGACAAATACTGGTGCTGGGAACAAATTCTTCTCAAAGAAACAGATCAAGCAATCCTATCCGAAACACAGGCCCTCATCTTGTATGCAGAGGTCAGGTCTTCAGCAGCAGCTACTCTTCCTTTCCAAAATCATCTGCTTGGTTCAAAAGGCAGAAATGACATCCCAACTACAAGACCAGGAGTCGAGGATGTTCATAGAGCACAGATGAGAACAATACGCTACTCTAAGGGGAAATATATCCACTGTTACTATACTTCAAAGGACTCAACTCTACCTCTTCTTATCTCCATAAATCCAGAATTTAGCTGCTTCTCTCCCACTCCTAAAATGTGCTGTAAAAAAACCTGCAGTGTGGAGATGGATACTTAGTTAAAACCTGATGATCAGACAGTTAATTAAGGAGAAGGGTTTAGATTAGGCACTTTTGATGTCTGCTTTTGAGGAAGAGTCATTATGTCTCGTTATCTCTTTTGCAGATGGGAAAATTAAGGTAGAGATGGGAAAATTGAGGTAGAGAATGATCTGAAGATTGTTTTGATATCCTAGAAGAAGCAAGGAGCTGTCTCAAGAAGCAGACTTGATTGCAGCTTGAACTGCTTCCCTTGATTTGCCCCTGCACACTCCATAAAAAGACAGCCAGGCCAAAGTCTTGAGTTAGAGGCAAAGTCTGAAAAGGATTTCAGTGATGCAACACACAAAGAATAAGCATGAAGAAAAGAAATGCAGAAATTATGTGTTTTGCCTAGACTGGAGCAAGTGCCATGGAGCCAGGCTGCCTACACAGGGTGGTACCTGACACAAAAAGAACACTTGCCTACCTCTCCCAGCAATGGCATTGAGGCAGATGCCCTCATTATGTCCATCTGAGGCTGTGCCCATGGGACAAATGCCTCATGCACTGAGACTGGGGAATAACCAAGTCATAAAACAGAGGGCACTGTGGATGCCAAGCTGCCCAAATGGTGCCCTTTCACCTGCTACATAGTGCTGGACTGGAAAGCCCCCACTCCTGACAGGACTCTTGTTTCTGCCAAAAGCAGTGGAACTAGCCAACAAGGACAGAGGCACAGGGCAGGAACAGGAGTAGTCAGCAAGCACTCAGTGGGTTAAAACAGTCCCCGAACAGGCTGGCCCAAGACACAGTTTACTGGGTTTATTTAGAGGAAATCTTTGCAACTTCTCCTCTCACGGTGGCTGTTCCCGACCGTTCAAATTGCAGCATTAAAAAGCCCTCGCTCCCAAGTTGTGAGAAAGCCAAGAGCAAACACAACCTGAGCAATCATGACAGCAAAACTCAGGAGCCTCTGCCATCACTTCTGAAAACCCTAGACCACCTGTGTTCACTTGCTTTGACCTGATCCACTTAACACCTCTGCATGTCCAAGGAAGGCGCTGACAGGTGCGGATTTTCTGAGAGCTGACAAGGCAGCTGAGCACCTGTGCTGCTGGGTGAGGACTCTGGCCCAGGATTAGCATTCTCCTAGTGTTTGTAAAAGACAGCAGTAAAAAGAAGATAAAGGCTTATTTGCCAGTGTTCTAGCCTACCAACAGGACTCCTGTTAATGCCCTTGAATAGCACTGCTACCAGCTGGAGACAGTTGCCAAGAGGCATATTTCCATGCAGATGAACAACTGTGGATCAGATAGCCAGGCACAGCTCGCAGCGTGTACCCTCTCCAGCAGGAGATGCTCTGTGGCTGGCTCTACCCGGTAGGCAGGTAGCAGCTGTGGGAGAAGGCAGCACAAAGCCTCCAGGAGAGGGATACACACCCACCCTCTCCAGTGATGCTCACATGAGCACAGGGCATTGTCCTGCATGGCTGGTGCAGCTTCAGCAGAACAACTGCACTTTCTTTCTTACCAACAAAAAACATCCTATCGCAGGTGGGCTTCTTCCTTTCTCTGCCTCTGTGCAGTCCTTACCTAGACCCATGCTGAACTCCACAGGTGTCAGGTATCCCTTATTATTCTGTTCCAAGCTGTCAAAAACTGTCTCCAGCTGCTCAGGGGTCAGGGGGAGTTCACTCTGGAGCCGCTGCAAAGACAAAAGAATGAACAAACTTGAGGCATGGCTCAAGTCTTCCTTGTGACTGTCCCTGCCATCCTCAGCTCTGGCCCACAGCAATGTGCCCTTTCAGCTCTGCGTCCTGCCCAGGCTGCGACAGTCTGCCAGCACAGCTGAGTGATGACACAAACACCTGTCTGGAGCCATTGATATGTTGACTTTTTCCATTACCGGATGATTCAACCAGGACTTCAGAAAAGGAATTTCAGGTTATTTTGTTTGGAGAAAGCTCAGCCTGTTTCCTCCCCCACTACAGAAACACTGTCTCTGGTTCACTGCCTGCTTCCCTCCATTCCTGCTCAAAGGTGGCACTGCCAGCCTCCTGTAACCACTGCTGCTCCCAAGAGAGCTCTCTCTGGGCACATCAGGTACAGCTCCATCTCTTTGGCCAGGGAGGGAGGTCAGACTTGTGGGTATCTGCATTGAGTTCCAAGCTCTTGTAGGAAATCTTGCAGATCCTAAAGGAAATGTTCAGTCCATAACAGCGAGTTAGCTTTCTTCTGTCACCTTCTGCCTGCTGGGACTGTGTCACTACTCCCACAACATGGACAGGGAGCAGAGCAACTCCCCTTTGTAATACATGTGCAGAGCACCTAGTGTGGAGGGGCACCCAAAGAAACAAATATCAAAGGGGTGTAGGCTGAAGCCTTGCAACTGTCCATTAAATGTGCAGGTTTAGATAAAAGCTTAATAAAAATTTATTAATGTAACTATAAAAATTAGGCATCACACAACCCAAACAGAGTGAGTCAATATTTAAAGCATCATGAACCTGTCAAGTGTTATTTATAGATGTGGGGAGAGATGGGGCAGGAGAAAAAAAATCCACATGTAACCTCCCTGATAAACCTTCAAAACAAAACTCACTAAGAACTACAGGGATTTTGTTAACAAGTACTTTTTTTAACAGAATGCAGCAAAACACAGTATTGTAGAGCAAAGTTATAGTTCAGGTCTAAGGTGGGTTTTTGGATTGGGCTTAGGTTGTACAACCTTTTTGTCTCAACTTTTTTTGTGAGAGGTTGAAGGATTGTTCATTGTGTGGGTTTTTTGGGGGGAGTTGTTGTTTGGGTTTTGGTTTTTTTTAATTAAACCAAAGATTTTTTCCCCTCCAGATTTCCTATCCACTGCATGCTTGATGTTTTTAAGAATTGTCACAGCTTTTTTTATTTTATGCATTCCTTAAAAATTTGGAATTGCAGTCCCACTTGCCTCAGGAATTCCCTGGAGGTGCAAGGCCCTCCTGGGACTTTTAGTTCCTAACAGCTGGCTGTGCCAGAGTTTGGTTTTAGTAATCTGAATAAGACAGAGACCACATGCACACCCACACATGCCAAGAGTGAAGGCATGCCACATTGTCCCCTGCTGTGCCACCCACAACTTTACAGGACAGAGGAACAATTTTTTTCCCTCACCTGCATGTCCACCTTGGTGATAAAACCCTTCTCATCCTTGTCACACAGCTGGAAGAGCTCCCTTGCCTTCTCAAGCATCTCCACCTGCACATCTTCCAGTTTGCTCATTTGGCTGGGAGGAGAAAGATGAGGAGCCACCTCCTCCTCCTGCCTCCCTTCCTCTTTTCCTTCCCAGCAGACATATCCCAAGAGCACTCCACTCTGGTTCTCCATCTTCTCAAAGTCTTTTCCCCCAGGGCAGGGCCAAACAGAAGAGCTGTGGGGCAGGAAACAGAGAAAACCCCGTCAAACATGACCCTCCTCTTCCAACCCACACATGATACAGTTAAATGCCTCGGTGGTTGAAAGAACAATATTCAGCATCCGTATCTGGAGTAGATAACCTTTAAAAGTCCCCTCCAACACAAAATATTCCACAGTTCTATGAACTGAGCGGAGGGGGGAAGGGAGTTTGGTCAGAGACACACCACACTGAGGTACACACCACATGTAGGTACACCCTGCACGCAACAAGGGTGTAACTAAGCCTTCCCCACATCTGTAACCCTGCACTGAGCAAGGAGGCTCCGTTGCCATCTCTCTTCCCCTGTCTCAGACCTACAGGGCACTCAGAGTTCTTTGCTGGTGAAAGCCAGGTGCCAAGGGAAGGTTTCAGCAGAAACAAGAGGGTGGGAAGGGAATATTAAAGCACACAGGTAAATCTGTGTGAGAGCACAGCAATAGTCCTGCACCAGCTGAGACGGGGCTCAAACACTGCGAGCTGCTCCTCTCTGGTCTTGGTTCCTCTGGCAATAACGCGTACTTTTCCTCCTCTTGTTGCTTTTCTGCACCACACCTCTGAGCACCAAACCTGCACTAAAACTCCAAAAACCCAGAGCAGGACGAGAGCAGATAGGAGGACAATCTGTGCAAGTGACAGAAGAAATGTCTCTCCCAGCCCTCTCCCAGCCAGGTCCTCTGCCTGGCCTTCCACCTCTGACATTTTGTTGTTAACACTTTCCAAATAGTAGCTCCATCTTTTTTTTTTAATGCTGTTACAGTACAAAGAAAGGTCAGACAATTCCTACACTGGGAAAAATTTAATAAGCTGGGCACTCCTGACCCCTTGCCTTCAAGCCTCTGTTTTGAGAACTCATGAGCTGCCAAACAGAATTTTAATCTGAAACGTTCACCTTTATAGGAAGGAAACCACAAAACTATGGAGACATTTCAGAAGCCAAAGAAAATATTTCCCATCACTTACAAGTACCTAAAGCAAAAAGGAATGGGAGCACCCATTTAAGCACACTACTGTGATTGTAAATATGCCTACAGTGCATCCCTATACCAAGCCACCTCCTGACTTACTGATCTCATGGAATCAGACAGCTTCTCCAGACAGCTCCTCTTCAGCAACACCACCACATTTTTGAAGCCTTGTTGCACTGATTGCTTTAGATTTCTTCTTATGCAGACGTGTTTTCTGCATTGCAGGGCAGAAGTGAGCTGTGCAAGCAGGCTGAGAGCAGATTTAAACAGTGCTGGACAAAGAGGGCTTGAGGGTTGGGTTGCTTGGGTTTTTTTAACCTCCAAGAAATTAAAAGCCACGTAGAGATGCCACGATAACAAACAAACTAATTCTGTTTGCACTCTTGGTACAATGGGAGGATAAAGAGCGTGATGGCCAGGAAGAATGTCACATGCGAGAACAATCTGAAGCTGACACAAAAGGAGAAGGCAATTATGCCCCACACTGTTTGACTCCGTTTATTACTGCTGCTCCGCGAGCCAGCGGGTGGTTCTGCTTCACAGAACAAGCAGAACGCTTCATTCCCCCTTTCAAATCAGTGTATTTCCAGGGAGCCTCTGTTTCAAATAAATATCTGCTCAAGTGACACTAAATTCTGCAGAAGCCTACCTATTAATGGGTACTGTTATATGTTTCTAGTCAGGTAAACATCCCTGGCAAGCAATGGACACAGAGCTGGACCCAAGCTTTGGGGAATACAGCAGAGGAAAGAAAGGAAGAAAGCATAAAAAAATAAGGCAGCAGACCATGTTTTTCTCTCTTGCTCTTTCTCAAACAAACCCTCCTACCAAGCTTTTTTTTGTGTTATGGAGCCAACACAGCAAAATTTGGAGATTGAAGTTAGATTCTATACATTAGCTGGACAGTTAGCTTGCTTCTGATGGCAAGTCTGTGTGTGTAAGCAGGAAAGAAGTCAGAAACAACACCATCTTGCTTTTCATATTCAAGTAAAAATGGCAAAGCTGGCCTTGAAAGAAAAACAAAAAGAACCCAAATTTCCTATGCTGCCTAGATTTTACAGGTGATTATGGTGAGGAATAACAGCCACACTGGTGAATGATAATTGTTGGCTTCTACAGGCCACCTTCCTGAAGGATTTTTCCAGGCCCATTCCTTTTGTGAAGATACAGCCTCAGCACAAGCAGCACCCTGTACCAGACAGCAGCAGGGGTGGAAAGCAAAAGGGATTTCAAAGCAAGAACCATGACAGGATTGTAGAAAATAGCCAGAATAAGAAAAGGCACAAATAAGCAATGTTTTCTAAAACATCCCTCTAGCTGCCTAAGAGACACCAAGGTCCCCAGAAGTAAAGATGACCTTACTTTCTTATTATCAGCTCCACCAGCTCTAGAGCAGCTCATGCAGTTGGATGTCTCCCCAGCTTTGCTGCAGCAAACAAAAGGTGGTGCAAAGAGGATGTTGTGTTCTCTCTCAGAGACATTTTTTTGAAGCTGAAATCCAACCCATTACATCCCTACCTCTAGCATTTCCTCATTTTATCAAAAGCCCAGCTGCACTGTAGCTCCCAAACACTGGCTGAGTTAGCCTCTTAATTAGAAGAGCTGGGAGCCTGACATGGACAAAAGTCTGAAAGCATTTCACTTGTGTAAAAGACCAAGCCCATTAATTCAATGTTCAGAGCAGGAAGTCTCTTGTCCAAGCTGCTTCAAGTGGCTTCAAGCCAGATGTGGCTTTTTCAATGGTGAGACAGCACTTGTAGAGGAACAAAGCAGCAAATAAGAGAGAGCTCCAGCAAGCAAAATACATTGCAGCTCTGATGGACTTCTTTCCCAGAAGCCTGTGACTGAGAAGTTCTTCCTCTCTATCCCTGTTTATAAGGGCACTGAGTGGTGCAGGTGGGGCACAAAGCAGATCTCAGTCTAACAAGTGCTGTCATACCTTCCCAGATCATCACTGCAAAGTACTGGGGCAGAAGCTTCATCAGCACAATGCACAACATCACAGAAGGACCACTTTGAAAGAGGCTGAGGTAACTGGAGTACCAGAACTGTGGACTGGTATCCAAAAGTGAGGCAAGCAGAGCTGGCTTAAGTGCAGAAAGATCAGCTTGGGAAGAACCATGCTTGCCTAACACAAGAGGCAAAGGCAGAGAAGATATGTACAGGCAGATAATGCTTTTGGTCAGGCAAACCTGCCAGGATCTGCCAGAAGGATGAAGTCAAGCCACCTCGAGTGACAAAACCAGTGGTTGTTACCAAAACTTCTTGTCAGGATTAGTTTTTCCAGGTCCCTTCTGGCAGGAAAAGGTAGTTTTTCAGTCAGCATCTGTAAGAATCAATTTCCACACCTAACCTGGAGTCAGGACAATCTCTGCATCTTGAGCTGTTGATTTCCATCATAAAAAGGTGTGCAATGGGTTACAGCAGAGTTTGTCTAGCCCAACATCCTGCCCTCAACAGTGGCTGTGAATGGCTGGTGAAGGAAGAGTTACAGCAGGGCAAGCAAAGAGAAGTCTTCCCGAAAGACATCTGCCAACTACTAGCCACTGTCAACCTGGGGCAGTTCCTGAGCCACATGGTTCCTTCCTTACCTTCCAAGACACTTGTCCAGCCTCCCTTTGAAACTGTATGAAAGCATTCACTGTGCCCACGAACATGCTGATAAAAACGGGGTGCCTGCTGCAGCCAGGGGGTGCTGACAAAGCTTCATGGGACTATTTCTGGGGTAGACAGTTTGACCAGCATCAACTCCACAAGAGACGGAGTTCCAGCTTCGGTTCAAATGAGTTCTCAGTCACCTTCACCTCTGGGAACTGTGCTGGAGACCAAAAACTCCCTTCCCAGGGCCTGGGAAATCTAACAGGAAGACGGAAGTGCCAGGGATCTAGGGGCCTCCAATACAACATGCTCCAATCGCCCTGGTGTGTAATGTTCTTCTCCAGCCCTGTCTTCCCCCACCCCACAGGTTTGTCTGCCTGTGCTCAAGGTCAGCTCTGATACTGCACAGTCCAGGTTTGGGCAGTGTCCAACACCTGAAAAACCTGATACAGAGCTATGGATTACATCAGTTACCTCCTGCCACAGTATGGGGCTTAGCAAGTAAAAATTCACCTGCTCCTGCAAGACAATTTTCCCAGAGCCTGGAAAGCAAACACAGGTATTCTCAGACACAGCACAGAATAGGAAATTGCCTGCCATAAAGACAGCTAGCACCAGCTCTTGTATTTCTACACTGAGGAAACTCAGACCAGTCTTACATGACTATTTTAACTACCTGAGGCATAAACTGAGGTTTGTCCTGTGCAAAGCTGTGGCAGAAAGTCAGCTGGATCCCATGGGCTTGGCATTCTTTGGGGAAATCATAAGACTTGAATTTTAATCCTGACTCAGCTGGCCATATGGCTCTGGGTAAGTCACGTCACCTGCCTATGCCTATAGACTGTCAGCTCCTCCAGTTTGGTTCCTAATGCTTGTGACAGCTGGCACTTTAGGACTCAATACCTGGAGACTGATAATTACATGTGAAACTCAAGCATCAAAACAGTTTCAAAGCATTGAAGCTGAAGAATGAAAAACTTGAACACAGAAACTGCAAATGTCAACAAACAGAAGAACGGACCCAAGTTGCTTTTCCTGGAAAAGGGAGGTCCTACTTTCAAGGTAGCACTACAGGGTCATCATTTCCAATTTATTGTCTCAAAAAGCTGCTTCTTGTAGCTGCAAGGAGTGTTAAAGAGGTACAGGAAAGTCATGGATAAAATGCTATCAACAGCCAAGCCCTTATCTGGGTGACCCTGACCACCATGTGCACATGACAACTTTGGGGTGCTATTTCTTTTTTGTTTTTTCCACAGCCCAATGACAAGGAGGAAAGGAAAGTGAGGAGTGCAGCCAAATTTCCACAGCTGGTCCTTAGATGACCCTAGTCACTGCAGGGCATTGTGCACGCACTGAATACGCTGCATTCCTAGCAGTCCTCCCCAGTGCAAGACAATGAACCAACAGTTAATGAAGGAGGGAAAAACTAAGCACAACTGGCTAAGTGGCTTACCCAGGATTACAGAACAAGGCCAGTGTTTGGGTCCTGTAGAGAGAACCTGTTAGGGAAAGCAGGTTTTTGCTTTCCTGTACCACTGCATTTTTGGTGATGGAGTGGCAGAAGGGAATATTAAAGAAGAATCGTTACAGGCACAGAGTAGGTGCCCAAGGTGTACCACAAACTAAAGTGCTCAGATACTTGCTGGGAGGTTTCCCAAAAGACATCCTCCTGTATCTCTGCCTAAGACAATATTATTAGAAACAACAAAACCACCCCCATACTAAAGCTAAATATTTAAGCCATTTATTTAAACAAATCAGAAGAACACACACCCTTTCCTTTCTACTCCTGATGCAGGAAAATAAGTCTTGCAACTTCAAAGGAAGAAATTCACCAGGTATTTAGATGCACATTGATCACACTCCTGGTGCATAAGCTGGACAAGACAGGTTTGATCCCATACATGAGAAGATATTACACAAAGAGAAGATGAAGGGCTGGGTAAGGGATCACTGCAGCAGAAGGCTGTTGCCTCAGCAAATTACAAATTCACAACAAAAGCAGGCCAAGATGCAGTAGGTGCAAAGCATTTGTTGCTTGGCCATGGAATGGAAGCATCACTCAGGAGCAGGTGAGCAACAGGTAAGTTCTACAAGAAAAGGGCAATAAAATCTTCACAGGTCCTTATACCATTTTATATCAAGCATATGCCACTTGCTCTGTTTGTTCTACCTACATTTTGCTCCCAAGGTTTGGAAAGCTAGCAACTGCTATAAAAAGTGCTTGTTGTAGGTCACAGTCACATCTATACATCCCAGATTTTATAGTACTGTGAGATTCAGTGATCAAATATAGGTATTTACAATCATTATCCTAGTTGTGGGCAAAAAGCACATATGCACTGACAAAAATCACAGCCATGCAAAACTGAGCAGGTGAAGGCAGACCAGAGATCTTGCCAGGGAAAGACACTGACCCCTGTGGCAAACAGGCTTCCACAGATACTGAATTTCCAAAAGCCACTCAAAGGAACTGGGTACTCACTTGATGAAAATTATTTTAAAAAGCTCTGCCAAGGCTCAGCCTGAAAAGGCTGGGAGAAGAGCAAAAATAAACTAGTTATTTCTCTGGTGTACTTTGTTCAAAATTAATTTTGCTCTTTCCCTTCTCTAGGAAATTTGTTTCCGTTGTTTGGAATTTGTTTGGGTGGTTGTTGGGTTCTCCCTTCCCAAAGGGAATGGCAGGAAAAGAAATACACTGAAAATGAGAAAAACATCATTGTTTTGTGAAAGTTTTTTTCTTTTAAAAAAGCTAAGAAACCCATACACACCCTGGGCAGAAAGCCTGAAATCAGGTGTTCATATCTAGAGCTACACTTGACTCTCTCTCTTTTAATTGCCTGCACTTGACTGTATCCCTTTAAGGAAACAGGAACAAATCCAGGAACCTTTGTGTTGTTTATTCAGCAGGGGATTAGCCCAGCCTGATAGCCCTGAGCTAACCCGTGCTGCACTATCTTGCATGACTTCATCATGGGATATGCCAGTAGGATACGAGGTATATCCCAGAAACACTGACAGGTTCAAGAGCCTTCATCCTTCTGAAGAGCAACGTAAAAAGAGGCTCTGCTGCAATTCACCATTTCCCTCACCAGAGCTCATCAAAGAGGAATTTACCATTATCAACTTCTTGATCTATGCTGAAAAAACTTGCCATGGGGAAAGTTGCTTGATTCAGACTCTATGCTTGTATCACCAAGCAACCTGAGAGTGGTAATGGTTCTCTTTTTCCATTTCAAGAGGTGAACAAATAAACTTCTTAAATCTACACTCACTCATGCTTCCTGATTCAATGGCACAACAGAAACCACCGACTGTGCCAAGAGCTATCAACATAAGTCTGCAACACAGATAGGTATCGACAGCATCCCAAAACAACATCGTTCACCCCAGAAATTGCCGCAAATCCTCCATCACCCCCTCATGCTGCTCCCCAGCTTTGGCATCACCAGGCAGTGGCATTTTGCAGCTCTCTCACACTGGCACAGCACTGGTACAGCAAACAGTGAGGGAGAGTGTTTGCACTGGAACCTCTCCGACTAATTGGGGTTTTGGCTTTGTTGGGTTGTTTTGCTTCAGGAATGGAGAGAGAAAGCATCAGTTTTTCCTCTAATAATATTTGGGCCAAGAGTTAATTCTCAGCAATTAAAAACAAAATCCAAACCACATTTTTTCCATAAACAGCTAATGGTCTTGGATCTGTCAGTGTAACTAGCACACAACTGATTTTTCAGAAAATAAGGAGCATGCCTGCAATAAGACATGACAAATAACAACAGCTAGTTTGAAAACAAGTAATTTTCATTAATTCCTTTACTTTATAAAGGCTTGCAGGTTTTCTGAAACTTTTCTTTAAAGAGACAGAATAGAACATGGCATCACATCAGGATTCATCTTATATACTGCAGCATTAGCTGAACACCACTAACAGTGCTGTGAAGTTGGAGGTAGATGCTGCTTGGAGTTCAGCAATCAGAAATTAGATCATGCCTAACACCAAGTATGTTGACCACAGAATATGTGCCCTGCAGGTGATACCTACAGACCAGGCAGGAGGCAAAGAAACTTTATTTGCCAGCCCAGATGTGGGAAAAAGAGGATAGAAGAGGACTTTGTGCTTGACATCAGATACACTGGATAATTTTTGATTCAAAGGAAAAACTGAACACTGGGAGCCCACGCTAAGGAGATCCCTGCTCTCTTCTACCCTTCTTTTCCAGGGGTTGTTGAGGCAAGTAGGAATGCCCCATAAGGAAGACAACATCCAAACCTAAGCTGGCATTTAAAGCTCTTCAGGAAATTACAAATTCAGTGCAGATCCTCAGCTTGTTTAAAGGAACATGAGTGGCAGTTCCCTCCTGCCTTACCTGCCCCTTTATAGAAGGGAGCACTTGCATGCACAGCAGGTTGTACCAGAGAAAACCAGAAGTCAGCACCCTTCTGCTGGGCTCATGCCACCTGTCACTGAACAGCTAAGGTGTCATCAAGGAAAAAAGGACCTCGGCTGCTGCAGCTCAGCAGGGACACATCAAGAGAAACACTGCTGAGGAGACTCCTTTCACACCCCTCAAGCAGCACATGAGGCTCTCTCTTCCCCAGCCCTCAGGAAATCAACCACACTTGGTGTCCTGCAGACAAAGATTCAGGCTGAAAGCAGGCACAGTTCAGTCCTGTGCTGGCAAAGGGCCAGACACACTTCATCAGTGTTCTTGAAGTACTTTAAAGGTAAAATCATGCAGAAACAGCCTTTTGTTTAATAAATGGATAAAAGATTCTAAAGCATACACAAAGCTTCAAATGCTGAAATTTGGGGGTTGTGGAGTTGCCTGTGTAACCAATTCCTGAATGGCAGAGATGGTGAATTGTCCTCAGTCACTGCCTTCTTTAAGAAAAGAATCCAGGAGCCTCAGATTAAGCTGGTGATGGCATTTGCACATCAAACAGAAGGAAGCACTTCTCTACAAACCCCTGAAGTGTGAGACTTACTGACACGAGATGCTGAGGATGTCACAGGCATTCATGAGCTAAAAAAGTGGCTGTTTGGGTCTGCTCTGAGCTTGTCCGTGAAGGACTATTATACAAAATAGGTGTTTTGCTGAAAATTTTCTGATTCACAAATAGCAAAAAGAGTGTCCTAGGAAAGTATGATCCCATTTTTATGCTGGGAAGATGAGGGTATCTGCCATTAGCTGCTGTAGGAGACATGGGGTTGGTTCAGCCTGGCTGCTCTGTCATCTGCAGAAACCCCTCTCAAAGTACACAGAATCTTCAACCAAAAGGACCACAGCATTTGCTGCATTTTCACCAGCAACAGTCCTCTGAACTGGACTTGGTGCTCCAGGCTTCTCCCCACAACTGTCATGGCCATCATGGGTACTGACATTGACTCAGTTCTTCCTTTGAGTCCTCAGATTCTAGCTGCCTATGTCATACCAGAACAGAGATTTTCCTTTCCAACAAGAAGCTGAATCTCTCCATGACAGCCTCACATCTTGTCTCACACTCAGGATCCCTCCTGGGCTGCTGTTACCTATGCACACCCACCCAGCAGAGTCCCTGTTTAAGTCAGTCACCCTCCTAGGCTTCTTCTGAGTAGTTCTCACCTCTGTTGTAAGGGAGAGAAACAACTGGTGTTGCTTCATGGAGGATGAACTTTCTGCCACCCAGCCTCGGGATGCTGAGCAAGAAAAGTAGTCACAGCTTCCTGCAGGTGATTCCCAATCTTGTTCTGCCACTTCTTCATTTAATTTCCCAACAGCAACCCGCTGACTTGAGCTCAAGCCCCTCCTGGCCAGCTGCAAGTTTTCCTCAGCCACTTCAGTGCCCTCTTTGTGCAAAGGCTAAAGATCCCATGACAATGCCATCTCACCTGGAGCACCACAGGTGTAAGCTCAGAGAATTGCACAAGAGCCTCGCCTTTGTTGATCAAGATCCTTTCTCTTGAAATCAGCCTCACACAAACAGAAATTCATAGCCTTATGTTGTCCTCAGATTGCTCCCCCAGCATACACAGGCACAGATAAAATATCAAACCACAACATCAGACTGCCCAATCCTTTTCTCCTTTCCCCTTTCAAGGGAGAAACTTCTTTTTGGTAAAACATTCATATTGTTTACTGAATACATGTGGTAAACAGTGATTTCTCCTCCAGCTGAGCCAGCAAGTTCTCTGCAGCACCTGAAACCTCCTTACCCCGAGGGCTGGATACAACTGCAGGGGGGATGCAAGAAGTTCAAGCATTTTTCCCTCATCCCAAGAAATTCTCCTCCAATATTTTGAGAACCGGACACCACTATCTCACCCCCATATTTTCTAGGTTACACGTTAGCAATGGGATTAGCAGGAAAAGCTTTACCTCACTACTCTGAACCTGCAAGATGTGCTTGAAAAACAGAAAAAGTTTGCAAATATTAACAAGCAGGAATGAGTATGGAAAGGATTCCTAGGCACCACAGCTCCCTGTACAGGCATCTCTCTGGCTGATGCTGTATTGGTTTTGCCCAGGAGGGATGCATGGACAGTTTGACCTTTCTGCAAATGTTGTTATAACAACAAACAGAGCCGAGGCAGGTGGGTGAAGCCAATTTCCAAGAAGATGGTTAACCCATTCTCCACCTCCCAGAGAGGAAAATTGCCCTGTGCGCAGGTGTGTGACACTTGGTTACCTCTCACCTCTTCATCTACTTGCCAAGAGTGGGTATAAAGGTAAAAATTCACTCCTTCCTGTGAGCTAAGGAGGTGTTGGCTGTGCTGCACAAAACACCTTTCCTGAAATACCAGTGTAACCTATGCACTGGAAAAGGGTGAAGTCCATGCCCTGAGTAGAGACACCTCTTGGCTGTCAGACCATTGAGGGGAACACAAGTAAAGTCTTGAATCCAAATATCACCACTCCCCATCCCAAAAGAAGAAAGAATCAGTCTGAATGTACAAGAATTCCAGGATCTAGTACAAGATATCAGAAATATCCTCTCCTCATTCCGAGGGGACAATCACAACAAAATACTAAAAGCCTCAGATTTCTACCAGACAGAAAACTAGAGAACGTTTTGAGCAGCCATGAGCCTTGAACTGATCCTCCACAAAGCAGGGTAACACTGGCACCTGAATGGCACCAGTTCCTGGCACGCCAGGCACAGCTCAGTGCAAGGAGCAATCAGAGCAAGGAACAGCATTTGAAGCAAAGTTGGGAGCAGATGCTGGTTTTGTTCAACATGTACAACTGTTCTGGGAAAAGCAGAATGACTGGAGCAGGGTTGGGGGGATATTCCTCTCTTTGACAAAAGCTGTCACTGAGTCAGAAGCCCACAGCAGGAACAATGATGTGGGATTACAAAAAGGGGTGGAGGGGAATAGGGGAATAGCTATGCTTATGAGAGATAGTGGGGAATTTCCTGCCAAATGGTTTTAAAGAAAAATTTCTAGTTGTCTTCAGAAAGCACACAGCAGAAAAAACTTAGTTTTTAATCTGACCAGCTCGAGACATCTATTTCTTTAAAAAAATCACAATCTCACACATTCTTTTATTCAGCTATTACTCCAAACCAGCAGTTTCCCAAATCAGTAAGTCACCAGAATCAGTTAAGCATCTTGCAGAACCACATCAGAACCGAGAGCAAGTTTCTTCAGTTCAACATTTGCAAAGACCTCGAGTCATCCAAACCAAAGCATTAATTAATTAAGCACCCCCAGCTCTTGAAAACCAATTAATAAATTTTCCTTCCTCTGTCACAGGAATAACAACTGGTTTTTGCAGTGATATACAAATGCCACTGCACTCAGTGAGCTTCACTCTGCTGCTTTAGAGCAAAAGCAGGAAGTCGGAACAGAAAATTCTTAGGGAGAAACTCTGCTGAGACACAGCAACTCTCAAACTCATCCAGACTTCCTGCTAAAATAATTCTTTGCACAAATGAGAGAGGCTTTCTTCCCTCCCCTCCACCCCATTTTGTCTCTCTGTAGGTGTCCCCAAATACCTCGAGCGGCAGGACAGTGTTGCTCCCCTTCCCTGGAAGCAGCAGTATATTCCACAGCAAAAAGCTAGCGGGGAAGGAACACGGCCACTGTAAATAGAGGATCGGAGCCTGTCCAAGCCAGGAGGTGTGGTTTGCACTGCTCCCTACGCATCTCAGCCCCTTTCCAACACAGCCCTGTAGCCCTCAGCTCAGAAAGCAGCACAAGACAACCTGCCCTTGAGCTTCTGAGGTAAATTCCTTGTAATCCTGCCTTGCACGCAGCTGCGAAGGAGAAGGGCTGGTTTCTGAGCTGCCTTAGGCAAGAGGGGAAGAAGGGGTAGGAAAGCAGGTGATCCCTCAACTCACATTGAGCTTACCTTCCCTGAGAAACTCTAGCTGTGCTTGTACTTAGCTCGCTGCCTTCCCCCCAACCAATTTCAATCAGGGAAGTCCTGCCTCAAGTTTAACTCCACTTTTTACGAGGCTGGCAACCTGTTTCACAAAGAGAAGCACAGAGAACTCAGGAAAAGAGAAAAGCAAAGCATGGCAGGGCAAGGAGCATGTTTCCAAAGCATCGTAAAACACACACAAACAGGGGTGGGGTGCTCAACCCAGGACTGTCTCACTAAAGCAGCCAGAGATGCCACCCTCTCTCCTGCCACTGACCAGAGCACTGCTCTATCCCACCGCATCCCCAAAAGGAAGCAAAGCCATCCCTGCCTGCTGACAGCTGGAGGTGCTGATGGGGATTTGTTGCTCGGTGGCAGCTCCAGAGTCTCCAGGCAGCACGAAGAAGCTCTCAGCTGTGTCAGCTCCCAATAGTTAAGCCTGAGGTCTTCTCAGGAAAGGTGACAAAGGAAAGGAAAAAAAGAGTGTTGAGACCCTTGCAGCCTGGCTCTTCATCACCTGGTATGGTTTTGTGCCTTTTTCTCACCCCTACCCCAAATGCCTCTTTTGCCCAGAAAACAAGCTTTGCCATACAAGTCATGAGCAGGCAAGCCCACCCTCCACAGAGAGGCAAACCCCCTCCTCCACCAATTCCCACTGAGAAGACTCCAGCTGGTATCTGGACAGCACAGACCTCATCAAGCTGCAAAAGAGGAGTTCCAAACAGCCCCATTCTCCCAGCAACAAGCAAATAGGACCTGCAGAAGGCAAAGACAGGTCCTTCCCTATTGTTTTAAGACGGTTATTTCAAAACCCAGACTAAAAAATGAACATGAAGCCTACTACAAACAATCACAATTGTCTTTACTAGAGGTTTAACAGGGCCAGAGAGCTCCCCTGAGCTGCCTGGGAGGGCTCTGTGCTAGCAGAGGGCAGCTCTGCTCCACTCAGACCAGAGTGATCACCTCTCCATTCCTCACAGGCTCAGCTTTGCCTCAGCTGCAGGACCCCAAATCCCCTGGGGCAGGATCTAACAATGCAGCTGTGGCAAAAAAGCCAATAACAGCAAACAAACCCATACCAAGTGAGGCATCTGCCTCCAAGCAGGAGAGTTTACTCACCATTTTGTTCATCATTGCTGCAGAAGTCTTGCTTGACACTGACCCATGGTCTTGGCTGGGATGCTGCTAGAACAAAAAAGGCAGGAAACTGCTTCCCTGCACCTTGCACCCTTGTCCTGTCTCTGATCTCCTCCTGGGGTTCTTTATAAAGGTTCTTTTAGTACTGACCACAACAAAAAGGCTTATAAAACACACAAAAAAGCCCCCAAAACCCCACACTTTGGAGGCACATTAATGAATCCTTAGTGTTACATGGATAAAGGTCAGGAAATACAAAAAGTTATGGTTCCCATAATAATGCTAACTCGACCATACTGCACATCCTGTGTATTTAGTGGTACACATTGAAAAGAAAAAGGCTTCATCTACCAATGCTTAAAAGGTTTTTGATTTAGTAAAGACATTGAATACCACCCCCCACACACAACATTTATTGCTCAGAGCAGTGGATTTTCAGATCGAATTGGATTAAGCCAATCTAAGCATCACTGCAGCTCCCCATATCCAGGGCAATAGCAAGAGCTCTCAAGCATGATTACAGACTGAACACTATTTGCCCAACCTGAATAGAGCAAAGGGACCCAGGCGTCAGAGTGGCTTGAGTCACCAAATCGCAGTTGGCGCAGATTCTGCACTTGGATGCAGCAGGGACTTGGTAAGGAGAGAGGGGAGACAATAACAAACCAAGCCCCCCACACCCATAACTAGCAGGTGTTAATCCATTCCTATAAACACTCATTTATTTGATGCCGACAGCTTGATATATCCTGCCTGGTATCCCACCTCACAAGTCTGAGAACAGGTGAACTACAGCCATGCTGACCTTTTTCTGTCACAAATCCATGTATTGCTCTGCTCTCCCAGCTCCTAAGGTCTCATCTCCATGTTTGCATAAAGACCACACCACTCTTCCAGAGGGAACAGCCACAAGTGGTCCATTTGCATTTAGCAGCTTCAACTGAGCAACCCGATTTGCATAGGAAGTGAAAGACTCTTTGTGCCATAGGAAATTCATTAAATCAAAGGGGTTTGAGCACCTCTGCTGAAGCAGAGGATTACCCCTCTTGGCTACATGTTTGGGGGAAAGGAAAGGTAGAGCAGGCATTTTGCAAACTCCTTAAGGAGGCAAAGAGGGTAAGGAAGAAGGAAGGCAGCTCTCAAGCACAGGAGCAAAGTGCGCAACAGAAGAAACGTACATTTGTGGGGCACCCACGTGTCCTTTCTCCCTCCAGGAAATCTGAAATTTTTCCCTAGTTCCCATGATCTCAGACAGAAGGGCACAGTTCAGGACAACAGATATTTCAGAACTTCAAAAACCAAAGGAGAAGAGAGAGACACTCCTGCTGAAGAGGTTCTCAGCCCTGCTAGACACCAGGGCACCTGCACAGCCCTGCTCGGAGGGCATTGAGCTGATGGAGCTGCCACGGAGCAACATCCACACCTGCAGCAGGACACAGGCACAGGGACACAAAGCAGAAGTCCTTCTGCCCACAGGGTTACTGGGTGGCTGTTCCTACACTCACATCCCTCAGGCCCTTGCACTCACCTTCCCTGCTGGGCTCCAGCATCAAGTCTCCACGATTTAAAGAGGCTTTGTCACCCTCCCCGCAGCTGAAGAGCCTGGCTATTCCTCTGAGCTGCACAAATTCCAGTCAGCATCTAGCCACACCTGCCAAGGGTAACAAGGTTTTGGTCATGCTTTATCTTATCTAAGCAATGATGACGCTTGTCTTTCTTCTTGGGCAAAGCTCAGTAGCTCGGCACCTGCCAAGGAGGGGAGCTGGGCAGGGGCCAGGAGCTTCAGCCTGCAGCAATTCACCCCAGAGCAGGATGGCTCTGCTGGCCTGCCTGTTCCACCCCACAAAAATGGGCATTTAGCCCACAAACTAGGGCTGTGGGGAAAATAAGGCTCAGCAATACTTACACTTCTCGTCTGACCTTCAGCTCAGGTGCTGGCACAGGCACACAGCTCACCTTCCCTAAACACAAAACAGCCCCACCAGTCCTTGCCAACAGACAAAGCAGTATTTTACAGGGAGCCAAACCACTTGTCTGGAGAGAAGACTTCAACATCTGTCATGCTGTCAACCTATAAGTCACCTACATCTTCAGTTCCCAGCTGGAGATGAGCTTGGTTTTCTCCTCTTCATTTTCCAGAGGGGAGAAGGGGGGAAACTGAGGCAGATAAAAGCATTACTCTTACTCACAGATGTTATGCTGAATGAAATGGAGAGGCATTCAGCTACTGTAACAGTGAAGGCCACCAAGTTCCTGTAGGATGTGTTAGATCTGCCTCCCTGCACTTGCACCTCTGCCCAGCCTCCACCATGCTCAGCCAAGGGTTTACAGCTACCCTACAAGCTTGCTGTCTCCTTTTCCAGAGGCTGGACTCACCTACCTATATTCAAACACAGCTGAAATTTTCCCAAAAGGTTTGCTTTCCATAGCCTAAATGACATATTTAGACATTCTGCAATTTTATTTTTAACACCACACAGCTACCAGTTCTAGTCCTCCAAAGGTCTGCAGATATCCTGCCTGTTACTCACTAGAAGAGCTTGAGGTAGGAAGCAATAAACAGGTAGGTACGTTACCTTTATTGCACAGTTACAATAATTAGGCTTTTTTCAAGCCTTCACTGCCCTACTTTACTTTCATCCAGCACGTGCTGAAGGCTAATTCTTTCAAAAAGCTGTAGGGTAGGTCTTCAGAGCTTTCCCCTTATTCATAGTCCCACCTCTCCAGAAACACAGGTTGCCTCAGCCTGTGATACATCACCTGCTGTGAGCAGGGACACCTTTGCATCTGCCGGGATCTTACCAACAACACAAATTCAAGGCAGCCCCAAGCCCACACAGTGCTGGACCACCACAGCAAATCTCAGGAGATTCACAGCTCCCAGGCTCATTTTCAGAGCTCTCCTGCCATCCCCAGAACAACACAAGCTTTTCCTGCAGGGCTTTCAGGTATGTGTAATCCTCAGACATCCTTCTGAACCAGGCAGCCCCTTCCACATAGATGGGGCCAGGAACTGGTGCAGAAGAGTGAGATGAAGTCTTGTACCAGCAGAGATTGAAGGTACAGAAGCAGAGGCAAGAGCTCCTCCTTCAGATGACATCTCTGCTAAATTAACTGCAATCCCACACTTCACTGGAGAGAAAGCAGGGCTGTTACAAGCCTCCTTGCTCTCACTCTTTTTACTTGACAGATTTTCCTCCAGTTATGCCAAGCAGATAAGAACACTGTACCCTTCCAAAGCATTGCACCATACCTCATTTCCTCCAAAACAAACCTATGATTAAAGCCACAGTCTCTGAGAGCACAAGACAGTGTTTGTTGCTGCTGTAGTGCTCTGTGACACATGATTAAGAGAAAAATATTTGGTTAAAAAGTTCGTGGAGCTTCCCAGTCATGTTATCCCAACCTGAGCTAAGCATAGGAAAGTCCACCATGGCTTCAGACTTCATTTGAAAGTCCACAGTACCACAACCCACCCACAACACACCACTACTTTTGGTGTTGTTTTCTCCCAAAGCTCACAACATTTGTTACTTCTCTCGAGGCACCTAGGCCCTGCAGTCAGGTGAAATACTGAGATTCAAGCATTCCTGGCAGCTTATACAGACATGCATCTTCAAGTCAATCAGAAATCAGCAGGAGAAAGCAAATTAAGAACATGCTTTTTAAAAAAAAACTATTTATGTCGTTTCTTTTTTTTTTTTTCTTGTGTGGCTGATGGTATTTAAAAGCTTAGGGTTGGCAAACCTTTCAAACATGTGGCCAGAGGAGAGCACTGTGGTGCTCCCTGCCACAGCAGAAGCACATGGGAATACTTTGTAGATCCACCCTAGTGCTCCTTGCACAGCTGCAGAGGTCAGGTTTGCTTAGCAAAATGTGCATTAGGGCCAAGCAGAGGGAAATCCTCAGCATCAGCCAAGAAATTAAAGGCTCGGGCTGCAGGATGAGGAAAAGAGAACATTGCAAGGAAAATATTAAGAGGGTCAGTCAGGACATCCACAGCACCTCCCTTTCTAGCTGCTGGGCTGCGGGTACCTCCAGGGATACACAGTGACAAAGGACAGAAACTCTTATGAATTGTTGCAATTCTGCTGTTCTGGGAGGACAACAAATGAATCATGAGAGATTCAGACCTACAGAGCAAACCAAGGATTTCCACCTCAGAAACCCACCACTTTGTGTGGACAGCAAGCCAAGGCATCTGGCAGGAATGAGGGAGAGATGCTGCTCCACTCAGTGGAAGATGACACATTTCCTACAGCTGAAGTTTCTTGTCACTGTCCCTAAAGCCAAGACAAGTTTCCGCAAGCAGGGGAGGAGAGGAGGGAGGATTCAGTCCCCAGAGCAGCCTTATGAAATCAAAAAGATTTAGACAGTGAGTTGCTGCATTATGGAAACCAAACCTAGTTTGCTGTACAGAAGGATCGATACCCTTAAAGCTCTCTGACCATGAAGAACATTGTGCATGGAGCTGAGTCCACGTGATTTCTGTTGCTGTCAATTGTTCTCATCCCATTAGTTTATTTTCTGAGGCTGCCTGGCAAAGTCACGAGGAACAGCAGCTCCCCAGCACTGCTAAAGACAGCCCCACGTGGACCCCTCCTTTGCAAACATCATCTTCAGACCAGTAGACAGGAGACTCTTGATTCATCAGATGCATCAAACTGGGGTGTGGGGGAGAAATTTTCCCATCTGATGATGACAAAAAAACCAAGCAGACTTTCCAAATGGATAGTCCATACTACCCACTGTAGCTTGCCACAAGAAGCCAAGAGAAGAGTGATGCTCTGGGGAATGAGAATATTTTTTGCCCAGCAAGGTAACTTCTGAGACATTTTATACCATCTTATGAAGGATTCTAAAATTTTATATATCAGGAGCTCATATCAGTCTCTGTGGAGCAGGGTGTCCTGGCAAAGACAGGATTCTTCCACCCCAGCTCACTGCAGCTTTTCAGAACCTCCTCTGCACCACCTAAATTGGCCAGTGAAAGGACAGACTAAACTGATTATCCATTTGATCTAGAAAAGCAATTTCCATAGCCCTCTGGAGATGTATATGTGTGTATATATATTCATCTACATATAGCTACTTAGATGATCCTCAGAAATAAATGTAGCTCTAGAACATGAAAAGTAAGATACAATTTCCCCTGAGCCTGCACAAGGCAAAGATAGAAATTAAGGTTTTCTGAGCCCCCTTTGATGCAGAACAACCATCAGAATAACCAAGTCCTCAACAGGTCACAACTAAACAAGCAAGCTGTGTTTGGATTATCCTGCCTCCTCAGGATATTCCTGAGCACAGCCATCTCCCTGTGTCTGAGGCTGGCCCCTTTTCCCCTCAGCTGTTTTCAGGAAGTCCTACAGGAAGGACTTAGGTTCAACACACAAGTTCATCCAATGCACACAAGATATTAAAGAGAAAGACACCGCAGTCTTAGGAGAGGGAAAGCTCTAGTATTTTTTGCCTTCCAGAGAAGGAGAAGCAGCACAACACAGCTGCCATAGCTGCCTGCAGCATCTTCATATGGTGCAGTGTCATCTGCACCCAGACCATGGCAAGAAAGAATATTCCCTGAACAAAGGATATTGAAAGAAAGTAAAAGAGAAAATAACAAGATCTCCACTCAGGTCCAACAAGAAAGACCAAAGTTCCGTGACCTCATATCAAAGGAGCCTGCGGACTTCACAGCGACAGAGAAGGAGAGAAGGCGAAAGAGGCAGCAGCTCCCCATGCCGGACCCCACCAGGGCAGCGCTCCCCGTGCCGTGGCACGGCCGCAGCTACGGCTCAGGAGCGCTGTGTGCCGGAGAAGGCAGCGCTGCACAGGAACGCGGATGCTCCGTACCCGAACGGCACGGCGAGGGACCTCCCACAGCTGGGGACGGGACAGGTGCGTGGCTGTGGCCAGGAGAGGACCCCGCAGCACGCTGGGCCCCCCAGCCCTCCGCTGCCCTCTGCCCACAGCCGCAGCGCAGGTGCGGGGGAGGCCGGCGAGCCGAGGGTGAAGGCGCCGGCGGAGCCCTTCGCTGGGGCAGCCGCTCCCCAGCACCTCGGCTGCGGGTCCGGCCGGGNGCCCCGGCCGGAAATGAGCGGGGCCGCGGGCGGGCGGCTGGGCCGAAGCCGCCGGGCGGGCGGCAGCGGGAGCCGGGCCGGGCCCTCCTGCCCCTCGGGATAAGCGGCACTGCCCCCGCCCCGAGCCCCAGCACCCCCGAGGGACAGGAAAACCGCGCTCCCAGCCCCGCTCGCGGCCACTCCCCCGGCGGAGCCGCAGGCAGCGCCCGGGCGGTTTTAGGGAAGGAGGACTCATTTCACCGATTAACAGCACCAGGTTGGGGGTTTGTTATTTTGCAGTCATTAGAGGTTAAGAAAGCTGTTTGCTTTACCAGCTGCATGCTATAGTGCTAATTACAGCACTTGTCGCCATCACGTGACAGCACATAAAGTCTCTTCCTAAAGTTTCCGGCTGTCAAAAGCCTGGACAAAGCGGAGCCCGAGCCCTGGAGCGTCCACCAGACACGAACAGCGCCATCCCCGGCCCGTCCTGTGTGGGGCTCTTGTCCCTGCTCCGGGCGATCCTAGCTGCGCAGCCCGCCCGCGGCTCCAGGGCGGCCATGGCCAGGTCCCCGCGCTGGCACCAAGGAAAGCCCCGGCTTTCCCACAACCCAAGGGCCCGTGGTTTCCATGCGCTCCAGCTGGAGAGTAACCGGGGCAGACCTCGGTGTCTGTCATAATAGGCAGACACACAACGGCCTGTACCCTCTACTTCAGCAGCGGGAAACAAAGTCTCTAGAAAGAGGGGTCAGCTTCCTCAAGAGGTGGTCCGGTACTAGAGAAGTTTCAAATTTGTGAAAAACCTTTTACCAACCCTTTCACAGGTGCCAAACACCTGCTATTCCCACAAGAGGGTGCTTAATTCCTCCTGGCAACCGGGCTCTGCCACAAAGCTCCAAGAAACAGAGGCTAATAGGACTTGGGGCATTTTGGCTTGAGTAAATCAGAACTGGACCAAAATGCACCCTTTTTCCACCTCTAGTTCAATGCCCCGATACATGTTTACCCTGAGAGGAAGTTGAATGGGCTTGGGCCTAGCAAAACAAACCCACATCATACAGCACATCCAAAAAGTATTTAATAAACCTTTAAACAGCAAGACAAGCAGCCTACCACAGCCAGGTAAATATATTGAGAAAGTTTTTATTAGAAGATATATTTCTGCCAAAATAAATAGTTACATTTTCTTCAGCAAAACATTAGAAAGTAGAAATGGGAAGGGAAAAAAAAGCATTAACAATTTAATACTGAACTTTTAAAGTGACTGTGAACACTACTTAGTGACATTGCCACATAAATATGTAACGTGAGTATGCTATTGCTGGTCTAGTTGCTGCTCTGACACCAGTGATTTCCACAGGACCTCCACATCTGTTGTGTGCTTAAGGGTCTTCTCAAACTCAATGGCAGCAGTGGAGTCCCAGAACACAAGGAAGCTCAAAGAGCTGCTTTAGATGCTGTTTTCAAGAACAAGAGAAAAACCCCAGAAGACAGAGGTATTTATTTCAAAGTTACATTTCCAAGTCTTCTGTTTGGAACTAGAGTTTCCGCCTCCCTGCGCAGGAGGGCTGATGTGGATCCACAGAGTGAGACAGATGCAGTTAGAGGCTGTCGTAGTGGAGCTGCCTGGAAAAGGAGCACTGTCCCACCAGTAGGCAAGGGGAAGGAGGGAGAGGAGAGGGAGTCCTGCTGCACTCAGAAAGGCAGACACCCGAGGGACAGGAGGCCAGAGCCCACTGTAAAGGCACGGTGTGTGTTTGGCACAAACAAGCTGGCTGACATGGCAGCCAGCTGAGGTGGTCCATTCTCTCACTGACTTAAGGAAAAGAGAGAAACAAAGCTTGAGAAAACTGTTGGCAAGGCCCTCTGACTTTGGCAGCCCTGCCACCCACCACATCTGGCATATGTTTAGTAGAAATGGACATCCCCTAAGGGAAAAACACACAGAGTTTCAGGTATTTCTCCCACAACCACTCTGGTGAAAGTGAGAGCTCTTTTCTCCAAGGAAGTAGTGAATCACTAGATAATTTTTTAAAATTAATTAAACCACTGGGGAATATAAAAGTACTAGGGACACCCCAGTGCTGGCAGACAGCAGATTCTCTTTTATTCTCTGGTCTGAGTGTTGCAGGTACACAGCCTTCCAAGAAGCCATGAGAAAACAATTCCTAGGTCCTATACGTAGTGGTCAGTATTTTCTCCTGTCCCTTGAAAACCAGCCTGCAACAGTATTAGCAGGGGGGCAGGCAGCAAACCAAACCAATTACACTACACACTAATTGTGGGTTACACAGCATGCCATAGGCACAGACTGTTGCACACAAAACAACTCTACAGTGTTGTACAGGTTAGGGGCTAGTTAGATGCACACCAAGGTCACCATTAGCCTTGTTAAAAGCAGCAATAATAACACAGGAAGGAGAAAAAAAGGGGATTCCTGAATGCACAGACCCTTTACGCGAAACAGTGAAAAGGCAAGGGTTGGGACTCCTGCAGAAATCCAGTGAATGCTATGAGGACCATTACACATGGATTGCAAGATGAATTTTTGTCCAGGAACCTGACCTCTGACTCACCATACACTGGAGAGCAGACAGGCCCTGGCAACTGCCTGCTGGGCTGCCCAGCCACACATTTTGGAGAAGAAGGGACTGACTGCCACAGATGACCTCGTTCCTACAAACTTGGCAAATGTAGGTTAATCAGCAATGGCTGCCCAGAAGATAACTTTGCATGCCATGAAGTACACACAGAACAAGGGGCTGAACACTTCCAGTGAGCACTATCACAATAAACCCCTCCATATCCAATTCAGAGCCTATCACTAGGTTTCCAGAGATTTCAAAAAGAGTGGGGTCTCATCTAGACAAGGCAGCACTGCATAACAAAAAGCTGTTCACAAGCTGACACAGCCCTTTTTCTACATCAGTGGGAAAGGTGATCTTCCCTAATTCCTTCATCCTTTGCCATCCACGATGAACGAGCAGCAAGAATTTCAAGCAAATGGGTGAACTTTTCAAAAGGAAAATTAGGGTAGTTTGAGGTATTTTTGACAGATCTGCAGTTCCTTTGTCAGAGCTCAAATCTATAAAGCCAACAAGCTATCACTCAATAGCCATTGTAACACTTGGGGAATAAAAACAGGTAAAGAAAGGGTTAATACAGAGTGGTACTTTCCCAGCATCCATTCACACCCTGCAAATTAGCATAGGAAAACCAGGAATTTCCTCCTTGAAGAGTTAGACCTTTATTTTTAAAGCCAGGCTTTGATTTGTGGTTATAGTTTGAAGCGTACAGAAGTTTCTCTTTGAGAAGTTAATATAATAAATTAAACTACAGATGAGGTGAAACACAGAACAAAGCTCAGGCCTTTTACCAGGCACAGCTGTTGGTCTCTTGAAATGCATGAACCAGAATCCCCAAGCCTTCTGGATCAGAGCACTGGAAGACAGTGGCATCAGCCCAGTCGGCACCAGACCAGTCAGTTCTGATACAAAAGGCAAGGGATAAGGGTGCTAAGATGCAACTTCTTAGCACACTCTGTTGCCAAGAGTGTTTTGTTTCATAGTTTAGTGGTTTACATAATCACTCAGTGGTTTTACCAGTCCAGGAAGAAGGGATTAAAAAAAAATTGCATCATTTTCTCCACCCATATATTAACTCAAAAAAAAAAAAAAAAGGCAGAGTCAAAAGGGCAGCAGCTTCTAAATGCAAGATTTTCCTTATGCAGTTTTGCCCCTCTCAGATGTTTTGCTTCTGGATAAAATAGGTATCTCTATGTTCTTTCCAATTGCTCTGTGTGCACTAGGGACAAGAGATATACATTTACCAATCTAAGTAGCTGTGCATGTGCCATTCCCCCCAAGAAGGTAGTCCAAAACAGTGGAAGAAAAGAAATCCCATACCAAACAACAAAATGAACACCTTTTCTCAGTTCCAATTTTCATCAAATTCATCCTGCTCCCACTAAGTGACAGTATCTTGTTGCTGGTTCACTTCCATTACCATCTAGCATGTTTTTCTGCAGGCTTTAGACAATCATAAGATTAACTTGTTTTGTAATCCAATGTTTTATTCTGATTTCAGAATCCTCCAATTTTTTTCTCTTCCTGTAGTGACTTCCCTGTTCCCTAAGTGACTTAACTATGCAAAGTTTAAGACTAAAACTGACTGCATAAGTGCAGGCCTGCTTTGTAAGCTACACAGGCCCTTGTGTTACATAGGTAGGTTACATCCAGCAAGGGCAGTGGGGTGATAATCTAAGTTACAAGTTCATTCTTGCAGTGGCATCTCCTGGGCAGCGGGTTAGCACCACAGCTGCCCATTCCCCTGCCTCCCAGCTTGGCACAGCCACTGCAGGAAAGCCCTGATGCTTATCAGAGTCTCCACACAAACACCAAACCCATGCTCAGTGCACAACTGTGCTCATAGGAAACAGCACCCACCCCGTCACCCACACTGCTCATGCAGATTTAATACTTTCTTCAGTTATTATCACAACTTCTGGGCTGATTCTCCCTTTCTACATCTAAGGTGCAAAACAGACTATTAAAAATCATGTTCCATGTACAGGCTATGCAATCAGCTTCAGATACCCTGTCCTGCTCCCCAGCAAAGACAGCATAGGTCTGCTTTGGCCATCGCACACTGTTTGTGCAAGAAGAGGTAGAAGATGCCTCACGTAGCTAGACAAGCAGCAGAGAAAGATACCAGGAGCTGGGTTTGTCAGAGTGTGAAGACCTAAGCTTAAGTCCATGCAATCCCCACAGGAAGCCATGCCTCACCCTGTGAAGAACAGGGAGTTCATACTTCTCACACAAGCCATGACCAACCATTACTGAGAAAGCAGTGCCTCACAAGGCAGAGTCCTGCTCTGCTACAGACCCACTAGCTCTGGTCTTTTAAGGGGCAAGACAAAGAGGAGCCAGTTCCAAGTGGCTGCATGTGCATCACCAGTCTTAACTTCCCTTCTCATGCTCCTGCTACTGCCAGCTGCAGAGCAGGACCTGTGAGCCACAACACGAGACAGGCAAGCTGTGATGCTGGTGTAGCTACAAGCCTAAATCCTTCTCGCTCCAAAGCCTCAACAACAAAACTTTCTGAGCAAAAGAGAGATGGAAGCCTCAGCTTGGCAGGAGATCCATTCTGTATCACCCACTTGGAATTTGCCTCAGTTGTACAGCCCCTTAAGGAGCAAAGCCTGAATGACCCTTGTCAGAGGCAGTCACTTCCCCAGCACTTGCTGTAACACTTCACCACAAGCCTCTCAAAAATAACATGCCCTACACAATTCTCATCTTCCTACAAGCATTTCATATTGCTTCAGCTGCTAAGCTGATCCTGAGATAGCCAGGCTGAGCTTTTTTCAGGGCAACCCCACACCAATTCCATTCACAGAGTCAGGAATAGGGCCTCAAATTTAACATGTTTCCCTGGAAAAAAAAAATCTATCAAAATTACTTCTTTAAATAAGCTCAATCACTTAACACTCAGAGTTCAAGTCACAGCAGTTCCATGAGGACCCCAGTCAAAAAGGGAGAGACCAGGACAACATGAATCAGGGAAAATATGTAACTTTTCTACACTTTGGCAGTTCCAGTGCAGTCTGCTGCCGGACCAGCTCTGGCTTCCAGTGTGGATGCAATTAAGGGAGAGATGAAAGGACATGGTTTCAGCAAAGAAGAAAGTCAAGAGGAGATTTGAAAGCCATGAGAAAAATTGCTTTGGCAAGAGGCTACTTCATCTTTTAGTAGCACAAAATGCTAAGGGTTGTCAGATTATTTAAGGAGAGGAATTGAGATACATGCTCTGAAAAACCAAGGGAGGTAAAAGCTGTAAGAACTTGAGAGCGTCATCTACATCCCGGTTATTTGGCGGTAAAAAGCCAGTGGCAATTCAAAGTGCACTATTTTGGGAGAGCCCACCTGGGTCAACATCAGCCTGGCCACAGGCAATGGCCAGGCCTCACCACAAGTCTAGAGCAAGGAATCAGCCTGTGTGTGTCTGTGAACACAAAGGTCCCTTGCCTGGCCCAGTGGGCTACAAATGGCTACAGTCAATTACACCAGTCTCCATCCCGGGGAAATCCCCTTTGCAGCATATTCAGGAGGACAGGGCAGCCTGCTGCTGAGGGATGAGACTGGTCCCACCCTGTGTCCATTCCTCTTCCCACCCACCCTCATCCCCTCACAGCAGCAGGCTCAGAAGAGTGGCAGGCACTCTTTTGCACAGTCTAGAGGTGGAAGCTTTAACTGAAACCCTTCCCGAGGGAAGAGGGAGGCTTGCATGTCCACGTTGATGCAGAGCAAGCCCAGCATGAGCTGGCGCTGGTACTCCTCCCACTTCATCATGACATCAGACACCGAGCGGTTGCTCCTCATCCACATGGGCAGCGCTTCACCACAAGGTGGCGGGGGAGAAATTGGCAGGTTCTGGGGCCCTCCAAGTTCGAGGTGATAGTAAAGCCTGAAAGGCAAATACATGCAAAGACTCAGTACATGGCAAGACTTGAGCAGGTCACCAGACCAGAGCTCCAGAACCACAGTCCTGTTTTGCACTACATTGACTACATGACTTTAGTGAGAAGTCTGTGTGTGCCCATTTCCCCTCCTTGCATCTCTCAATTATTCAGACCATGAACTCTTCTGGGTAAGAATCACACTTTGGTACTAGGATCAAATCACAGCTGGGACCCCCTGATTACTACTGTGAGAGTTTCCTATCCTCATCCACACAAGTCTTGCCACAGCCTCAAGCCAGAGGCTATAGCAGGAGTTGAATGCAGAAGCACAGGCACACACGCAAGCCCAAAGCACTCGGTCTCATTTGGAAACTCTCTTGTGTTCCCTGGCCACCATATTCCCTCCTCCCAACCAGGCTGAGATCTTGAGGTAGAAGAGGTCATTTGAACACAAGTACTTCTTGGAAAGGACTTTCAGGGGATCCTGGGCCAGCAAATGCCAAAAGACAAGCACCTCTGTCTTCTAGAGGGAGGATGCACTAAGCTGGCATACTGCTTTAATCAGACTTAAAGGTTGTGCCCTACTGCTGTAGTGACAGCTTCATTACACAGGCTGCCCTGTGATGGGACAAAGGAAGGGGACCATGTGCTGAGTCTATCCAACAGTTAAGGAAGCCAAGAGACCATGGACCAGATTTGCATTTCAGCTTAAGTGGTAAATGCTTCTGGTCAATTTGTGCCTTATTTGCTCTGCTCCAATGGAGTAGAGTCTCTAGAATTCAAAGGTGTAAGGGAAAATGGAGGGCTCCTCCAGAACAGTGCTGTGAAGAAAAGCAGCCATACCTGGCTGAAAGATGGCTTCCCAGTTTCTTCTTGGCTTTCTTCACAAGATAGTTGCAGATTTCTGTTATTTGCTCCCTCATCCATCTTATATCCTCAGGGATATCTGGGAGCCATTCCAGCAACCTGTAAAGAGACAGGAGACAACCATTAGCTGGGCCATGCAAGGGAATAAGATGCAAAGAATACCAGTTCCGAAGTCTCTCTTAAGGCTCAAAAATTCATCACCATTTACTGGGGCAAGTTCTAGCACACAGCAATCTTCCTTCAAGCTGGAAGTATTGGCTGCAACTAAATGACACAGGAAGACAGAAAAAGTTTTGGGTTCTTGGTTTTTCTGTTATTGTGGGGGGTTTTTTGTTTTGGTTTAGTTTTTTTTTATTCGTGTCTGGTAATTACCAGGAGCTCCTTCCCCAGAAACACTGGCAGTGCAGAATTAGAGAGAATCCCCCTCTCTGTCCATTCAAACACTACAGCTACATCAAATACTTCTCTGCACTGGGAAAAGCACCACTAAGGACCAGTCCAAGGCTTACCTGACAGTGAAGGAAACTGCAGACTCCAGAGGCAGCATGTAGGGGACCATCATTGCTGTGGCCACACGGACAGGCAGCATGTTGCTGAGCCCAGTCAAGAAACTTCTTCTTTCAGCACAAGCCTCCAGAAGAGCTGACGGCAGAAGAAAACTGGTTGAATATCCCCAGTGGGACTATCTCTTTTCTTATCATACTTCAGAAGTTACTCAGCCTGAGGCAGCCACCTCCCACTTCTTAGGAAGTCTTGCTCAGGTTAGTAATTCCCTGAGCACAGCTAAAACCAGCAGCTTTCACCTTTATCAGGCTCTAGAGCAGCAAGACCCCCTCCTCTCATTACCATGCAGAACACTGTCAAATTAATCAACCTCTCACAATCTAGCCTACACAGGGCAAGCCATGACTTTATCTGAGACCCCCAATCCATCTAACCCTCAGCAGGTGTCAGTTCATGACCAACCCAAGCCATAAGCAATAACCACACATTCCAGTAATCTTCTGAGGCAGGCCAGGCAGCACAGGAAGATTACCTGTGATCTCTCCCTGTAAGTCATACCTTGGTTCAGTCTGGGAGGCAAGTGTTCGAAGATGTGCTCTTCAACAACAGCAAGGGCAGTGTTGTCCTCTAGTTGGTCCTCAGCTTCTGTTTCTTCCTCTTTCTTCTCTCCTGGAGGTGCTTCTATGGCAAGGAGAGGACGGGCAGGACTTGGACGATGAAGGAGACCTGAGAAGAGAAGTTATACTGTAAGGATTACACAAACCACCTGCCTTGCCTGGTCTTTAGAGTGTTAGTCCTTGCTCCATCCTAACTCCCCTCAAGCTGAGGCCATGCCCAGCCTCTTTAGCTTACATCTGTTGTAATGCCTACCACAAGGAGTTAGAAACCTTGCTGGTTTAAGTTCATTCTCTTTTTCCCCATCAGAAGTTCTCGCATTTCCCCTCTAAGTTCCGCAGGGTGCTGTTTTGCAGAGTTTTGCTGCCGTAATCTGCCAGTCACCCATCTTGCAGGCAGGATTTCCCTCCTGCAGGGCAATCCCAGTTATCCCGGTGCGCATCACTGTCCATGGGCACG
This sequence comes from Dicrurus megarhynchus, assembly GCA_013399195.1. Taxonomy (NCBI): domain Eukaryota; kingdom Metazoa; phylum Chordata; class Aves; order Passeriformes; family Dicruridae; genus Dicrurus; species Dicrurus megarhynchus. The sequence goes on along the minus strand of VXAD01013799.1, from coordinate 811,891 downwards.
AGGTGGCAGCAAGCGCACACCCAGCTCTGCAGCGCCTGCAGGCAGGAGAGCCGGGCAGGCAGCGGGGCTGAGGGCAGCACCACACAGACCCAGCCGCACACGGAGAGCGGCACGGTGTCTGCAGGAGGTCCAAATGGCACTGCTGCCCAACAGTGCGTTGGTAACTGCAGAGGTCACCACCTCTGCTTCCTGAAGTGCTAAAGTAGGCTTATTAAGGAGAATTCCATACCCCAGTGTCTGAGGCACAGTTCAGTTCTTCCCTTCCTCCTTTCACATGCACCATTGACTACTCTCAAAGCCATGGCACCAACTGTGGCACAAAAGGAAGCTCAGCACACCCTACAAACAGCCAGTGCCTTACCATTCTTCTTCAGAAAGTGCAGTGCATCCCGATAGCCCTGCTTGCACATGTCCCGCAGCACCTGTGGGCAGAGGAAGGCGATACCGAGTCGTTTGGAAACTGGCTGAGCAGAGCTAACACCTACCTCAATGCTGGCTGCAGAGGAATTCTCCTGACTCCTGAGCTATTCCAAGAACAAGTCTAATTCTCGCCAGCCTTTCTCAGGCTTTGAGCAGAAATGGGAGGTATAACATCGAGAGATTGGATAAGGGAATCACAGCATAATTTAGATAGGAAGGGACACCTAGAATCCTACCCAAGTGTGGGCTTAGAGTTGCAGCTATCTCATTTCCCCATCTAGAGCTGTTGCTGCTGTGGGCAGCCTTCAGGCAGTCTCTCTGACAAGCAGCCCAGAATACTTCCCTGCAGATGCCAGGAAGGGCCATTGTGTTTGCAGATAAAGCCAGCTAAGACTAGAGAGGGGGTGGGAAAAAACTTGCCCAAGAAATTCAGCACATGAATGCATGTTTATTATGTCCAAATGTCAGGGCTGTCTGGCACTTGCATCTTCTCAGAAACGCAAAGTTTGCAGTGCCACTTGCTACACTGACTTAGGAGAAAGGCTTCATACTGGCAGCTCCATCCTTACCTTAAAACACTGAAGGGCACATTGGTTCTGATGGCCAATACATCTTTGTCTACAGTGAGCCTGATTTCCAGGCAAAGACTACTCTAGAGAGAGCAACATGGGAATACTTTCCAAGCAACTGCTACCACCTAAATTCCAGATGTTCAAGTAGCAAAAGAAGATAAACCCTTGTGCAGATGCTTAAGGTTTAGTGAGTCACTGGGTTGATAATGTCAATATCAAAGACAAACATGAGATACAAAACTAATGGTGTCTGGAATCTTCTCCTGTTAAAGCGCACACAGTGTAGCCAGTGCCCAAGATCTGTGGTTCCCAAGTTCTGGTGAGGCCAGGAAACTCACCTGTGGCTCCGGAGGAAACAGAGCCTTTGAGAGGCGGTAGAGGTTGCGAAGGTTGAACTGGATGCTTGTATTGGTAACTCTCAGCTCGTGCATGTTTGTGGAACTGTCCCGTGGGCAGATATCGCTCTCTCCTGAGAAAGGAGACACCGTGATTGTGTTCTTCAGCTCATATTGGGGCAAATTGTCAGAAATCCCTCCATCAACGTATCTCTGAAATCAAGACAAATGCAGCAATCTTCATTCTCGCAACTGATCAAACAGCTTTTTTACCCTGTGTCCCTATTCCTATTTGTGCCAACAACTTAGGAAGAGAATGGAGTACATCCACCAGCACTGGAGGAGTCAAAACAGGTGATAGCACAGCTGTGTTTTTTATAATCTCCTTTTGCTGTGTGCTTTTCTGGGTTGAGTGTGTTGGCCATGAGTGTTCAATAAGAAAGGCACACTCACTTGTGTGACCGCTGACTTACATCTCCTATGCGGTTTGACTGCTGTCCAATTAAATAATACTACACACCAACAACCACCTGCAGTGCAAATTAGCACTGATCTAAGCTGTCACACTGTGACATTGTGCCGTTTTTCACTTGTGTGTAAAATGAATAAGCTCAGACAAGTCCCCACTGGCATAAGGTTCGTTACCTATGAGTAAAACCAACTGATTTGTTGCTAGCGGGCTTATCGAGCAGCAATCCCAACACATGCATATACATTGGGAATCAACTTGCTGTGGTGTGGTAACAGAGCACAGGGGACTTGGGTTTGCTCTTAACAGGCACCCTCTTATCAGAGAATGTTCTGTACTTCTGTACCATAAACACATTTGCGTTACCCTTGCAGGAAGGGCAACCCCAGTAGCATGTTCTCAAAACGTTCATTGGATACTATAATTGCACAAGGAGCTGAGCAAGACGATCCCTATCACAGGTTTTGGCAGAGTAAGCAACATGCAAAAGATAAAAGGAAAAGGATGTCAGTCAAGCCAAAAGAGAAGGAAGCTGGGGGTCTTTGCAGAGCAACTCCAGCTCTTGTGAACCTCAGTTACAGAAGAGTCCTGCTGGTTTTGTATCAGGGTTGATCCTGCAATTTGCTGCCTGAATTCATTTCCTTTGGACAGGGTCAAACACAAATCACAACACAGGGGCTGTGCAGCCCCATAAGTAGCAGCTATAAACATATTTCAGCTCTCTGCTGGGTGAGAAACTGAGCCAGTAGAGGCTAAGCCCAGGCCGAGCACAGAAATGCTGACTGAAGAAGGTGCTCCATTCTGCATCCTGCTTCCTCTTTTCTCACAGGCAGACTGACCACCAACATTGGTCTTTTGCAGCACAATGCCTAAGAAAACACCAGATGTGTTGCCTGGAAGGTGCGTTGCACTTTGTTCTCTCTTGCTCTGGGTGGCAGACAAGACAAAGACCTCTTCAAGCAGCTTCTCTGAGCCTGGGGAACAGCACAGGCTCTTGGGCTGAAAACAATTAAATTAAGCTATAGCAAGCCAGCTGCCATTGAGGCAACAGTGTCAGCGTGGACTGCACAGCAGTTTGCCTTCTTGGAAGGCAAACTAAACCTCAGGGCTACCTTTGCATACAGCCTACAGCTTCATGGCAGATGGCTTGTGATTATAGCTGTAGGCTACAGCAGCCCAAACTCAGAGCACAGGACATTTTATCCTCATGGCAGCCCTTGCTCACCAAACACTGTGTCAAGACAGACACTTAGAGACTCCTACACCACCTGAATTTGGACAGTGATGGAAGTGGAAGGATAGGATAAATTAAACTCAAGGATAAGTGCATCATCTCAGAAACAGTAACACAGCTTGCTTACAAAATGCTTTCTGATAACAGAGCTGCCAACAATCAACTGAACCCTCTCTCCCTTCACTGTTCCCTAAGCCTAAAGCAGCCCCAGCAAACTGCCATTGTCATCCTCTCCCCAAAGCTGCTCCACTGCGAGCCACACTAGGCCCAGCTAGAGCTGGAGACATCTGCTTGACTCCCTTTGCAAGGATGAGATCCCAACATGCCAAGTGGGACAAGAACAGAGCAAAGCAGGCAGCATGCACTTTGTTTAAAGAAAATGGAGGTAAGTTTTAGTGCTGGACAACACTAGATTCGCAGTAACGATGCGGAAGACACGTTTTCCTGAGGGTGGCAGCATGACTCCACAGATGCCATCAGAAAAAAGGCTCAACTACAACAGAGCTGAAAGGCAAAGCCTTTTGACTCCACAGAAATCCTGGAGTAGACGTGCACACCCCACTCTCCGGTCCACCGCTTCCAAGCAATGCTGATTAACATTCCTCAGTAAAGCTCAGCTGCCGCTTCTTTGGATTTGCCTGAACCTCCAGTAACCCAAGTGTAACCACTCTCCAGCCTCCTCCAAAGCCCAGGAGAGCCCAGAGCCATAGGCTGGAGCCACCAGCTGCCTGCAGGCACAAGCAGCAGCAGCTTTAGGGGATGGTTCATAGACTGGGGTGCCCACTTCCCATTCCCTTATGTTCTCCCATGCACAGGGACCCTCGCTCACTTGATTTGACAATCAGCTTTGTAACCCTTGTTAGGGGTTCATCTCACCCATGTGCTGCAGACAATTCACAACTATAGTGTGTGTTGACAGGTCAGTTACTGACTTTTCCATTTCCCAATATTTAAGTTTGGTTTTTTTTTTACTCCCCTACCCATCTCCATCATCCACTCCATGGGGCTACCAGATCTCCGAGAAGCGAACACTGGAAAAAATTTAGGAGGAAGGCAAAATATGGATTTTGCACCTTGCACACAGTAACACTGCCTTGAAAACTAGTCCTTGTGCCAGGCCTGTCAGTTTATCCTGTGGCAAATATAGTCACCACAAGCATGCTAGGAACCATGCATTCCTGTTTCAAAACCATTTCACAAGCTCATGCTCCATGCAATTTAACCTCTCGCCTCATCAGCAACCCCCCTTCAGAGCCATGTTTTTCTGGGGAAGAGGTAGGAATTAAATTTCCTCATCTCATATTTCCTCCCCACCTTTTCCCATGAGAAGTCATCCCTCAGTGTGCCAGGGCAGCTGCACATTCCAGAAACCCTGATGTTGTACACAGTTTTGGAATTGTGAGATTTTTGCCTGATGCACACTGACCTCAATTAGCCCCAAAGAGGTGTAAGGCAAGAGCCACTGCTATGGTCCCACCAGCTGTAGGGAAAAAGCCCTACCCGCAGTTGCTGAGCAAATACCAAACCATTACTGATTCTGTCACTTCTCTGAAGAGACAACATTGGACATCTCCTCCAGGTCATTTCCCTGACCAACATGCTTGCACAAGACAAAACCAGCCAAGCTGTGTACTATGCAGGAGCAAAACTGACCTCACTTTAGGACACAGGTAGCAATCGGAGCAGATTTGAGGCTGTGCTCAGACAGAGGCACTTTGGTCAGACCACTTATGGTAAATCAGGGCACATATTTTATAGCAGATCTCCCTCTCACTTTTGACTATTTAGTTTGCAAACCCCCTGCCTTTTAACATGTTCATTAACCTGTGTAGCACAAGGGAGACCAAGCTCAACCAGGAGGCTCTTAAAGCACGACTGCAATATCCAGAAATGCTGCAGCTCTGCACAGCTTTCACGTTTTCATTTCTAACATGCCAACGCAGAGGAATAAATTGCTCTTGGACAGCTTTGGACACAATTTAAAGAAAGCTCTGGCAGGCAGCAGAACATTATTCTCAGATAAAGGACAGGAAGAACTCCATGGAAAAGAGGGCCAGTATCCACACCACTAGTTAAAATCCCACAGAAAGTGTCAGGCACGTGGGAGAGGGACTACACCCATGACTTTTATCCTGGGCCCAACTTCTTTCCACATGCAGACAGCTGGAGCCTCAGCGATGGAAAGTGTTCTACCATGCAGCCAGGAGAACCATCTGCTAAGCCAGCCAGTCCTTCCCCAGACTGCCATATATTACTGTATGTTAAATCCACTGGTCTTCAGGACATTTATAGTCAACTGTGGGCAGCAGTGGAAAGAAGGCATATCCACGGCTGGAAGTTGCTTATTTGGGAACTTCTCATATCTCTTCAGATAAATGCTGCCAGCAGGCAGGCAATAACATTGTCAAAACTTACTCATTAGTATGCAATTTAATGAAGGACCATCTTAGAATCCTACTTACCACTCCACGCAAGGTTGGAGGTATCAGCCCACAGTAGACAGGGATAAAGGTGCTGCAGACACAGGCCTGAGGGAGAAAGAGATCCAGAATATAAGAATCAGATCAAAGCCTACTGAAACTACTACTCTTCTTGGAACACCGTGCTGGCATATGCTGACAATTATACTCCAGTACTAAGGACATTTGGAGACCAAAGCAAAACAAAACTGCATGCAGTTCCTGCCCAGCCCTCTGCAGTAAGATTCCATTCACCTGGATCAGTTCCTCCTTGGAATTGAAGTCTGACAGTATCACATTTTCTCCATCAGAGACCCGTGTCAGGGAAATACCCAAACGTCCTGCTGCAACCTCGTGCCCATTGTCTGGCACAGTCTTGGACAGGCACATCCGAATGGTCTTCACCAAGTTGAAAGAGGGGTGGAGTGGGCCCAAGAACCTCTTCCGGGCTTCTTTTGACACCCGAATAATGCTGGCACCAGCCTCGCCTGCAACGAGAGAAAGACAAATGCACCGTGAAATGCTACCAAAACCAGTCTTTTCCTTCACAAAACTAGGCACAGAAAAGCCTCATTCCCAGCTTCCTCCAGAGGTTTCTCCCCACTGGCTGATACACAACTCAAAGCAAGAGGTTGTTACAGGGGGTGTTACAGAAGTCATGGAAGTTTGCTGTCTTGGCCCTCATGCTCTTCCATCACAAAGAGCTACCCTCGTCAAGGAAGATCACGTGCATCTGACTAAAGGTTCACACTTATTTTTGGATCCTGGCCAGTGCAGGGCTAGTGAAAACATACTAAGAAAAAAAACAAGGCTGATACTTCAACAGCTTTGAGTTTATGGATAAATCCACTTCAAAACATATTCCACTAAATGCTTTCCAGTAAGCATCTTTTTCCTGACAGGAAAAAGAATCATCAGCCTGTAAGCAAAAGTGCCAGAACAGGAATGCTGGTGCTTTCCAGCTAAGTGATCCCACCTCTGCTGTGAATGTTAGCCACATCTCAAGCGAGCAAGAGGGACTACTGATCCCCATTAGGGAATCAGTGACTTTGTCCCTCCTACAGAGCCTCTGGTGTCCCGTCCCTTCCATATCCAACTCCACAGCACTAAACTAGGCCCTGATGGCAAGCAGGACTCCTGAAGACATGCTTGCTTTACCCTTTCACACAGTGCCCCAGCTGGGTCTGAGGAGAGGAGGGGTCCCAGCTGCACAAAAGGGAAGGCATCTGCTAAGCCCATTATCTCAGTCACTAGGAGCTCCATCTGGCAAGCACATCAGAGCTCTCCAGTAGGAAAAACGGGATGGGAGGAAATAAAAATAGAGAACTACAGCATCCAGCATGTTGCCCTTTGCACTCACTGATTGCTGCCTCGACACACATCCAGCCATGGTGAGATACAACAGTTTCTCTACGTACCAGCTAATCACTGCGTTCCAAGGAATGTCAGGAACATATATGTGAGAAGAATGTGAGGGGAAGTATTAGAGAAACCAGGAGAAAAGAAACATGCTTTTACAAATGAAGACTCCTCTCCAATCAAACTGAAGGTCAGTTCCTGGAAAAAGATTAAAGACTACCAGTTCAAGCCAAGTGGAAGTCCTCTCATTTTGCTCTCCCACTCAGTTTTTCAATTGCAAAAACAAGGCAGCAGAATGAAAGAACTCAAGTTAGACCCAGGTTAATAAATACAATGGAGATAAGAGCAACAACCCCCAATGTTATGTTGACACATCCCAATCTTTTGCAATACACGTGTGCCAGCAACATGTTTTCCATCAATGCAGCCTGGGAACGTGATTCTGGGCTTAGGAAACCCATCAACACCAGTAGCTCAAGCACGCAGAGAACTGGACCCTTGAACATCACCAGAGACTCTGAGGTCAGGATTTTAGGCACTGTGAGGTAGCAACTTAGTGGAAAAGCCAAAGTTCCCCATCTGAAGCAATTTTTAGCCCTGTAATCCCAGTCTTCTGTCCTAGAGCAATGTTTAGCAGTCTAATTCTGATCTTACTTACTCAATTAGCAGTAAGCCATTGAGCCCAGCCTGTTCCAGATAGCAACCACATGGCTCAACATCCTTCCCAACACAAAATAATCAGCCCCACACAGAAATACACTTTATAATCACTGCGACATTAGCACTCAAAACGCTCCTCAAGACACCTTAATGTCTGTCAAGGGGAGGAAAGACACACAAAGAAACTGCTATCAAGCAAAAAACTGAAGGAATCCCAGCCCAGCACCTTGGCCACATGACCCCATAAAGGAAACTCCTCTGCACTGAGTGCATTGCAGGGAATTGTTGGCTTGGTTGAAACCCCCCAGTGGGAGGGTGGGTGTTGAGCATGCAGCTGAGGGGAGACCCCTGTGTGCAAAGGCCATGCTGGGGGGAGTATGGGTTACCCAAGAGATGGTGCTTAAGAGAATGATGCTTTCAGGCTTGGCATCTCAGTGTGCAGAAAGACTTGACAGCAATACTGAAACCAACTGCAACTAAATGGAGTTTATGACTGTTTGAACAAAAATGTGAGCTGGAAGGGGTTTGGGTTTTTTTAAGAAAAACGAGAGAGCAAAGTCCCAACTATGCCAGGAAACAGCATGTGAAGGGAGCCCCAAGTTGCAGCTGCCTGCTCTATCACTGTTTCATACCCAAGAGGGCAAAGTAAGATTATTGCTAATTAGCAAGTTCATTCTTTGAATACTTTCTGGGTGGTTTTTGTTTTGGGTTCCTTTTATACACATATGCATACATGCACGCTTACAGGAGCTTTGGGGCACTTCTGTTTAAAAACATCTGTGATTCTGTTCAACTTGCTTGATCACTTGCACCAAAGCTGGATGTGGAATTGCTCTGTGGGAAGACATGGACACAGGGTGACCTGCAGTACCACAGCTTTCCAGGAAACAAGGCTAGCTGAGGGTTCAGCCAAAGAAGCCAGGTTTATGTAGCTAGATCTATGATAGATGACAAGTCCTCTTGAAAATATATTTGGGAGGAGGGAAAAGAAGTGACAGTGTTTTAATCCTGTTACTACCAGAAGTGCTATTCCAGGAAAACCGGCTCAAATTCTGTTTGCAGTCTGTCAGAGGGAGCAGCTGAATTAGAGGCAGTCAAGAGAAACAACTCCTACAGGGGTCAGCCACCAGCTCTCAATTATTTCTAGCACCAGTCCAGTGCCAACTGCAGTCCATAGGAAAGCTTCTCATGGTTTTTGATGGATCTAGTGATTCAGGACACAGAGTCATGTGAAAAAGCTGAATTACATTTATATTTCCTTATTGAGGTACATGGGGCAGAGGCAATCCCTAATAGTTGGCAGTGTTTGCTGAGAAAACATTTCATTCTTCTCACACCAACCAATTAATTCAACACCTTTCCCTATACAGATTTACTAAGCACATATTCCTCAAAAATTTTGCATTAATATATGCGGAATATTTCATTTTCATTAGAAAACCCACATCCCCCTTTACCCCCACCCCCCGTCACTGCCCCACTGGGTGTTGTTATACATAAACCCAAGTACTGCAGGGCTATTGCCCTTATCTGAATTTCAGCTATGATGACGCAAAGGAGCATCACACCCGTTGTGTCCTGAAACACCCCAACGTGTCCCTTGCCAGAAAAAGGAGGCCAGCTGCTCCCCCTCTGCTGATTTGTCATCTGCAGTGGCTACAAGGGGCAAGGTAGTGGCACCCATGGGAAAAGCCTGAAGGCAGCTGCTAGCTCACATTTTGTTTTTATGCTATATCAATCCAGCTTCACATTAGCTTATTGACATAGGGTTAGACTGTTCCCTTTAACAACAGACTTTCATCTCCATCAGTCATGCTCAACTCCAAAATAACTCAGTCACTAAGTCTGTACTGCCTGGCATCCCCTACACTCTAACCTGAAAAGCATTCAAGCAGCACGTGCTATTTATAACTGTAAACAAACACCCCAGCAGAGCAGCCTGCTGCTACTCTGCCTCTGGAACAGCAGAGCTGAAGATCCATCACCTAAAACTGATGTTAGCCAGGCAGTTGGGAAGACACTTAACTGCTGCTAAGGGCTCTGGGATGAAACAGAAATGCTACTCCAAACCTGTGCAGTGCATAAGGATGAGAACCATTTTAAAGCTTAAACACTGCATGACAGGAGGGGTGACAAGTGGGGAAGAAGGGCCTCTCAGACCCACATCTGCAGCATCAGGGCTTTGGCACCAAGGCCACCAGGATGGTCTCCTGTTAAACCACGGTAGACCATATTGATATCGATTTGCCAGCCAGTAAAATGACAGATGACCCATGAAGTATTTCAAATGGAAAAAAAGCACCTAAGACACAGACAAAAATAGGAGCAGAGCAAACTAAATAAGGGGAAGGGCATTCTGGATATTTAACCCAGCAGCTCACCCATGACACTGCAGCTCCCTCTGGGAGAGCTCTGTGTCAGCACAAAGATCACCCTCTTCGCCAGGGACATTCCCACTCCCTGCCTAGTGCAACAGTAAACAGGATACAAACTTAAAAGAAAAGTTCCCCAACAGGGATGGAGAGCAGAGGATGGCACAGAGAGCTGGGGGATGTAGCGACGGCATTCTCTGTCCCTACTGGCAGGAGGCACAGAGAGGTCACACCCCAGACTGCAGATGCCATAACTTGCCTGGACTAGTGGGGCAGGCAGGAAACTCTGCAGAGCCTCACTAAACCTGCTTCTCATCCAACACCAACAAATGGACTCCTTCCTACACATCAGCAACACAGGAGGCACCACTCCTCCCTCCTCATTCCCATTACCCAGCTAAGACTCCAGACTGGCCCAACACACCAACAGCTCTGAAAGGAGGCCAACTAGCAGAAGGAAGCACAGGTAGTTCTGGTATTCCCCCAGGACCCTGACAGCCCTATATGCCTTGTTAGTTTGGGATCACATGACCAATCTATTTTGACTGTAAGATTTTCAGGACAGGAGTCCTGCCAGCCCTGTGTATTATAACCAGGCACCTCATCCCAGGACTCCTTAAGTTCTGCTCAGCTATCTGTTCCAGAGAGGTTTGTGTGATACTCAGCACGGATGACCCTTTTAAGAGTCCCCAGCTAAAATTTTTGCACTTTGCTTTCAATGCAGCTGGTTGCTAAGAACTGCTGGAATTGTCATTATCCCATTGGTAGATCCCAGTCTGGATGTGAATAGGAATAGGATGAGTCAGAAGGAATTTATTAGCATGATCTTCCCCAACATTAATTTATCTCGGTTGCCCATCTCTTGGTATTTCAGCTATTCCTGTGCCACATACATGGACGAGCTAAAAGTCAGTCTCTGACAATGAGCAGAGGTTTCAGGAGAGCTGTTCCATGTTCTTCCAGGGCACAAATCCTCAAGCTGCTCCAAGCTCAGCATGCACAGCTCCTGCACTTGCCTCTTGTATAGATACTGAGAGTAAGCAGTGCACATGCTTTCCTGCCTGGCCTCTCCCAGGAGATGATAGAGTCCTAATTATAAGACAGTCCTGTCACCAGCACAAAAGAAACCCACAAAGCTGTAAACAAGGGGCACCAAAACAGAAGTTTTCAAACTGACATCTAGAAAATAATTAACAGAGAACTTTATTGGATGTTTCCTCATGGGTAGCTCAGATCATCAGAAAGTACCCGTTTGATTGCCCCAAGGAGCAGTACACAGCAATGTGCCAGTGACCCAAAGACAACCCCAACTCTTGTGGGCAATGACCTCGGTTTGTGAAAGATCCCACTGCTTGTGTAGACTTCTGTTCTGCTTTCCACACTCATGCAGAAACAACCTGGTTTCCACTTACCGTCCCAAGAGAGCAAAAACCAGCCAACATTTTGGCCAAGCTGAACAAAGGCCAACTTGTCCTGAATGGGAAGCTGACCCAAGATGTTCTCTGATGGCCCATCAGTGAGGCTGAACAGATGTCAAAGGGGGCCCCAAAGACAAAGCCATGCCAGCAGGAAATAAAGAGCAATGTTTTACATTCTGCCCTTATAAGACATATTCAGATGATAGGTGCACCCCACTGCTGGTGACAACTCTTTAATTTCAGTCTGAAATCCTGGATAGACACCTAAAAGCACTGGGTGTGGAAAGAATATCCCTCACTTGCCACAAGTTGTAAAATTGCCACTATTTGACACAAATAAAAACCTCCCATTTTTAAACATTTGAGGCTGGGGGATGGCAGCTAACAGTGAAGTTTTTAAAAGCACCAACTCTTTCCACATCTGTGCACATCTTCCTGTAAGCCAGTTACATTGAGAAACCCCATGTACCAGAACAAGCTGTTCTTCCGGGACTTCCCTGATTTTTGTTGTTTTGGTGTATATTTTTTATTTTATTTATTTAAGGTCTTCACTCAATCCTTCTCTCCAACTATTTTGCCATCAGATAATAAACAGCTCAGCTCACTTGGCTCCAGGTAAGAGATTCAGGAAGGAAACTTCTTTTTATTTTTGGTGATATGTAGGAGGTAAACACAACTCCCCTCACAACCACACCCACTCAGTTTGCAGACAGTCCTACTGCTTGACCAGCTGTTCCCTGTGGCAAGTAACTTTTTTCATCAGGGGCTCTGGGCAGGGATTTCACTTCAGAGTTCAACAAACAACTTTGTAAAGGAGAGTTCTTAGAAAGCCTGGCCACCAGCTGTACATACTGGTGTTTCTCCCTCTTTGCTCAGGAATGAGAGACACTGACACCCTACTGGAGCAACTCCTAGGGATCCCTGTTACACTACAGGAAGCAACACCTGTTCTGACCTTACAGGTGGGGCAGGTGCAAACACCAAGAGAAACAGACAGCTTTTCAAATAGGGCCAGCTCTTGCAGCCAGAGGCAGATGGTAAACAAGGGCTCAGCCCACAATACCTTCTGGTTCAGGTTCTTCACACTCAGCATTCCTTAGACTAAACACAAACTGTGTTTAGCCCAAGACACACTCTGCAGCAGGAGGGCTACATAAATTCAGATCACTTGCAACTGCTTCAGAACCAGAAGCCTCTCTCCTAACATGTCTGTCCCAAGATGTTTGCTTTTCTCTTTCAACTGGGAAAAAAAAAAGCTGTCAGTCATGTTACCTGTTTAAATAAAGTCAAACCCAAAGGAGACATTTTTCCCATTTGAGCCAAAAGATATGGTTAGTGTGCTCTAGATACCAGTTAATAGATGAACCAGAACTATTGCCACATGCTAGATATGAGGAACATAAGAGGAAGATCTGCTTTTAAGTTGCCAGGGTTTCTACCTCTTGCATAGAGCAGCTCACCAGGCAGCCCACAGTGACTGCCATGTGCCCATCCATCAACTGGTACCTGCAGGGTAGGACCCTCATGCAAGCCCAAGTGCAGATGCACCACTCATACCTCACCTTAAGGCCCACTGTTCTGCTTCGTACAGAAGCAAATAGGCTTTGGGAGAGCAGGCATAAGAGCTCCCAAGCTTGATGATGTCTCTAGCTAAACCTTTGCACTGGTCTTAATGAAGTGTTGGCACACCAAAGCCTCCCCAGAACTGCTGCTCTGCAAACTGAGACTTGCTTTGTTTCTGCGGTCAGGACAGGAGCGCTTATTTTTGCAGCACAAATCCAAAAACAGTGCAGCTGCTGCTGTGAAACAATCGATAGGAAGGGCAGGAGGCAGCTCAGTGCAGGCAGCCAGCCAGGATCGCTCTGTCACAACCACAACAGCAACACTCACTAGTCTAATCTTTCTCTTCTGTAATGCCCTAATATGAGGCTTAATGCTGCATTTCTGTTCATAGCATTAGAGAAATTAAATGACATAACATGTTGTGTGCATGAAAAGGAAAAGCAGCTCGGGACCCCAGGCAAGCTGAACTGAAAGCCATGTTCCATCTTCATTCATCCGTCAATGCTATAGTGCAACTCAAACTGCATGGGATGACAAGAAAAGGGGATTCACAGAGTAGACAACATGCAGCTCAGAACCTTGCTGCTCACTTTGGACCAGGTAATGCTGAGTTGGAAGTAATTTTTTTAAAAACAAGTGCTCATCCAGAGAAAGCTAATGGAGGGGAGAAACAGACCAAAACCCATGTTGTAATGATGAGAAATTACCTTTCTTCTCTGGTCTGCACAGAGGCAGAAGTGGAACCACATCCAAATCTCACTTTATTCACCTGAGTGAAAACGACTAACACAAAGCCTCCAGTTGCTGTCATTCTAAGAGGGAACTAGTGCAGAAAGATCAAGCCTCACCCACGTGCACAATGTTGCACACAGTTCATGTTCACTTCTCAGGGTTAGTTTGCAGGATGGCATCACACACACCACTAGACAAAACTGAACTGTTTCCACTTCATAGGGGAGGCACTACTAGAGGAAAAATGTTTTAGAAAGAGATCAGGGCAGGAGAGTAGATACCTTTGCCAGGCACCAGAGATCCACAAAGACAAAAACTGGAGCTAGCAATCATCATTTCTACTTCCAGTCTGAAGAAATAGCTGCCAGTCCAGCAGCCCTTCAGCTTTATCACACACCAGCCATTACCCTCAGCTGGCTCACCAACACCAAAACAAAGCCCACACACAGCTTTTGGTCGCTATCAGCCTAAGTCCTGCTGAATACATGTTCAGAGATGATACCAGAGATACGGCTGGCTCTGTCACACAGCAGCCTGTCTTTCTCCCTGTCCTTTCCACTGTACACTTCTGTGGCTGCTAAAACCCTAAGACAGATGAGAGGAACAGCCCTGACACGCTCCACTGGCTCTCAGCCTGCATCATGCCCAGCTCTCATGCTCATAAGGCTGGCCACCGGCTCCAATCCATGCCAAGCCCCTCCCTGTGCACCTGTGAGCAAGATGTCTGCTGGGCCCGCTTTGCCCTCCCATCTCACACAGGCAGGTCAAGTGTCACCTTACACCCCAAACTCTTCCCCACTGGCCCTGGCATGCGCAGGGCAGACTCCAGCAAGGAAGTGAGAATCAAAAGCTTAGTTTCCAAAGCAATCCTCTGGCAAGGGGTGTTAGCATTTTGCTCTAGAAGGATTCTCCTTTTGTTGGAGCAGCTTCAGGCAGATCACAAGGTAAGCTGCATACCTTGGGAAGCATGGCAAGAAAATCTAGAAACTGATGCTACCTTTCTTCCAGAGACATCAGCAGTGGCCCCCCAGCCACAACATGACTGGGGCTCTGAAAACAACTACATGAGCAGGACAGGAACTACTCACAGAGGGTTGCACAACTCCCTGCAGGGGAAAAGCCTCTGCTCAACCCTTCCCGCAGGGCTGAGCAAACAAGAACAGCAAGACATGTTCAGATGAACATCTGACAGATGAACATTTCTGTGTGCAGAAATATGGCTAGTAGTTAAATGCTTCCCTTATTTTACCAATCCCGCTATGTAAGAACACTAGGATAGATAAATCAATATAACTCTCTGTGCTGACATCCCACCCTGAAACAGGACTCCCAAGTTTTTCCACGCATGGCATAACTATGGCAGCCTGAATCCACACTGTCTCCATAATACAGTGGAATATTTTTTTTGCCAGGCCCAGCACTGAATCAGCAGCATTCAATGCAGCCAGCAAAACTGGCCCTTGTAATTAACATATGTAAAGGGATTCTTGATTCATTTACACCCTCAGATGCCACCTCCTCTACTTCAGGATGCTAAACTAGATAATCCACAGGAGAGGCAGCTCAGAGACTGCCAGAACCTCCAATGCTATGATAATATTCAATTCTTTAAATCCTAAGCCTAGAAAAGGCCTCCAAAACCAACATCCATCCAAACAAACTTCAGTATATGAAGAGGAGGAGAATGGTTCATTCTCAGAAGAAATCCTCCAGGAACAGCACAGCTAAAAGCCTGGGAAACAGTGGCAGAAGACACTTCATGAAGCTTGCAGATTCCAAATGTCTTGTCAGGCAGAAGTCATCATTGGGGATTTGGCCTTTATCTGTACCAGAAAGCACAACCAGTTCAGTTCTGGGCAAATGCCAGAGGGCAGCACAAAGCCCTGGGTTCTAATAAAGCTACCAGCTCCCACACCTGATGTAACACACTGTACTGCAGATCAGCACAACCCCAGGGACAGGATTAGGCCTGCCACAAGCAGCTGTTGTATCACTAGTGCCAAACTCTCTCCTCCCTCCCTCCAGCCTTTGTAGCTACAACAATCTTCCAGCATCTTTTCTACACTCCCAGGCTCACTAATTGCCTCTCTCCTGTGTGCTCCTTGGAAGGGATTTTCTACTGCCCCAGACATTATCACTTTGAGGACACATTCTGCCTTTTCTCAAGGACATGGACTTATTTAGGGCCTTCCACAGGGAATCATTTCCTCTACCCCTCCTTTTCACTAGCTCTTACTCTACTTGCTTGACAAGGCACACAGTCCAAGGCAAATACATATGTATAGGCACAGCTGACTCTTTCACGTAACTAAAGACACATCCTGACTTTCACCTCAAGTCCCAAGAACACTTAGCAGAAAGGAAGAGGACAAGTATTAGAGCTGGGCAACAGAAGTTTAGAAGTGCAGAGGATTCAATGGAAAAGTGGTGGCCACTTTGGAATCCAGCCACAAGTAGGGTTTTTATTGCAAAGAGCAAAGTGAACAGGAGTCACCCACTCACACTGCTCCTTGGAGTAAGATTTCTGAGGTTTTACAAAGGTCCTGTAATTAAAAGACCTGCCCATTCCCATCTCCAGAAAGAAGGAATGCTGACTAATTACCATTTCCAGCCCTTGCAAGGTCCTCTTCAAGTACAGCAGAAAGCAAGCACAGAAGAGGTGGAAATCCTCTCCAGCCAAACCAGGGAGCATTTCACCTGTGCTTCATGGAGGGCATGGAAAGAAACATGGAGAAAACCCAGAGTGAGCCGAGGCCCAACATCTGAGTACAATCCCAAGCTCACTGCACTGGAAAGTAACACAGCCCCCTGACAGACAGGAAACAAGCACCACCAGCCACTGGACATGCAAGCAGAGCTGCTGTAACCATTGCAGCAGCAGGAGTTTGGAACTGAACAACACAGCAAGAAATTTGAGGAAGGCCTTATGATTTATCAGGACTAAACTTCCAAACACAATCAGAAAGTGGACATAGGATCCTGAAGAACACAGGACAGCTTCTCCTATTTTATACAGAGGACTTGCAGTTGCCTTGAGGAGTTTGGGGAGCTAAAAGGCAGAAAGAAGTAGAACAGCTAAGACATGCTGCAAGGTCAAGAGACTTGCTGAAGCTATGGGTCAGAAGAATGACCATGAAGAGACCTCTTGTGATGTTGCCAGTGACACTGTGCAGCTGCTGCCATGGCTGACAGCAAGGCTGGCACCGAGCTGCCCTGCACACCTGCTGTCTGTGTGGGGTGCCAAAAGAATAAACACATGCCTTGCTAGAACTGTGTTTTTTCCTAGAAGCGGCTCCTTGGCACTCATCAACAAGATGCCTGCAAGACCACCTTTCCTTACAGGAGCTTCCTTATTAGAACCAGGCAGACAGCAGGAACAAGCGCCTTCTCTCCCAGCAAAAGGTATTGCAGGGTGCTCTGGCTGCCAGCTTATTCCTCTGGACACCTGATCCCACAGCCCTGTGACTGCTGAGGGCACTGATCCAGGCTCAGCAGCTTCTCCACCAAGCCACTGAACATTTCCGACTATGTCAGCACAGAACATCTCCCCCCCACTTCCATTTTCCACCACAGAAGAAAGCTTTACCACTTCCAAGGAGCACCAGAAGGTTCCCTATGAACTACATCCATATCTCCATGTATGTACATAAGGGTGTCTCCTTCCTGGGCTGGGGCTACTGAGCTCAACAACTTTTTCCCCAGGGAGGGCCTCTGCAGGAGGTAAAAGTGCCCATCTCCTGTGCAAGGAGGGACCTGACTACTGAGACACCACAGATGCTACAAAATTTTCCTTTGTGTCCCTGTGGAGAGCCACAGTTCTCTTCCTGCAGCCACAGAAGACAGCATCACATATACCTCCTCTAGGATAAGCATCCTGATTCATGCTTTGACCAGCATAAACTGGCATTGCTCTGAGGATTCCATAGACTCTAAGCTGGTTTATTTCCCTCTCTCCGTCTGGGATTTGGTGTTAGGATTACACACACACAGAGAAAATAAATCTCCATAACCCATTCTTAAGCCTTTGCATGCACATAATCAAATTGCAGAAGCACAGTGTTTAAGATGCTGATATTGCTAATTATCTCAGTTTCAAAAGGTTTGGTTGGTTGGGCTTTTTTTTTGCTCCTGCTACCTAATGGAAAAACTCTCTACAGTTCAGCAGCACATTTCCTAGCGGTCACATGGTGACAGCTGACAAGCAAACCTGAATGTCAAATAACTTATTTCATCTCAGGTCAAGCCTGAAACAGAGTCCTGGTTAAGACAGTAATTTAAAATAATTAAATAAATAAATGCTGTAAACAACCCAGGAAGAGCTCTCCAAAGAGCATCCCAAACAACACTACTGAATCTACCAGATACAGAGCCTCCTTTCTGTATTCTTAGTACTAAAAGCATCCCCTCAGCTTGCTTTCTCACTTTCTGTCAACCTTGTCATGCTTTAGGAGAACAGCTAACTTCCACAGATGGGGGTTTGATAGCCAGCTTTGCATTTGACAGCAGAACCCACCTCTTCCCCCCAAAATAGAAGCAACTCAGCAGCTCCAATCCACCCTCAGATAGGGCTGTCTAGGACAACATTCGCATGCCATGCAGACAACTGAGATGCTGTTGGTTAACTATGAGTCAGAGGGACTTTAGTACCAGCTCAAAGACAACTTTTCAGGGATTACAGCTTCACATCCCATCATTTATTCAGGCTGCTATGCTCCCAAAGCAGGCACAACAAACCCCATACAGTTCACCAAAGTGAGATGATTCAAGACCTTACCAAAAATATGTTCCCTACTCAGTATTAGAGATTAAAGAATCCAACAGTAGCTGCATTTTAGCATTCCTCGGGACTGAAAAAGGATGGTCACGCCATGTCACATAACCCAGTTTTTCTCATCCAGGCCAGTGACTTGCAGATTTATACAGACAGGTGACCATCCTCAGAGCTCCACGCCTAGAATTTGTGAAAAGCTGCAGGATTTGAGGTATGCACAAGGAGGAGACTGCAAAGCCATCATAAAAACTTTTCACTTGCTTGGCATATAAAGGTGCATTTCCTGGTGTGCTGGACTCCAGCATCCCCCAAGAGAGGGTACAGGCATGACACAGGCTATCTTCCAGAAAACCCTTGGGGCTAGAAGCTATTCATGCCACAACACTGCACTACGCACAATCAAGTAACTTGTAAACAAATGAGACTGCCCAATGCACCTTGATAGCCCCACAGATTATTCTGGTGAGAAAATTGCAATGCTTTTTCATGTCAGCAAACAGAAGAACCTCAAAGCTGGAGAGAGAGCACTTCAGAAGCAGGACAACATCGCTGTTGTAACCTTGAACAATAAATCCAAGATCCCTACAACTTAATGGTAAAGTGCTTAACCAGAGCTAGGCAAGGTCATATCAGATTGTAAATACCTCCTGATCTCTTATATAAATATAAGGTGCCCTGCCTAAGTAATATGCATGCCCAGTGTTGTTTTCTTTGGTATTCTCAAACATGCCTCTGAAGCTCACAGTGTGCTCTGAAGGCTGCAGATCACTTGGTTAGGGCTTTCAGTTCAGTGTCAGCCCACAGCAAAGCCTTCCTGTCCTACACAAATGATGACAGTGTGGTCTTACCTCGCAGAGAAAGCAGAACAAGCTCATAGGCAAGCTGAACAGATGCAAAGGCCAGAGGCAAAAAGCTGGAAAAGAAACCACTAAGTGGGGTCTTACTCTCTGAAGTCAAGGAAGATTTCTGCTCTCTCTGATCAGGATCTCAAAAGATTGGAATCAAAGAAAAACCCCCAAGGAAGAGGTTTTTCCACTCCTTCCCAGAAAGTATTTCACTTTCCTCCAAGAAAAATTTTTCCTGAACCTGGTGGAGGAGGGGTGGATATAATCTGCCTTCTATCAGAGGATGTTCAAATTTGGACATTCCTCCGAATTTGTCTCAGACTGGGACAAGCCTGTACAAGAAAGAACTAGTTGAGGTTCAGCTGTACCTCCTGCCCTGTTCCCTTTTGTCCCTATGATTTCATTCTAACCTCTGGACCTCTGCCTGGAAGCTGCACTGTCAGAAGGGTTTATGACACGGACAAGATACGGCAATACCGTGGCCCAGCCACGCACCCCATGTGCTTTTACTTTCAGAAGTCAGCTCTGTCGCCTTAGAGCTGCTCTCTACCCAAGATACATGTCAGTCACACAGGTGAGTCAGAAGAAAGCTATTCCAGAGAAGTCAAACAGAAGACAGAACTGGATCACCCAAGACCCAAGCCTTGGTTAGCTTTAAAGAGCATGGTTTGCCCTCCTTCAGGAGGTAGGCAAATGCTTCCTAGAAGGTGGCCCCTAACTCCGCCCTCTTAATAATGTCTCCCACTTTACCTCAGAGGGAGTGGGAAAACCTATTCCGATTCACAGAAAGCTCTCTACCTGGCTGGATGCCTCCCTTAGGGCAGTGCCTGACACATCATGGATGCTCTGGACATAAAAATAGCAAAGATAAAGCAGACATAATAACAGGGTTGCTCAGCACTCAGAATGGCATCTGAGCAAGGCAAAGGATTTGAGCACTACCAGTCAGCCTATCTCACACTTGTGCCACGCCTTCGAGTGGCACAGGGACCACCCAGTTAGGGAACTAACTGGGCAGTCACCTCTTCAACAGAAGCAGCAGCAATTAAACAACGAAATCCCTGGCAGCTACCTGCAAACGGATCCCTACACAAGAAGGGATTATTATCCCTTGTCCTCAGTAAAAATTGGCACCAGAGCATCACTACAGCCTTTCAGATCTCAGATTGGGGTCTGAACAGCTGTTAAGAGCTTCCCATCAAGCTCCAGAAGTTACGGTTGCACTTCACTGGGCATGTCTGTAAACAAAATGCTCAGGAAGGGAAGCTTCAAACCTAATTACACAGAAAATGCTTTTGTTGCACGAAGGCTACATCTCAAAACTACGTGTCTCCAAAAAAAAAAAACCCAAACCAAACAAAGAGTGCTGTGGAAAATCACCTGTGATCAAGGTGAGAACTTCAAGCAGCAAACAGCTCTGGTTGCCTTGTCTCTGGGAGAAGCTCATAATTCTCTGAGACTAAAGAGATATACCTGATTCTCACACACCACATCCCCCTCTCAAGCTTAAGAAACTTTTCTGCATTTGTTATTCTCAACATAAAAGCTTCCAAATACAGACTCTAACACGTTTGTTGACTTCCTCCCATATGTAAAACGACGAAAAAGCCAGGAGGCACCACAGACCATTTCCTTTAGCTGTTCCCCAAGCATAGGGACACATTACACTATGTGCTTGCTTCAGAGATAACTTTTTAAGGTTATTCTATAACTTGAAAACAGATATAAAATCTAACTGGAGATCTAGCTCTTGCAGAGGGCAAGAGAATTCCTCAGTGCCCAAGACGCCAAGAAATAACCCTTTTCCAGAAATAAATATGGAGATTGAAGGATGTGCGACTCAGAGATGCTGCCCAACTCCCATGTGCACACGCAAACTCGATGTCTCCATCTCCAGCCGCTTCACCTCCTGTTCGCAGCCACCGAGGGCCGGTGCCCACACGGCGAGAAGCTCCTCTCCTCACCCAAAGCCCCACCAGACCTATACCAAGCAAGGTAAACCCACAAACCGAGCCCATCAAGCCCACATTATATATGTCTGGGTGGGCGGGTGTCAGAACCAGGAGCCCTGTACTGACTTCCTACCGTCAGGGGCCTCCCTGACCTCAGCCACCCATCAGGGACCGGGGCGAGGGGAAAGGCCTTAAAAACAAAGGGCCGCTCGCATTTCGGGAGGAGGAGGGCGCAGCGCTATTTACAAACACATACCTATATACACCCACACGCCCTCGCTGTTGCTCTAATTAACAAACTAGCAGTAACGAAGGAGCGCCGGGCTCGGCCCGCGCTTACCGAGGCAGGCGCCGCTGACGAGGGCGGTGGCGGTGAGCGCCCCGGCCGAGGCGCCGTACACCTTCTTGGCGTTGGCGACCAGGAACGGGGCATGTTCCTGCAGGCAGCTGGCCACGCCGATGTGGTAGACCCCCAGGAAGCCGCAGCCGGCGAAGGAGATATTCCAGGTGGAGTCCAGCGGGAACATGGCCTCCGCGCCCCGCTGGAGGCGGGGGGGAGTGCACGGGGGAAGCAGCAGCAGCCGCGGCGGAGAGGTGAAGCCGCGGGTCTCTTCTCGTACCGCCTCGGGGCGGGCGGGACGGACAGCCGGGAAGCGTCGCTGCCGAAGACGAACTGGGTAACACGGCAAGGTTTGCCGCTGGGAGAGCTGTGCCGGCTGACAAGCTTATATGCGGCGGCCCGGCCCTCCGGCCCGCCCCCGGCATGGCCGCCGCCCCTCGGCAGCCCCGGCGCGGGCGGGATCGCCCGGCCCCTCCTGCCAACCCTTCCTCCGGTGAACCTCTCTGCCGGCCCGGGGGCATTGCGGGCGCTCGCCGCCTGCCGAGCCAGGGCAGCCGTGCCAGCGCCGCCCTGAAGTGGCAGGGGCCGAGCCAGCTTCGCGGAGGAGAGGGTTGCGGCTGCTCGCAGCACCCCAAACCTCGCGCTGTCCCAGGGCAGGCTGTCCTTCCCTCACGGAACATCCTGATTCTTGGCATCTGCTCCAAGTCCTAGGGGTTTCCTTTGTTTTTCAGGGAACAGGCATGAAACGTGAGAGCTGAGGAGTCAGAAGGAGGCAGGTCTTGTCAGAGAAATAAGGCAAGAACTGGGAAAAAGGCAATCCCCCTGTCTTCTCTGCCTCTAAACTCATAGAATCATTGGAAGGGACCCACAAGGATCATCGAGTCCAGCTCTTGGACCTGCACAGCACCATGCCCAAGAGTCACACCATTTGCCCAAGAGTATTGTCCATATGCTTCTTGAACTCTCGATAAGGCTTGTGTTGTGACCGCTTCCCTGGGGAGCCTGTTCCAGTCCTCCACCACCCTCTGGGTGAAGAATCTTTTTCTAATATCCAACCTAAACCTGCCCTGACACAATTTCGGGCCATTCCCTCGGGTCCTGTCACTGGGCACTGCAGAGAAGAGATCAGTGTTGGCCCTTCCTCTTCCCCTCACAAGGAAGTCGTAGACTGTTGTATACGAATCACCAAAACACACACAGTTGCTTACCTTTGCTAACTTTTTCTCAACATTTTTTTCTCATGTCTCTAAGCTCACCAAAATGCTTAGATTTAGTCAGGGCAACTGTGATTTTCAGTAGTACTTCTGCACAAGCTCACCACAGAGCAGCACGGGATGAGAGGCCAGTGCTAGCAGATCATCAAAATAGATTTCAGAAGCTGTAAAGATCCCCTTGCCATAAACAATACAGACTACAGTCATCCAAGTCATTAGGTAAGTATGAAAGTTTAGAGACACCAAAAAGATCAGCATAGCAAGAGAAAGAGCTGCTCTACTCAAAGCTAGGAAGCAAGATCAGCAGGAGGGAGGTTTGGGGGATACAAAAGAAAAAGCATAAATAGTTTTTTAATGGAAGCAACATAGGGCAAAAAGCACTTTCTACCAAAGTTAAAAAAAACCTACTTAATTCATCTTGGCGTAAAGCTACTGGGATTAGTTTTCTTATAACTGGTCAGAAGTTTCTCATTTGGGATAGTGTTTTACCTGTCCTTAACAGCTCCCAGATTAAGCAAAGCAAGACCTTCCTCCCCACGGGAATTTCACCAGTTATGCTGGTGGAGGTCATCCAATCCTGTTCCTTCCACTCCAAACATTCTTTCAAATGATATGAGGGAGGCTGAACCCTCCCCACAGATGGGCCATCCAGGTTGCAAGAACAGCTGTTTAATGCCTCAGTCTACTGCCTCACAGTCAGGTGACTGAAGCAACTAAATTCAGCAGGTAACCCTTGCATAAATCCAATATTTGAGTTCAAGTTAGACAGCATACTCCAGCCTCTACAGACAGAGCACTTTTTCATTAAGTGTTCACGCTTTGCTTTCATCAGGCAGGCAGGAGTACAGCTTTGTCTTTCTTTCCAGTCCTGACCCTGAGCCCACCACCTCACCTAGCTGCCAGGAGCTACCCTTTATACATATTAACCGATCCTGGAGCACATAAAGAATTAACCCTGCTTATCTTAAGCCCTCTTTTTATACTCTCCCTTCCTCTCATACCTCTAGCTACTTTTGTAATTTCCGTCCTTCCTTGCGTTTGATGTGGTTACGTAACCCTTGTCAGCCCTCATCTCCTCCAGCTGGAGAGGTGAGCCCTGGCACACCTGAGCCTTCTCTTACAGGCCCTTAACACCAAGGCGACCATAGAGCTTCCACCCCGTGCTTCTGATGACACAGAAAGGTATTTTCATGGAGTCAAACCCAAAAGGAAACATCGTGTCTCGCCTTTTCCAGAACAGGGATTGTTCTGCAGAAGAACTGGTCACTGGGCTGTGACTTTAGCAGAAGTCTGTGGCAAAACTGACCACTGAACCTTGTCTGCAGATACCTCCCAAACACTTGTAACCACAAGAACATCTTCATTCTCGAGCCAACGCTGCTCCCTCTTTTCCCAGCATTTCACAAGCCTTAATGTCCCTAGCATGTCTGGAAAACAGAAACAACAATGCTGCGACAATGCTGGAGTTAGTTTCACTTGATTTCCCAACAGCAATCTCATCCTGATTTGTTTACATCACTCTGCCTTGGCCCTCAAGGTTACTTATTTGAGGAGGTTAATGCTGCCCTGTTGATGAAACGAACCATGTGAACACTAATCTCTTGTGGAGTGCTGCCTGGGTACTGGCACGAGCAGGCTGACAAACAATTGTGCTTTTCTCAAAAATAAACTAACCCCCAAATCGAATCTCTTTCCCCCCAGTAAGAAAGTGCTATAGTTCTGTTATTGCTCACAATGCAGCAGTAAGCCAGATCAGCAGGATTTACAAGGCAGCTTTTCCTGTGTGTCAAACTCCAACTGGAACTCTTCAAATCCACTTGTGCCCTTACACGTTGAGATGCCACTGAGACAGCTTCACATGCAACCTCTCGTTGCTGTGTTTATTTTCACGACATGAATAGTGAGCTGTTAGTACCTACAAGATAACATACAAGCACTCTCTGCTTTTTCAGGCAAGACTTTGTTTTTTGCCAGCCATTGGGAATTCAAGGGAAGACAAAAGGCAGCCTCTTACAACGTTGATTCCAGAATGTTACTTTAGTATTGCTGTCCATAGTCAGCAAGAAAGGCGCATCAGTCATGAAGCTCAACCCAAGTGCTCTTAGCATCACTGGAAAGCCGGAGTTAAATGTCTTTTTCTTACCTGTGATGTTTGTGTATGTCAGGTCATTCCATGGCAGACTCTTGGGACTTGCTTCACAGGAGCATCTCCTGAGGCACAGGAGCGGTCCTGCTCTCTTGGGACCGAATTTTTCTTCTAGGAAAGGTACTACAGACATCTCTACCCCTACGTAAGTCAAACCTACCAAGTTCAGCAGGCCTGCCTACATGTAGCAGCTTGCAAAATTGGGTCTTGGTAGTATGAGTGAAACCAGTTAATTTGAGGGTGGCCCCAGGGAGCCATTGCTTATTGCTTTACAGTAGTGTCCAGGACATTCTCCCTGCTTTCCAAGTAGTGAAGATGTCACATCCCTCTCCCTGCCCCACGGTGTTTGTAAGGAATGATTTTCAGTGAGAGCTGATTTGAGGCACAGCATTTGTGTCCCAGTGAGGAAAGCCCACACGTTTCAATGTCACGCCTATGACTAAATCACTCTCTCCTGCTGTCAGTTTGGTAATGATCAGTTACCAGTGTAATCTCCAGGCACAAGACTATCCCTCCCTTTCTCTTCAATGCCCTTGAGCCTATCTTTTATGAAGAATTTAGGAAAAATCTTCTCTAGCTAAAATTGATTCTGTAAGGGGACGGACTAGGCCACAAGTCCAAGTATTTGCAGGCACTCATCTTCTCTGAGAGCATCATGGAGTACAATGCATCCACCCCAGCAGTACCCTTGCCTTTGGAAATCATTCTTAAGTCTGAAAGGGCATCACTGAGACTTGAAAATTCATAACAGTGGCTGCAGAGCAGAGGCAGGGATCCCGTCTCCTTCACAGCTGAAGCTCATGGAAGGCAGCAGAACAGAGTGGTGAATTCCATGCAGAGCACCAAACAAGTGTGCAACAGTCTTCAGGCACATCATTGCTCATGTACAAAAGCCATCAGGTGGCAAGTTTCATAAATAGGTAAGGAAGGGGGAAGTAAGCTTAATAGGTTTTGATTTTGTATTCAGAAGAAATGTTCACTATGCAGAGGTTTTAGCAAATTCTGCAAAATGCCTATGAAATCCTGGAGCAGAGCTATGCCCTGACCTTCTCGATAAACATCTACGAGGTGGTTATGTTACATTGGCTCCTTGTGGCACTGTGATGAGAGCTCTATTTTAGGTGCTTTCTCCGAGAGCTGCCCCCAGAAGTTTCTTCTCTGAAGTTTACCAAATGAGCTGTCCTTTTTCTCAGAGCAGGTTGACTCACAGTTTTCATGAAAATTATGCTCTTTCACAAAGGAATTTAAAGGTTGTAAGAGGACACTGAGCACAGAACAGGTCCATAATTCAAGGTTAACAGGCCATATGAAGAAGATAGGGTGAAAAAAGAAGTTAGTCTAGATGTAGTTGTACTCCTCCCCTCATCACAGTAGCCAGCAGCTGGCACCACAGCTTTCAGTCTCATCCCACAGGCCTGGGCACAGCAAACTTATCAAATAGCTCAGTGCCATTCAAATTCCTTTGTGCATGGAAAAACCCTGAGTGGTGTGCCAGGGCAGTCCCTTCCTGTGTAAACATTGATGGTGTTCTTGAAGCAGCACAGCAAGGCACTACTGGGGAGGGTCAAAAGCACCTCTCAGTAAAACCACATCCAATAACCACTCTTTTTCAGTGACCTGAAATGGAGAAATCACTAAGAAAAGCGATGCAGGCGCCCCTGCCAGGATTGAACCACTGCCATTGCTAGTCTGACAGAAAACTAGTGAGTATGAGCGGTTTTCATTACTACCAGCTCACCAGGCTGGCACGTAAGAGACAATGTAGGTGAAAGGTATTGGCACTATTAGCCCCTGTAACTTTTTCTTGCAGCAGGGACAGAAGGACAGCAAGGGTTAGTTGCTTAAATCATGGCCATTTTGAGGCTCTAATTTCCAACTGCTCTCTTGCTTGGCTGTGAAGTGCTGGGCGTTTTCTCTCAGTACACCACAGACATAAAAGTTTTACCTACTTGGATTTCACTCATCTCTCCTCTCAGAAGTACTTGCCATGCTTAGTCCAATAAAGAACACAGCTGTATCAGCTATTGGTTTTTTTCCTCCAAAAACTACATTAGAAAAGGTCCACAGTATACACTACTCCAGGGGTATCTTTTTGACACTATCCGTGTAGACTTAGCACAGCAACATCATCACACATGCAGTTTATACTCTACCTACTTACAAATGAAGACTTCCACAAGAAGCCAGGGTAAGTTGCCTGCCAAAACCATCTTCTAGCAGTAAGCACTTTGTAAATAAAGCAAAATTTACTGTCCTCTCAAGCTGATGCATTCTTGGCATGCCAGAGATGTTTCAGTTCTCCAAATACACCACTCTCATGTTTCTCTTTGATCAGATCAAGGTAAAATTTATGTCCTGATAGTTCAGAGTAGCCATTCAGCACGAAGGGCACCTCTGCACTGATCTGTGTCCCATGACAGCAGGATGCAGTTTGGGGTTTTTTTTTTTGTTACAGACTGTTAAGCATATGGATGTAACAGGAAATCCAAGTATAGTCAACCATTTTATTGGTGTTGTCCCTAGATCTTGGAAATCTGACAGTGATTAAATCGGTGCTTTTAAATCTTTAAAAACCAAATTACTATAATTAGTTCTGAAATGATGTTTCTGGACTACTTCAGGCCTGCTGTTCATTCAGTTTCACGTTCTGGAATTGAATAAACAGATCCTGGAAAACCAAGTCCTTTCATTGCTGAATAGAAGGGCCGCTTCACGGAGTAACCGAGAGCAATATAGTATGGAGAAGGTTAACATTGGGGAGATTCAGTTTCCACATACTGTTTAAGAAACAGCAGTGTCAGTACAAGCATCCAGGTTCACAAGCTTTGCCATTTCCTCAGTACTCTCAGAGCTGAGTCCTACAGTCTGTCAGAAAATTCACACACCTACTGCAGACAGAGATAAAAATCAAAGCTGTGTCAGAGCTATTTTAAGAACAGCTGCCTGAATCCAAGAGCACTTGTATGGTAATAATAATAATCTCAAAAACATTTAAAACAAAGAAATTTAATAACTTCTCTATAACAAATAATTAATCAAAGAGGCCGAATCCCATGTCATCATCAGATTCTTCAGATTCCTCCTTCTTCTCTTCTTTCTTCTCCTCAGCTGAAGGAAAAAAAGACCAAGTGAATGGTCAGTATTAACATTGCATCACAAATTTTCAGGATACAAGTTTTGGTGTTCTCAGCTCCCCTGCTACTGGTATTGGAGCCTCCATGGTTCACCTCATTCCCTTTCAGCAACCAAATACAAACACTGAAGGGATACAGACACTACTACTGCAGGGATGTGCTTAACACCACCAGGTCTCTTTGATTCTTGGTTATAAGCCAGACCACTCCTAAGGCAGATAAAGAGCAAATGCTTCTGACTGTCCCAAGGAAAAATAACTGTTCAGCTTACATTTCCATCACATACTGAACTGCCAAAGTGGAGAAGCCTTGAAATGTGGAC
Organism: Dicrurus megarhynchus; assembly: GCA_013399195.1. Taxonomy (NCBI): domain Eukaryota; kingdom Metazoa; phylum Chordata; class Aves; order Passeriformes; family Dicruridae; genus Dicrurus; species Dicrurus megarhynchus. Next base: position 783,574 of record VXAD01013799.1, on the reverse strand, counting down.
TCAGTTGTTAAGCTGTTACCAGAGACAAAAGGAGTTGCCCTGTAGCCACGCCTCTCCACTCATACTCACCGGCAGCAGGGGCAGCAGCTGCAGCAGGAGCAGCAGAGCCCCCTCCAGCAGAGACTGCCACCGCTCCTCCAGCCGGCATGCTGGCAAGCTTTCCATTACCTGAGTGGGACACAAGAGAAAATATTTTTTTACATGCTCATCCCAAGCACAGAAGTTAAGGGAAATGGAAGAGTGCAAAAAACCCAGATCCTGTCTCATGGACTGAACCTGTCACTATCTGCTGAAAGGAACAAGAGGCTGCATCTATGATAAACAGTTCTGTGAAAAATACTCAGGAGTTTCAAGATTCACAAAGGTTTATCCCAAGAACGCTGGCAGTATATTATTAGTAAGTTTTCTTCTGTACACAAAGTCCCTGTCTTTTTTCCAAAAGCTGTCATAAAAATAGCAGCAAACACGTCCAATTTTGCACACCTAGATTGTTCTCTGAATACAGCACAGCAGCCCAGAAGGTGATAATGTACCTCAAAAGTAACATATCGGCAGCACTGGCTTCCCCTGCCCTTTTTTATTTTTCCCCTTTAAGGGTGGAGAGAACTCTGAGGGCATAACTGGATCACACTTACAGGAGAGAAAGGGAAAGACTGATTTATTTATGGCAAAGAGTACAGTACTTTAAACAAATTCCTCAGCACCCTAGGAACCCTATTGCATCTCCTTTGAGACTTCTGATTTCTGCTCGTATTTGGAAAGCCAGCTGGTTCTCTGGCCTCTGTCTTTCACATACCAAGGCTCCCTTGGCATTCAAAGGTCACGTACACACTATGTTTGCCTGTATTCCAGTTTCTGGGAATCAGTTTCTAAATAATTCCCTGTTACTTCAATAATAAACTAGCAAAGTAAACAAACATGTTTCATATGCATGTCAGTATGTTCTAAGAAACAATTTATTTGAAGTATTACAGAAAGAGCGTAAGTGTGTTGTAACCACACGCATAATAGCTCTCTTAGGTCTTTCAAGCCACATGGATAGAAATGTCCAGTGCCCGCGCCTGACAGCAAGGCCAGGCAAAGTCCTGGCAACCTTTGAGCGAAAGTATGCCTGCAAATTCCCTTGTGCCTACACACTTGCAAAAAAATAAAAACTCATTAATCAGAAACCTTTGCACTACCTCAGCTCTGCTTTACTTCAGCCCTATGACCCAGTCAATTCATGTGAAAAGTTCCAGCTTCAGTAAGAGCACTAATTTCTCTGGAAATCATCCCTCGGAGTTCTATCTCAGGAAAAAGGAGATGCCAGACTCAGGGAGCTCTAGAAGGTGTGCACTGGAGTGGTGTGTGCTCATCGCAGAGGGTAGGGCTGCACCCCAGTGCCAACTGTCTGTTCTTCATGCTTTACATCACTAGCGCATACAAGTAGGGAAAACACAAAACATCTAGAGAACTCGAAGGACAGCTCAGTGTCTTATCAAGATGTCCAGAAAACTACATCATGAGCAGACTACCAGTAAGCTCACACATGCTTAAGTTCTCCAGTTTAATGTGGTCCACAAGCGAAACCCAGCAGGTACTGGCACTGACCTGCAGGGAATTAGAATGGACCTGATTGCACTCAGTTCAGCTGTGATGCTGAACGGACAGAGTCAGGGACGTGGCAGCAATTCTACACTCTCAGCTCTAGGCTATCAAAGTAACAGAGGCAATTACCTGGGTCACTCAGAGACTCTACTTACCCTGTGCAATTACATCTTCAATGTTTTTTCCATTCAGCTCACTAATAACCTGCAAGTAAAATTTCAAATGTTAAGAGTTTCCAAACAGCATAAGAATAAGCTACATTTAAACAAGTACTGATGAATCATCATATACAGCACCTCCATCCTGCTGCTTATACAGCCCCAAAATTCCCTACTTCTCAGTGCCAGGAACAGAATATTGACATGAAAACTTCAGCTAAGTCTTTTATACTTTAAGTGTTTTCATGAAATCTGTTACTAAATTCATAATGAATCCAAGGACCTTGTAGAAAGGAGGATACAGAGATGATGTGGAACCAATCAGGAAGCCCCACCAACAGTGTGTTAGTCACTGAGGGACTGTTACCATTTCTTGCTTAATGCCCCCTGGGAGGCTCTGAAGCACTGGGTTCTGGACCCAAAACCAGAGGGTCCCATTCCTAGCCCTACCAAATGTTACCAGCAAAGCTATTGTATCCTTGCCCTGGAACACAGAGTTCCAACTTTAATTTTACTACCATTGTTATATAACCAGGGACGACAAAACACAAACCCAAAAATTGCTAAAGCAAGCAAGCACTTAACAATAATGCTCCAGAACCTACTGGTGAGTCCCAGCTATCAGGAGTCAGTGGCCAAAGCCAAAGGACTTTAGCCAAGAGCTTTTTAACAGGCACCTTCTGCTAACACAGAGCATGGGATGTGTGAAACTATGTGCCTGCATGACTGCTCAATCCAGAAGAAAGGTGCTTTTAAGACTTCACTACATTTACACTGGCTTAAGATACAGCCTCTGCAAAAATTAACTATGACCAAAACAGACTCCAGAACAGCTTTCTGAATATTGGAGGATCAGAGAAAGCAATTAATTTATGAAGCTATTAAACCTAAAGGAGCCAAAGATAGAAGACCTGGCACTTAAACAGGAGCACCATGAGTTCAAACCAACATCCCAAACCATAGTAAGGATGCTATCAGCTCAGCCAACCCACTGTCTGCTTGGGCCTATGGTAAAACACTTGGAAACTCATTTCTTTTTACCTTTACCTCTCTGGAAACACTTCACATATGAGTATGGGACAAATGATAAGATCATTTTATTTGTTCTTGCCTTTTTTTCCCCATGGCCAATTATTTTTAGGTCCACAATGCTGAAGATCTATTATACCACAAGAAACATTCTAATTAAGATACTCTCTTTAAAAGTCTGTCTTTGGCAATAATTTCCAAAATATTCCTATACGTTTTCCTCAAATACCTTTAATGTCCATGTTAGGATTCGCCTATGTTTCTTGGAGAAGAAACAAATGCTCCTTTGCAGCACTCTAAGTAAGAATGTATTACTGAGTATCAGGCCTTCTGAAGTGTTAGCTCTGAATTGATACTGACCAAAAATAAAAGTGAACCTTCAGTGCAGACTAGACACCATGCCAGAACATTTTCGGTGCATCCTTATATGCAGCCACCATCTCAATGAGGATGATTAGACGGAACTACCAGAAGTCAGCAACAACTGACAGAGACCTTTGCAGAGGACAGGTGTTGAATAAGAAAGCCAGACTTCTAACAAAAGTTGTAAAAACTTATGATTGGCTCAGCAGTGTTTAGAAACCACACAGGTAAGGATCAGTGAATGTCTGAACAAAGTAAGAGCAGATCAACAGCGAGGCAACGAGAACACTGAAGCCAGGGAAACAGCTCCAATGTCTGGTGCTGGCTGGGACACCCGGAATTAAGAGGCAACGCCACCTTGTTCATGCGTTCATCGTCCGTCTCGATGCCGACGCTGTCGAGAATCTTTTTCAGGTCCTTGGACGTGGGGGACTCGTTGCCCCCGAGCACTGCGAGCAGATAAGCTGCGACGTAACGCATCCTACAAGACACGAGTAGAGTCTTCAACATGACCGGCCTCCGTGCTCGAAGGGAGCGCATTCCTTCTCCCTCCGAGCCACAATTCCCGGACTCCGGGGCAAAATGGCAACCCGCGGCCCGCGGCGCCACGCTCCCCAGGCCGTGCCAGCACGGGGCCCGCACGCGGCAGCCCGGCACGCACTCCCGCCCTGCGCCGCCACCGCACACGTCTCCCAAACAAAGCGGCAACGCGGCATCGCCGCCCTGGCGCTCGCCTCAGCCCGTCCCGTCCCTCTGCCAGTCCCGGCCCAGGCGCGGGCCGGGAGAGCACATGGCCGCCATGCTCCCCTCCCACACCCCCGCCCCGAGTGTTATCGCCCAAGCCCCGCGGGCGGCGGCGGACTGACGCGGGGAGGCCGGACGCCACCACTCCCGCGGGGTGGGGGGGGCACACCGCGCGCTTACTTGTGCGGCGGCGGCGGCGCGGGACACGGGCCTGGGACGTGCGCTCGCGAGGGCAGGGCGGCGGCGAAAGGAAGGGGCGGAGCCTCGGCAACGCCTTCTTCCCGCCACCCCTCAACAACGAGCGCTGCCATTGGGCCGGGCCGGCGGGCAGCGCGCAAGCCAATGGGGAGCCGCGGGTGTGGCCGCCGCCAGGGCGGCCGGTGGCGCATGCGCAGAGCGCAGGCTACGCATCCCCGGTGGCTCGTGGGGCGTCGTTGTCCGTGTTGGGATGGGTGTGATTCCCCAAAATCACGGAATCACAGAGTGAATGAGGTTGGAAAACACCTCTGAGATCATCGAGTCCAACCTATGACCGAATACCACTCTGTCAACTAGACCATGGCACTGAGTGCTACATTCAGTCTTTCCTTAGACACGTCCAGGGATGGTGACTGCACCACCAGCCCGGGCAGCCTGTTCCAATGCCTGACCACTCTTTCTGTGAAGACATTCTTCCTGATGTTCAACCTAAACCTCCCTTGGCACAGCTTAATACTGTCCTTCAACTGTGGCACCCTGCCCTGCCCTAGTAGGGTCAGCACAATCCCCTCCACTTGTCCCATGAGTTGGGTTCTGTCACCGGGTGCACGTGAGGCAGATCCACATGCAGAGTCCTCATATTTGTTTATTTTGTATCAGCGCAGAGATGGGCAGTGGGTGATGAATCCACAAAGCCAGCACCTGTCTCTGTGCGTGTCTTCATGGAAAGGGTGGTTAGGCATTGGAACAAGCTCCCCAGGGAGGTGGTGGAATCACTGTCCCTCGAGGTGTTCTGGAAACAACTGGACATACCAGTTAGCTGTGGTCTATTTGTCATGGTGGTGTTTGGTCAATGGTGGAACTCGATCTTGGAGTGGCCAGCAGGATTAGGGAAGTGATCATCCCTCTGTACTTGGCACAAGTGAGGCCACATCTCAAGCCCTGTGTCCAGTTTTGAGCCCCTCACTTCAGTATGGACATTGAGGTGCTGGAACATGTCCAGAGAAGGGCAATGGAGCTGGTGAAGGGTCTAGAGCACAAGTCTTGTGAGGAGTGGCTGAGGGAGCTGGAGAAAAGAAGACTCAGGGGAGACCTTATCCCTCTCTACAGCTGCCTGAAAGGAGGCTGTAACCAGGTGGGGGTTGGCCTCTTCTCCCAGGCAGTTAGCAACAGGACAAGAGGACATAGCCTCAAGCTGTGTCAGGGAAAGTTCAGCTCGTACATTCAGAAGAATTTCTTCACAGAAAGGGTGATTAGCCATTGGAATGGGCTGCCAAGGGCAGTGGTGGAGTCACTGTCCCTGGAGGTGTTAAAGGAAAGACTGGACATGGTACTTAGTGCCATGGTCTAGTTGACATGGTGGTGTTTGGTCATGGGTGAGGCTCAATGACCTTGGAGGTGTTTTCCAACCTGAAGGACTCTGTGGTTCTGTAAAATACCTCAATTCCATCTGTGGATCAGCTCCTCGCACACTGGGTGACAGAACCCGCTTCTGGGACAGCACACTGAGGCAAGGCTCTCCGCAGGAGGGAGAGGGCTGCTGTCCTGTGCTGGGAGGCTGGGAGGTGGTAATCCTTTGGCAAGGTCTCGCCATGGGATTACGGGATGCACCACCTGTGCTCGGTTCGCGTGATTTCCTGCATTAGGGAGATGAATAGAAGTAAAAAGTTAACATTGTGCTGAAATCCATTGGACCCAAACAAACCAGGAGTGCTGGTTCAGCAGCAGGGCTGTGCGTGGGTTGTGGCTATCCTTGTCTTGCTGTCTGAGGGCTGCCCCAGAGATCCTCAGTGTGGCGGGGCTTCTGGGGTAGCTCAGGTGCTCTCATTTCAGAAAACAACCAGGCTCACAGTGTTATAACTGAGCCAGCGCTTGGAGCAGCAGTCAGTGGTTACTGTCTACTCCCTGTAGGAAGAGAAATTTCCCTCAGGGCCATGTGCAGCTTGCATTCAAAATCACTGAATCAATTAGGTTGGGAAAGACCTCTGAGATCATCAAATCCAACCTATGACCAAACACCACCATGTCAGCTAGACCATGGCACTAAGTACCATGTCCAGTCTTTTCTTAAACACCTCCAGAGACGGTGACTCCACCACTTCCCTGGACATCTCATTCCAATGCCGGACCACCCTTTCTTTGAGGAAATTCTTCCTGATGTCCAGCCTGAACCTGGACATCAGCTGACGAGCATGTCCTCTTGTCCCGTCACTTGTTGCCTGGGAGAAGAGGCTGATCCCCACCTGGCTACAACCTCCCTTCAGGGCAGCCCCTGCTCCATTTCTCTCCCTGGATTTGTATGGACCGAGCACAACACCCGGAGCTGCCCGTGCCCCCCGCTCCCTCGGAGCCCAGGGGAGCCGCACCGGCACCGGCTGCGGTGCCGGGGACGTGGCCGTGTCGGGAAGATCTCCTTCCGTGCCCTTGCTGTGGCAGCAGGACGCCTGCACACGGCTCCCCATAGCATCCGGCCCCATGTCCGCTGCCTCTGGCACCTCCCCCGTCCCGTCCCGCCCCGGATCGCGGCGCAGCTCCGGAGAACTTTTCAGGAAGTGGCGGGCAGAGCCCATCCCAGCCCAGCCCCGGCTGCGGAGGGGTGAGACAAGCGGGGCCGTGCTCAGCCGGGCACGGGGCGCGGCTGCGGCCGCTGCCGGGGCCTGGCCAGGGGGCGTGGGGTGACGGGGCCAGGGGCAGAGCGTGCTGCGGACAGCCCGGGCCCGGCCGTGCGTGTCCGTGCGCGGGGGTGTCTGTCCGTGTGCGGGGCTATATGTGTCCGTGTGCAGGGCGGTGTGTATCCATGGGCGGGTCTCTATGTGTCCATGTGCAGGGGTGTGTGTCTGTGTGCAGGCGTGTGTTTTGGAGTGTCTGTGCCACCACAGGTCTGTCCATGTCTGTTGGCCCCGAGGCTGCCTCTGTGGCCTCCAGAGCTGCCCTCTGGTTCCTTCACCACTGACAGCTTTACAAAGCTGTAGCAGGTGGACTTTTTTCTTACACGTGTCTGTAAGGGGGCTGTGTACATGTTGTGCACAATGTCTTTGTAAGAAATGCTCCCCTTTATACTAAAGCAGTAGTCTCACTTTTACCCCATTGGCACTCAGTTTCACAAACCAGGTTCAACGAGGACCCAGCACAGTTTGTGAGCTGCCTCTGGGCTCTGCTTCCTGTTCGTGTTCTTACATTTCTGTTCTTTCAGGGTGAGGCATTCCTGCTCTTTCAGGGGATGACGCCTCCCCCACACAGTGCCTTGGAAACATCAGTGCTGCCATGTCCCACAGGCTAACACTAAAAGCACTGCTCCTCAGGGTGTTGCTGGGGCATTAGCTTGTTTCTGCTGGCCTTGGACGTTAGAGCCAGGTTTGTTCTAATTCTGCATCACTCAAAAGAAACTTCTATTCACCAATTCGATCCATGGCAGGGTTTACAAAGAGCTCCCGATATTCACACCATGAGGTAGTTTAATTGCCAAGCTCAGGAGGTGTTGCTCCTGCACCACAGACGTGCCTTTTCTAACCCCATCCCTGGCCCTGACATGTTTTCTCTGCTGCCCTTTGTCCACTTGCTTTTATCCCATTGACACTTGGTTTCAGAAACAGGTTCGATGAGGGCCTGTCACAGTCTGTGAGCCACCTCTGGGCTCTGCTTCTGGCTCAGCTCTCCCTGCCCCAGTTTTCTTCTCCACTTGTAAAGCTTCCTGCTAAGGCACCTTGAAATCTGCATTAGGCATAGGCATTTACATTTATATCTTTTAAAGTTAATATTGGTCTTTATTCTGATGGTGCGTAATTGCTCCATTCCCTGCTGAGATGTTGGCTGGAAAAATTCAGAGGTTTTCTCTAGGAGGAGAAGCCTCTGTGACATCTGTCACGCCGCATTTCTGTGCTCTCTGCCTCCAAAGCTTTCAGTAACATGCATGTAATCTTTCCTACCATCTTGCTGTGATTATAAACTGTTTCCAGCCACTCTGGACTGGGGCAGGAGGCCTTTGTTGCTGTCCTATAGCATAGCAACATACCCCTTGCATGTCAATCACAGAAGTTTCAAGTCCTCTAACAGGTCAGCGTGATTTGAAATACCCTCTAGCTGTCTTGTTACTTGTTGGTTTGTTATTGTTCCTCCCCTGAGGAGGTTCATTATTGGTTTACTATCATGTACCTTCTTTCATGATTGGTTCATTCTGTTATCTCTACCTGATGATGTAACACCTTAAAACTCTCTGCAAGAGGACAACCGGGGTCTCTCTGCTTTAGCTTCCCTTCAAGCTAACTGGCCCCTGCCCTCTCGGGGGCAGGAGAAAATAAACTTGGAATGCAGCTGACAGAGTTTCCACTCTTTTCTCCGTACCTTCCGCTGCTGGCTACAGCATGCCCACATGCTGTGAGGAGGCGTTGGGCTGCACTGGTAAACTGAGGCACGCAAACCTCAGTTACCATCTTCCAGTCGCTGGTTCACGCGGGCATCGGACCCCGTTAACCTGCAGACCAGGCTGGGAGCAGCCTGGCCGGTAGAGATGTTAACAGGCCTTCATAGTGCACCTGTGTTCTCTTTCAGAGCCATCTTTTCTCCTCTCCCTTGTCCCAGCTGCCTTGTGGTGCCGCCAGTGCCTGCCTGCCTGGCAAGTCAGAGCATGTCTGGACCCTGTGGATGAGATGCAGAAGATGGCACGGCCGCTGAGGCTCAGAAATGAGTGTGGGGAGGGGACTTCGGGGGCTCCTGCCCTCGCTGACTCCTGCCTTGCGGACAACAGACTGAACCTGGATGTTTATCCTGACGGCTGCTGCCGTTTCCTCCAGCTGTTCAAGGAGCGACAGGCAGAGGTGGTCCAGGTCGAGTTCCTCCGGCTCAGCAGCAACGATTGCCTCCTTGACACCACACTGGGCAGCCTTCCTCATCTGAAGCACCTGAAATCCCTGGTGCTTAAAGGTAAATTGCGGGGCCCATCACCATCCAACTTTTCTAGGCTCAGATTTTTTGTTAATCCTTCTCTCCATATCTGCAGGACAAACTGCCCTTGGAAGTGTTTTGTTCCAGTGCCCCTTACCTCAGCTTTGGCTCAGCCTTGCTCAGAGCTGAATGCAGATTTCAACAAGATACAGCTTCTAGACTTTTACTTCTTCCCTTTGTTTCTACAGCTGCCTAGGGACCGGGGTTTTTGGACTTTGGTTGGGTTGCTGCTGCAGAATTTTCTATAGCCATTCTCTAGAAGAGCATTTTTTGCAGTTATGCAAGAAGAGGGGGATTGAAAGGTGTTGAATCTTTTGGTAAATGTTCAGCCCCTCTTTCATTTTTGGGAGTATAATAAGCTGTCTTTGCTTTGTTTCCATCTGAATCAATCCATGCTTAATCCTTGCTTAGTGTCAGTGACTGTAGGTTTTGCAGAGTTCAAGACAGACCAGAAGAGGCTGGTCAACATTTTATCTAAAGTAGGACACAGGGTGTGCATGTAATTTGGCAAAGTATAATAACTGTTAGAGCTGTAATTTGGCAAAGTATAATAACTGTTAGAGCTATAAATATTAAATCATTCTCTGACTGTGTCATCTATTTATTGTGGGAGGATCTCAATACAGTTTGTATAATTTCTGTGTCAGACTGAATAATTTGCTCTTTGGGAGGTAGAATTTTAAAAATAAATGAGAAAAAAAGGGGGAGTCTGGGGGCAGAATTCAGGGTTCTAGCTGAAAACTGAAAAGTCTGAGGTTTGTTTCTATATCTGTCACCAATTTCTCATGTGAATAATTAGATTTGTCTTTTCCCCCTTCAGTAAAGTGGCAATAACAGCAGTACCTTTTATCAGTCTTGTTTTGTGGGACGTACACACACCCTGAGCATCCTGGAGTGCAATAAAGTAGTTCACTAAGATCTTATGTACAAAGTGCAATGTGCCTGTTAGTTTGGTTGTTCTCATTTTATACCATTATTCAGTATAAAAAAATGTTTGGTGCCCTCTGCTGTATATGGGTATAAATAGAAAACAGTGGAGAGGGTCTATGAAACAATAAACAAGTGGAAAAGTTTGGAAGTTTCCTTTTGTTTGCTCAAATTATTTTCCATGGGTGCAGCCCTTCTCCAATCTGAGTGTGACAAGCTGGGGTAGGGAACTTGCATTCTTCCCTCTCTGTGCTGTCTGGCCTACAAAATCCTGAATTTTCCTGAAAATTACTGAAAATACTACTTTTCCCCCCACATTTTCACTGCTTTCCTCTTGCCTGCCCTCCAGTTTTGCAAGGGCAGATCTCAGTCCTCCGGGCTGTTTGCTCCTCAACAGCATGGACAAAGCCTTGAGGGCAAGGAGTATTTCCTTGATCCATAAAGTGTTGTATGTTGGCCACTGCTAGTGGGGAAGAAGTGGGGAAGGAGAGTGGGAGGCTTGGAGGTACATGGGCCACTCTGCTGAAGGGTGGTAAATGTGTGGGGTGGCCTGGCTCATTCTGAGCTTCGATTCCACATGTGTTTAGCAGAGCTGTACTGGTTCGCTGTGGCATCTCCTAGTTTCATAACAGGTCTTCACCATTACACCCCTTTCACTGATCAGGAAACTGAGGCACGGAGGAGAAAACTCACTTCTCTGAATACTTTGTGATTAGTGCTGCTCATTGTGATCAGTAACTCCCCATCTTGTGGACCTCTGTGCTAAGGAGTCTCACAAGAGGCTGATGAGCTCTCCTGGTAGCACACTGACCTCTTCCTCCACTTCCCTCCACCCAGGTGGCCATGCTAGGGATGCATTTGGTTCCTACCAGCATGGCTCCCTGACAAGCTTGCCATCAGAGTTTGGGAACCTGAGGTGTCTCACCCACCTGGATCTCAGCTTCAATAGACTCTCCACCTTGCCGAGGTGCATTCTCCACCTCCCCAACCTCAGTGTGCTCCTGGTGAGCCACAACAGCCTGATGACACTTCCTGAGGACTTTGGCTGTCTGAGCAAATTGACTTTCTTCTCTGCGATGAAAAATCAGCTGGAAGCCTTACCTCGGAGCATTGGGGAGCTGTCAATGCTGCAGGATCTGGATCTCTCAGAAAATGCTTTGGTATTGCTCCCTGAAGAAGTTGGGAATCTGCACAACTGCACAGAGTTGGATCTCTCTGGGAATCGGTTATTGAGCATCCCAGACTCCCTAGGTATGTATTTTATTTGGGAAGAGAAGGACATGGGTTTGCCAAGCTTTTGGTACAGCCTAGGACCTCTGAGACTCTTGGTCAGAGTTGTTAGCATAAACCATGTTACATTGGAGCCAAATGGAAGGGGTAGCCTGAAGGATCATGCTTGGTTCAGTCAGTGCCTTTGAGCACTAACAACTCTCTGGACCACACTTTCTGTTTCTGTGGACCAACGACACTGCTGAGATCTCAATACAATTTACAATGACTGAGGATCTGGCCTGGCTGGTTTTGGGTAGCACCTGGGATTGGTAACAGAAGAGCTGAGGTTTGATAGGATGCAAATCTGGGCTTGAAATCACACTGTCCAGTGTGGACTAGTCCACAGAACCAGGCTCTGACTTCTGCTGCCCAGCTTCCTGGGTCCGCTATTACTTTGTGACCGAGGTTGTTTTTGATGCTGTTACAGAAGTGTCTTACTTCTAGCTGGGTGCTGAAAAGCAGAGGACAGAGGAGACTGCGTTGCCTCTCAGCTGATTCCTTGCACTCCTTTATTTCGTGAGCCAGAGAGATGTTAGGCTTTTGTGCTTTTCCCTCATTATGTGTGTATTTGCATGGGCTGAGGAGAGAGGGGGGTTAGAGCTGACGTGCAATGCAATTAACAGCACGGATGGGGGGTCACTTCTTGTTCTAACCTGCAGCCAATTTGAAGTCTCTGCGTCGGCTGCATCTCCACAGCAATCTCCTGATGACAGTCCCTGCCTCGCTTGCCAGCCTGCCCAACTTGTCCAGACTTGATCTGCAGAACAACTGCCTCCGTGCCATCCCCGCTGAGATCCAGGCCTTGCCATTCGTGCGCGTCCGAGGCAATCCCTTGGGAGAAACCGAACCGTCCCCGCAGGCTGGTAATTGCAAGGCTTCTGCTGCTGTGTGTTCTGCCCAGCTGTTCCCTCACTCAGCTCAGCATGGTGTAGATGGGTTTGGATTAGAGAAGACAAGCAGGGGGGAATCAGACCAGCATTTATTTGTCTGGAATAATTATTAAGTTGTAAGGATACAGACAGTACTATGTTTTTATGAGGCCTGTCCCAGTCTGAAGGGCTCAGTGGTCCTTTGAATTGGGCTTTCTTGGTAGGGTTTTACAGTGGAAGTGAAAATGGGATTCACAGGAAATAGATCAGGAGAGGTCCCTAAAGGGGTCCAGCCTTTTTAGCAGAGGTGAGCACCAGTTCCTGGACTTGCTTCATGGCCCTAAGGCTGTGGTGGCTCATGCTAGAACCTCAAAGAGCAGCAAGAGGTCATTCTGCTGTGCAGTTACCTTCTGCTTTCCTGAGGTTCACAGGCTGCAGAGGAGCAGCTCTTTGTCCAAGAGGAAGGTGATGAATGAGCAGGAATCTGATCATTCATCATTTCCCCTGATCACAAGAGCAAGCACTGATTCCCAGGGGTGGCCCCAGGCAATCAAAAATGGCCCTGAGAGCTGTAGGGGTGGTAGACTGAAACATTTTCTAATTCCCTCTGCTTCTGAGTTTCCCTGGAGGAGAGCCAGCATTTTTAGTACATCTTGGGACCTCGAGGCCTCTTGCCATCCTCTTGCTGTGGTGTGTTCTGGAGCCTGCTGCAGTGCGACCAGGATTCCATTAGTGACTTCTGTCAGATTAGGATTAAGCCAAAACTGTTCAGCCTTTCTTGTCTACCTTGGTTTAAATAACCTCTATCTCCTCCTCCTACCCAAATCTTCCTATTGCCACAGATAAGTCTGGTACCAGAAGGCTACAAAGACTCTTCCTTGCATCAGGAGAGGACAGGTAAGACTCTGTTATTAAGAACCTATATAACTGGGGTGTAACAAGGTCCCAGACAAGATTGGTGTATGGTGGGTATTGCAGGAATGTATAGTCTCAGTAGGCCAAGTCTCAGTAGGCCAGTCAAACACAAGTATGACAGTCTTCTGTTGATTTTTGGAGGGCTGAAGTCATTGCAGTGTCATACATTCATGCATTTCTTCTGGAAGCTTTACTGTCACCTCTGAAGGCTGCAGAGTGGTCCTGGCCTGTGGCATCCGTTTCTATTTTCCTCCGGGGGCTGCCTCTGATCCTCTGCAGATCTACTTCCGATCCCTCACGCCGGATCCTCAGTGGGTAAAGCTGAGACACCATGATGTCCTGCTGAGCAGAGTCCTGGAGCTGCAGCCTCATGGGGTCCAATTCCAGCAGGTGAGGATACACCCAGGTCACCTCCTGATGAATCTGCCCTTGCAGTAGCTCAGTACAGTCTTCTGAGAGCACCTTTTGGGACCTGTGAGACAGTTGCCCCCATCCCTGCTGCCTTTAAGTAGCTGCAGGACCTCCACTCAAAGAAGCCCTGCTGCAGAGAATCAGAAAGGACACAGCCAGCTTCTCTGGCGCTGTGGTGGTCTGGCACCTTTGCCTTCCCCACTGCTTCTGATTGAGCTGAGCTCTAACCTTTCTCACTCACACCCCCCTTCCTCTACCAGAGGATAAGTCCAGCACCTGGCCTTATCAACGAGAATGGTTTGCGTCCTTCTCTAAAAGTCTGGTTGTGTGGTTTGCATTCAAGCTGGGGAGTAGTTACACCACCAGCACCATCACAGCTCACTGCAAAAGTTGCTTTGCTCTTTCTGCTCAGAAGCTGCTGAACTTTTCTTGCCATCACAGTCCATAGCAGACCTGACGTTTCCTGTCACCTCCCTGGAGGCTGCAGCAGAGAGCAGGTTCTTTGATTCCCTGCATACAGGCCATGCTCTGTCCTCCCTCTTCTTGTCTGCATAGGAAGCCACGGAGCAGAGATGGGCTTGGTTTTATCCTTTCTATTGGTGTCTCACAGGAATGCTTTTTTGCCAGGAGGTGCAGATCTGGATGCCATATATCTCCCCTCAAACCCCTCACCACCATGAGGTGGTAGTTCGGACCTTCAGCGGGCAGAGCTGGAGTGATCTGAGAACGAGAGTGAAGTGGGAGAGAAAGTCAAAGGTGAGCAGATTGAAACTACCAGTGACACACTTCATTCCTTTTCCCCTCTTTGGTTTTGCCCAGCCAAGAGTGAACCCATTTGAAACATCTCATGAGCTGTGTTTTGACCAGGTGCTATAAAACGTAGCGGATTTAAGCTCCAGGTTTCCTCTCTCACATGGAGGTGTGTCTCCTGAAGCTGATGAATTGCAGCTGCCATGCTTCATCCCTATCTAGTACTTTCTTCTGCTTGGCTGGTAGTCATTTTCCTGCCTTTATTGTATTAAGTTATACACCTATATATTCTCTTCCCTGTCTTCTGTTACAGAAGTGTGTGGCCCACTGTTGTGTCCTTCACTTCTCTTGGTTCCTTGTTGTGTCTCGACTTGTGCAAAACGAATGCAGAGTGCCAGCAGAGGGGACACTGCTCTTCTCCAGTGTGGATCCAAACATCAAAGTGATCTTTCCTCCTGGAGTCACCAAAGAGCCTCGTAGTGTCAAGCTGCAGGTATGCAAGCTTTAAAAAGCAAGCTTTGGTGAGCTCTGGTGCAGCTGCTGTCTCATGCCCAGTACAGAACTGAACACAGATGTCTGCCCTAGGATAATTCATGTCTAGACACGGTTGCTTCATGGGCTGACCCAACTCAGATCACCTTCTCTCTTAACTTCCCTGCCTGCAACATGGGCCATGCTCCATGCTGCCCTGTGTGGGAAAGGGACCTCCAGCAGATCAGCAGGTAGCTGCTATTAAGGGAACACAAGAAGATTTAGCCTCTTCTTCCCTTGCAAAACTGACCCTAGCAAAACATCTCAGTGAGAATTGGGGGTGGTGGGGGAATCTAATGTGGATCTAATTCTAAAATCACCCTACTATAATTAATTGTTCTGTAGAGTTGCTAGATAACTTTAAATGCTCTTGTAATACCTTAGTCCATCTCAGCTTGACAGGTTGCCAGACTTCAGCCAAAGTTCACTGTGCTTTGTTTTTCAACGGGCCCTGCAGCAAGAGCAGCATTTGCCTGCTGGGTGCTGGAGGAACTGAGTGGGCAGTGTGGGAATTTGGTGCCTGACTGCTCTGCTCACTGTGCTGTCTGCCACATGCAGGTGCTGCCAGTCTCTGCAGAAGAGATACAGGAAATCACAGCCAATGCAGGGTGCAGAGCCAGTCCCCTGCTCTACCTCTCCCAGGACTCCGAAGTGGATTTTCTCGAGCCAGTGAGAATTCAGCTGCCCTTTCCGCCCGGGGTCACAGGTCAGCTTTTTCCCAAAATTGACGAAGAGAAGTGCCATATTTGGAAAACCACAAATGGCAAGAGAGAATTTTGTTTGCCTCTTTAGTTGTTACTAAAGCTTGCTGCTTTTCCTGCAGGAGCAGCAAGGTGTGTCTGCTGAGTGCATGGTGGTGCAGAGCGGTGGGAGCTGAAGGTAGTTCAGGTCTATCAGATCAGTGCTGGGGTTCACAGACCAGACAAGCTGGGAGAATGGTCTTGGCAAATGGATTACTCTGCCAAACCACATGTGTATTTACACTGCTGGTTTTAGTATGGCAGATTGGAGAGGCACTCCTGCCCACTGAGGACATGCTTTGTAAAAGGGCTTTGATTCAAGATTGGGAATAGCTTGAAGCAGGAAATAAACATGCTGCCTCCAGGGGTCTGCCTTCTCTTTTCCTTGCTCATTAATCAGGTGCTGAGCCACTGCACTTAAAAATGTATGATCATATGCTAAGCTATATCCCACTCTGGAAACTGCTAAAAACAGCCTCAGTCATGCTAGGATTCCTCTGTTTGCTGAGTACCCTGAGTCTCCTAACTCTTATTTTCTCTGACCTCTCCTGGCTTTCTTGTGAAGAAATACATGGCCTTCATTATAACACTACCTGGTATTTGTATGTCTGAAGTACATCAGGATTGAAAAGTCTGTGAGATGTACACTAGAAAGAGATAGAACTTAATTAATAACCCTAGATTTTAGTGATGAGAATTGTCAAATGAATCTGTTGGTGGGAATCAGGACACTATGATTTTAAGTCTGCATATTTTGCCAGAATATCCCAAAAGAAATGGGATAGCCTGGACCTTTTATTGCTGCTCTTCCTTGACCAAAGTTCAGTCCTGGATGCTGAAGAGAAAGCCATGAACCCTTATTGGTGGCTTTAAAAAGTAAATCACCCAAACCTGTGGCTGGGTTTGTAAAGCCATGAATAAAGGCTTCTGCTGCATATAGCATCTCTTGATCATTGGTGTCTTTAGGGCTAAATTTGGATCGGTCAAGGCTGCATATTCTCCATGGTGACCTGGAAGGCCAAACCTGGAATGACATTACCAGTGAGGTGGTGCTGGAATTCACCCATCTTTATGCAGTGTTTGAAGTCACTCACTTCTCCTGGTAAGTGCAGGATTAGTCCTGAGGAAAAGATGGGATGTTCCTGTGCCCTTCCTTTCCCACACTCTGAGCAGAGGCCATGACATTAACTCTATCTGTTCCCTTTTCCCTTTGCAAGTCAGGCCCAGCGTAGCACTTTGTCTCTACCCGTCATTCTTTACAGCTGTGTGGGCGTGACACTGGCATCTTTCTCTGGGCAGGGTCCCTCCTTTTATTTTAATTCCTTGTCTCCAGGTACTGGCTGTGGTACACCACCAAGACCTACATTGGAGGCATTGCCAAGAAGGTCTATGAGCGGCTGCGTCTGTACCAGGTGAACTTCATTGCACTGCAGAGGAAGAAGGATCCCGAGCAAGTCCTGCTACAGTGTGTCCCCAGGCACAAGGTCTGGTCTGCACTGCCTTGCTCCTGAGCTTCCCAAGCTTCTCTTTGTAGGATGTAAAGGCAGCAGTGCACTGAACAGTCCTGTTCACTGCCCCAGAGTCATGGCTGGGGTATAAAGGGATAAGTTTTGGAGAGGGATCTGGCATCAATCAAGATTCTTCACAGAAGTATGGTTGATTGCGCAGTTTATTTTTCTTTGGTTACATACAGATATACCTTTTGCAAACAATTAAGCACACATTTGCTGCACCTAATTGGTTAAATGACCCCAAGCGTTACTTTGCTATTGGTTTGCCTGCATCCATCAGCGATGCTGAGCAAATTTTATTTGTTACTTTATGGCTACTTTGAAGGCTGCAGCTGCAATAGCTCCTTGTTTCTGTATTCTGTTTATCTCTATGCTTGCCCATAAGAACACTATTTCTTTGTTGAACTCCTCACCTCCCAAATAGCATTTAACCTTGGTCAAATGGTGGAATTCCCCAGCACTGCACAGGTTCCATGTGGCCCTGTTTCTCCAAAAACTTCTCTACAGGGGTATGCTGTCACCTCAGTGTTGGTGGTGTGATTCTGACTCACAGGGCACTGGGGGGAGAAAAAAACTCATTCTATGCAGTGGTAAATGCCATGCATTGATTTCCTCCCCTGCAAATCCTGAGGACTGGGCTACTAAGATCAGCTGAGGCACAGTTACTGGCCATGTATGTGCTGTTATCATCCAGCAAACATGAGGCAAAACATGTTGCCTTAAATTTAAGTCAAAGTTTGCACATCACGTCTGACAAGGGCTAGTGGTGTGGACAGCAGCACTGCTTTGTTTTCAGCTGGAGTGGTTAGAAATGGTACTTTTCCTGATGTTCCTTGCTGTTCACAGTTCAAGCACTGGAACAGAACATATGAGCACTCCTTAATCTGCTTCAGTGCAACATCAGGTTAGTTTATGCTATGAGTGTGAGCTAATCTGGCTGACTTTGTCAAGAAGAAGATGGGAAGTGCTCACACATTCTCTTCTGCTGCCTCTTCCTAGGGGTATCAGCCCTCAGCAGTCTTGCTTCAGATTAGTGTGAGTGTGCAGCTGTGGAGAACGTGTCCCTTGGCAGGCAGTGCAGCTTGGTGAGGTGAGGGTTATTTTATCAGACTGCCACTACTGGGCTGCAGATCCAGCTCTGCATAATCCTCTGCTCTGGTTACTCCTTCTCGTGTCTTTTTGCAGAGAAAATGTATTTGAATAGTGAGTGGGATATGGTAGCAAGTAAATCCCTTCTTGTCTTTGACTTTAAAAAGACCTGTTAAAAAGATAGAGACAATGCTGAAAATGCTTTTTCAATGGGTGTGTGTTCATTTGTTTATATCCTTTTCATGTAAAATAGTCTTCCCCTGTTGAAGGTGAGAGGAACATCGTGGGTATAAAAACATGGGTCGGGGGACTGATGTGCTTCAGACCAAACACAGGGTCCTGTGCTGTCATCCTTGTCAGGTTGACCCAGTGCTGAAGAAGCTGCAGGACCGCTATCGAGGACCTGAGCCATCTGACATGGTGGAGATGTTTGAGGGAGAGCAATTTTTTGCAGCTTTTGAGCGAGGCATCAGCATTGATATGGGTATGGCAGTACTGGGCTCGTTCTGCTCCTACCTACCTCTTGTCCTCCTCTGGCCCTAGACGTGTTTCTGCTGTGGTTGTGCTCCTCCATGGTGTTCCTCTCTGTCTCCAGCTTGCCCACTGCTCACAGCAGCCAGCCCCTGGACATTGAACTTGTCACATTCTCTGGTCACACAAGTTTTCTGTCAACTTTTCCTTATGAAAGTGCTGTTTGCAGACTTTCATTTCTTCTCATGCTCATGTAAACCTGCAGAGGGCAACAGCCAGGGTTTATTTTATGACTGATCTGCTTCTGCAGCCAGCTATGCCCTTTTCCTGGCACCTTAGATACCACATTGAAATTCCAGTGATGATCTAATTAGTGTTGCCCATTTCTGAGAGAACACATATAAAGCTTTTTATTTTTTAAGAAGGTATTTCTGAAATAATTCAGAGCAAAGAATTCCTCCTATTAGAAGAGAAGGAAAGAGGGAACAGGAGGAAAATTCAAGATTATGTTTTGTGTCCCAATGTGTCCAGACAGCTGTGAAATGAGCCATTTTCTGCAAAACCTGTTCACACAGCTCAGTTTCATTGGTGTAAATTAACTGCAATTTAAAGTGCACTGGTCTTTTAGTGGAGTTCATGAGGCCAGAGAGTCTGTCCATCTGTCCTGATTTAGGCTGGACTCTAACCTAATTTCTAGATACATACACACATGAATGTTGTACCTGATTATACTTTTTCCCTTTAGCTCTATTCTGCACCCCTGCAGAAATGATGAAGAGATAGGTGACCTATTTTTGTGCATTACAGGGTACTATTGCAGTTGATTCTGCCCTCCAAGGGATAGAATGAACTGAGATGGAAGGGATGTGCCAAGGATGGACTTGACTCCATGTGTCAACCTTGCTTTCCATTCTTGAACGTGATCTCTACCTTGTGGTCATTCTCTTTTTTCACCTATGGGACCTGCTTTCTCCATAGTCAGTGTTTTCTGCTTTCCTCAGTGGGGAAGGGAGGGTTGCAATTCTTTTCAGCCACGAGCAGAAGGAGTAGTTAGTAGCATGGAGGCTGCTAGTGGATGATGGGCTGTTGGACAGGCTCCAAAAGCTGCACATTTTTCCCCACAAGTTGAATGCTTCCTGCTTCTCTGCACAGATCGCCCCGACTGCGTGGATGGACGTCTCTCGTTTATTTTTTACTCCCACTTGAAGAACATGAAGGAAATCTATGTGACCTCCCCTGTGGACAGAAAAGGCCAAGCTGTAAAAGGCCAGGTGAACAACCAGTTACACTGACTTCTTGTTTCCTCCTTCATCATTGCCTTTCCAATACTCCTCATAATAATCTCTGAGTGCTGGGCATGACTCTTTTCCTACCCTCTTTCTCTGGCATTGCATTTCACTGACTAAACTCTGAATAATCAAGAAGTGTAATCTCAAAGGATCACTCATCACTTAACTGTCTGACTTACATTCCTGCCAATAATTTTTGGGGTGTTGGCGGAAAGTCCAGCCTTTACATGTAATTGAGAGGCCGTATTTGTGGGCTAAGGATAGATGAGAATGCTGAATTCACTCTTTCCCAGATGGAAAAGACATGGTCCCAATAGGCTGGGCCACTGTGCTTGAATCAGAGCCTCACTGCATGCTTTCTCTTTGCAAAGGTCTCTTTCTACAGAGGGGCAGTTCCAGACAGCATCCCTGAAGATGCCAGCAGGAGGAGGAAAGGCCCAGACTCCCTCTGGCTTGCTACTCTGCCCATCAAACTGCCTGTGAGTTGTCTCCTACAGAAAAATTAATCTAGATGGGGTAAGATCATGGCCTTCCTGCTCAGCTAGTTTTGTTTTCCTCTGTGAGAAGGCATGTAATGAATGATCACAAGAAATAGCTGCCCAGCCGTGTCATGGTGCAGATTTTTCACTCCCTGTGAGCGAGCTCTTCTGAAATGAGAACATGAAGAGCTGGGAGTGGTCTCCATCTCTCCTGCTCATCTTGCCTGTCAAGCACAGGCTTGTTAGGTGGGTGTTCAGAGAGGGTGGATCCTTAGAATGAATGAGGACGTAGTACACAAAGAAGCTCACTGTAATTAAGGGAAGTGTCTGTTTTGTTTACAAATTTCTTAGTCCCACAGCTCATGCAGCAGGAAAAAAGAAAGGAATGGGATGAAGTAGTTATGCTGGATTTGAGCATAGACATTGAGTGTAGGTATTCTGGTGTGAGCTTTAAAGGCTAGGCTGTATGTTACAGTGAGAAATGCAACTTTTGCTTACAGAATTGAAGTGACATTTGAGCAGCCTAAAACAATAAATACCTTGGTAGGCTGAATGCTTCCCTTCCGATCACGTGCCGTGATCTCACATCCCTTTCTGACACACGCAATCTCAACTACAAACCTAGACTAAGTGCCCTCTTACTGCTGAGGCAAATATACTTCAGGGACGTGGCTTATTTTAAACTGCTCTGTAAATGCAGGAAAGGAAATTTCCGGTGTGAGCTATAACTGTGAGCACTACAGTTTGATATTTTCCTGAGGCAGTGAGCATTGCTGGTCACTGCCAGTGTGAGTCCTCCTTGCTTCTGACCCTTCAGCTCCAAGAACTTCCTTTCTCCCCAGTAGAAGGAAGGAAATTCCACTGTGGAGGTTGAGTGGCCACACACTGTCCTCTATGAAAACAGATGGTAAAGGAAAGAATGTTCTTTCTCTCTCTTCTTTGTGACACAGCAACTGAAACCCCGCTGGGATGAGAACCCCAGTCCCCTGTATGGCTTCTCCTTCCCTCCCTTGAACCTGGGCAATGCTGAGACCGGGTACCTGACACAGGCAAACCTGCTGAGCATTGCCAGGCGCATGGGAGCTGACTGGCAGAGCATCGGCCTCAACCTGGGCCTGACCTACCAACAGATTGAGCGCATAGGATACAATAACAGGTGAGATAGGACACAGTAATCAACAGTGATGCAGTGTAATTGTATAAATCAGTGCTTGGCTGGTTGGAAGTTCTTCCACTGTAATTGTTTCACTGGATAAAAGAGGGGTTGACTAATGGTTCTTCTGAAAAGAATACCTTTTATAATGGTAAACTGGTTATTTTCTCTTGCCATTATAAAACAAAGCTTTTTTGTTTAAAAAACAAAATTGGGAAATAACAAACCTGATGAGCTTTGTATTTCAGCTGAGTTGCATTCCTGTTTTGTTCTGTGATCGGATTCCTGGCCAGACTCCATCTTGTACAATGAGAAATGATCTATGGCTTTAATTGTGAATATCATCATTATTCAAAAAGAGCTTGTGGTACATCATGGGATGTGCAGCTGACCAAAAAGCCAAAGCAGTAGGAGAGAATTAGACTTGTTATGATCAAACTGCTGTTCCTGTGAGGAAATTATACTCAAAAGCAGAATGCCTTAATTTTCCGTTAGGAAAATTTTTGATAGAGAAACGTTCATGCAGGAACTGCAACTCCTGTATGCTGGGTGGGGAAGAGGCAGGCCCACTGAGTGCTTTGTGTGTCTGGATGGCTTCTTTAAGGCTCTAGTCATGGGCTGGGACTTAGGTAAGGTCTCTTTGGTTTGCTACTCAGCAGAGTGTGTTAGTTACTACTGTCCTTCCTCCTTTCTTCAGAGAGGACCTCAATAAGCAGATCCTGGACATGCTTTTCTCGTGGGCTCAGCAAAACTCAGAGGATCCTGACTGTGTGAGCAAGCTGATTACAGCCATGAAGGAGAGTGGCCGCCAGGACATCGCTGATGAGGTCGAAGCCATCATTGAGCTGGGGCGGCAGAAATACAGCGAGTCCATCCGCAGGGTGGGCCTGGAGCAGGAGAGCAGCACTGAGGACTCTGCAATAGCTACGATGTAGCACCTAGCAGAGCAAAATGGGGCTCGTATGGGACCTCTCTGTGTACCCAGAGTGACGGTGCCTGGGGGCTGCTCCCTGCTCAAGGGCCAGTGGCTTCCCGAGGAGCTGGGCATTGATTCTCTGGGGTCTGTACTCACATGCCACTTCTGCCAATCTCAGGAAGTTTAGAGTCCACTTGTGAACCTTTTTTCTACTTCCACTTCATGACCTTGAGCTTTAGCTTTCAGAAACGAGGAGCCATTTAGAGACTGAAGTGTCCATCTGTCAGCTGAGTAGTGGCTTAAGTAGTGTTTGATGAATTAATACTCATGTTACATGTATTTATTAATAACTTACTCCTGAAACTGTATTCTGCTGGAAACACTGGGTGTGAGCATTTGTGGGTCCATTTGTGCTCCAGAGCTTGGTGGGAGAGTGGAGGTGCAGTCATGTTATAAAGGCCTGAGATGTGGTGGGGACTGTCCAGCCATTTCTGTTAATGATGGGTTCTGCTCACATGAAAATGTGAACTGTATTCCCCATGAAAATGTTTTCTATTTTTTTCCAAATCTCTTCCAGTTCCCTTTAGTCCAAACAAAACCTAAGTATTTGTGGGGAAGAAAGAAGAAACTGATTTCTAGAAAATTGCTCTTTTTTTTGGTTTTGCTCCAAAAGCTATCATGAAACAAATAGGCTGCTGCACCTGCAAGCACCTTTTTAGATGAGACCTACATACTGCTGATCTTTGTCAAAGTTCCAGTTTTATTTTATAAGAAAAAGTAAAAATCCATGACCTGTTCTGGGAGAGACTGATTTAAGTGAAATTAAAATTTCCCTTGCAGTTTCCTAGGGGTAGTCCTCACATCCCCCCAGTGAAATGTGACTGTGTAGAGGTGAAGGTGTGACCCCTCCTGAAGTTTGGTGAAAAGCATGACTTAAATTTGCATTTTAAAAACTGGTCTGACCAGCTGTGAAATAAGGCACTCTTGTGGGTTTGGCATGAACCGTGCTGTGCTAACTTCCCAGTTTTTCAGCCTGAATATCTTGTATAAGGCTGGAAGCATTTACTGCTTTTTTGCTGCTCAATCATTATTACTGAGGTGCCCTTCTCTTCCTGTTCCCCATCTCATAATGGCCCTCAGTTAATGACCCACTAATGACAGTGGAAAATTACTTGCAAACTTTTTGAAAGACTACTGTCACCTCAGTAAATTCAACTCTTTCAAGACTGGTTTGAACTCAGCCTAACTCTATCAGCATTACTTAAAGGACTGTTCTCAGTCTGAAAAAACAAAAGTGTGTTTAAAAATGCCAGGTTGCAGCACCCAAAGTCAACATGCAGTTGCAGGTTGGATAAATCCTGGCATTTTCTTCCCCCTGTGAAGAATCATCGGTGGCTTCCCTGATGCTGCTTCAGACCTGCCATCAGTATTATTGAAAGAGAGGCATAAAATGGTTCTGCTTTTTTTCTCATTTCGGGCTGTTCTAACATCTCAGGCTACAGAGTGCTTTCTGTCCAGTCCAGAGCACTGGATAAATACGTGCAGACTTGAGTTGTCACCTTGGGCCTACGGACTTCCTCAGATCTGGTTTCTTAGGTTGTGCTGCCCTCGAGTCTCATGTTGGGTTTGCCAGCAGTTCTCTTTTGAATGTACATTTTCTCTTGTATTCTGTGTCATATGTTACTGTTTGTAATTTTCATGGATACCAACAAGCTATTTGTTCTTTCCTCCAGTTTTGGAGAGATGCATTTGAGCATATTGCTCTCACTGGGAATAAAATCAGCACTTAACTGTTTCACAGCATGGTCCGCTATTCCATAAATGCCTTGAGTTAGATGGAGACTGATCCCTTTAAACCTGCTGGCAGGAGGACACAGGTGAGCTTGGCTGTGCCGTGCAGAAATGGGAGAAGAGCTCCTGTTTGGATACTGCCAGCTGCAAAGCACAGGACAGACTGCAGCTGAGTTAATGGTGTCCCTGGAGGGTGGCTTTGCTGCAGTGGGGCTAAGCCAGGAAACACAACTCAGGGCATGAGCTGAGGCTTGGGTGGAGCAGGTCTAGAGAGCAACAAGGCTAATCTAGAAGGGACAGTGTGCAGGGTAAGCCTGTCCTCCAGTGAAGGTGCCGGGGAACTCTACAGGAAGCAAAAGGGAGCATCCACAGCTACAAAAGGATGAAGCTCGGTTGCACTGAGCTTTCCATTTGTGATAGTCAGGCCAGAGCTGAGTTAGGCAATGCTGGAATAAAGGGTAGGTAGGCTGGACTCTGTGGAGGACTCATGCAGGCATCAGCAGAGCTACAGCTCTTCCAGAAAACAGCTTGGTGCCAGGAGAGAGGAAGGTTAGTGCCAGGTGTTCGGGTTGCCCTCACAATGGGCTGCAGCCAGGCCAGGCGACAGCAGATAACAAACCCTAGACAGTATCATCAGTAGAACAGCTCTTCAGGATTTGGGCTGATAACTTAAGGAAAGGTAAGTAACTACCCCAGACAAGGATTGTTATCTCCAGTCTTTCCCTGCTGAGTGGTAGCCGCTGGGCTGGGCCTCCTTGCAGGCATCTGGCTTTCTCCTTGAAGTGACACCAAAGCAAGCACCCAGCTGAGGACACCGAGGTGCTGGCGGGAAGTCAGAACAACTGTTCAACTGCTCTTTCCTCAGCTGACTTGGCAGCAAATATTTGACCTGGATAAGAGTCAATGGAAAACATTATTTTGAGGTGTGTTGTTGCTGTCCTATAGCATAGCAATATACCCCTTGCATGTCACTCACAGAAGTTTAAAAATCCAGTAACAGGCTAGTGTGGTTTGAAATACCTTCTAGCTGTCTTGTTACTTGTTAGTTTGATATTGTTCCTCCCCTGAGGGGTCTTTATTGGTTTACTATCATGTACCTTCTTTCATGATTGGTTCATTCTGTTATCTCTACCTGATGATGTAACACCTTAAAACTCTCTGCAAGAGGACAACCGGGGTCTCTCTGCTTTAGCTTCCCTTCAAGCTAACTGGCCCCTGCCCTCTCGGGGGCAGGAGAAAATAAACTTGGAATGCAGCTGACAGAGTTTCCACTCTTTTCTCCGTACCTTCCGCTGCTGGCTACAGCATGCCTACATGCTGTGAGGAGGCGTTGGGCTGCACTGGTAAACTGAGGCACGCAAACCTCAGTTACCATCAATTCAGTCGCTGGTTCACGCGGGCATCGGACCCCGTTTACCTGTGGGCCAGGCTGGGAACAGCCTGGCCGGCAGGGAAATTAACAGTGTGTTATCTTTATCAATAATCTCTTTGAGGCATAGTAAGTCTTTCATAAGCCTGTGGTGCTATGGCTGGTAACAGTTGCAGTAGATGGTTGAAACAGCAAAAGAAATAACTAACCTGGCTTTTATCTTTTGAATCAAAATAATAGCATTCCTTTCTGACTTCTGTCATGAATTCATCACATATTGGAGTAGTATCTTTCCCTTTCCAGATACCTGGCTTTTCCTGGTGCCTAATATGCACCTTCCATTGTCCTACAGATGATCTGGTAGCTTTTATGGTTTTTAGTGTGCATGATCCTGATGTGTCCAAAATTCTCCCAAATAAATTTTTACCAGGAAAAACCTACTTGCAAAAAATTTAAAGTAAAGTGAGAAATTGTTTGGGAGTAGGAACATTGTTTCTCCTTTTTTGGCTGTAACATTTATAGCTCTTTAACTCTCATAATTAAACCCTTTTCTACTTCATAAACTCACAGATCTCCAGCAGAATGACCTGGGAGGTGAACAGTGTGTTTCCCACATACCACCCTCCACTTCCAGTTTCTTCTAACCATGACAGTCCTCTGGCTGCATGGAGACAGATCCAGCTCCTACAGATATTAATTTAAAAAATAAGCTGAGAAATGAAAGCCCGGGCAAAACTCAAATCAGTTTATTAATTCCATAAAAAGTACAAGGGAAAGCCTGATTATATTCTGCAGGGGGTTAAACTGTTTACACAGTCCTGACAGTAAAATGCTGTATAATTCCCAGTAAAAACCTGACTGAAATACGAAGTTGAGAGTGAGCCCACAGGGGCTGTGTTCAGTTTCTCTGTTTACTGTTGGCAGGCAGCAATACTGTAAAACTCAGACATCCATAGGATTGCTCTGATAAGGGAAAGGAGATCTCTGTGGTGCACTGAGGACTGGATGGTTCAGCCATGAACCTACTGAGCTTGATGCCAAAACTGAGGGAGCATTAGAAGATACCCAGTTTGTACAATTTCCTGCTGCTTGGTATGCACTCACGTCCATACTTGACAGTGTCATACTGCTGGGTTTTCCAGAAGGGAAAGGAAATCTGATGGCCCTTAAATTCACTGTTTTCCTCTCAAGGGAGGATCACCCCATGTTTTGAGCCTTTAAAGCAAGAGTAGCTTTCACTGGGAAAGGAGTGGGACTGGTTTGCAGTCACTGGTGCATCAGAACCCCAGCCCAGGGCTACCTCAAAGTGAGCCCACAACACTTATCAGTTGGTATTGTTAAAATGAAGAAAACAGCATTTGCTGCAATTAAGTGTGTGTTCATTTCCTGAACTCTGCAGGAATAAACTGTAGGTTTTTAAAGCACCATTTTTCTGTAAATCTGCACGTCTTGAAAATCCATCAGGACAGTTTGACCCTTGTTCCAGTTTCCAGCCACCTTGAAAGAACTCAGTGACTGGGAAATGTAGAAACCAGGTAGACACCATGACCATGCCTCCATGCTTCCTGTCTCGCAGTTGGTTGAATCCATCTAGAAGTTTGTTTTGGGAGGCTGGTGCTAAGATCATTCTGTTTGGTATGCTCATTGAACACCAGTGCAGTCCTTATCTTTTCCAGACAGGAGACAGTGGAACTGGAAAATGTGCAATGGGCAGGAAGGATGCCCAGAGATGAGTACTACAGAGTATTTTTAACTCTTTTCTTATAACAAGGTATTGCATCTCCTTGGAAAGGATGAAGACTGTGAATATATGGTTGCCATCCACTGTTTCTCAACTAGGTGGCACCAAATGAAATAGTCCAGTATCACCTGCAAATCAGCAAAAGTGGGTACTTTCCTCCCCCTCCTATACACAGTTCTAATGCTGACTCTTTGCTGTGAGATGTTTGAGGCCAAAACATAAAACGTGTTCAAAAAATGATTGATTAAATTGGTGGGGAAACAAATCCTCTAAAAAGCAAAGGAATACGGAGAGCTGAATGCATTCCCATGTGGAAGGAGCAAGAGATTTGGGGCTGCCTTTCTCAGGCAAGAGTTGAATCAGACAGCAACAACAGAGCATGTGGAGAAACAAAGCAGGCAGAGGAAGCAGATCAGACATCTCTACTTGCTTTCTCTAGAAAAGCAAGACGGCTGCAAATTTTGTTTCTGCTGAAGCCCAGTGGATAAGAGGAGACCACACTTGCAAGGGTCAGAGGAGGCAGCTGTTGCTTGAACATCTCCTCAGAGCTATGTGGCTGAGCTTCACTCCTGGACTGAGAATTCCAGTGGTGACCCAAAACAAACCAGGTAGCACTGCTCAAAGGGGGAGACAGGATTTCTACTCTGGACATATCAAGCTTGAAAACATCTGCTCTGCCCTGTTTTTCACTGTGTCTCAGTAGAGAGATGCAGCTGGAGGTGTCTCCTGGCTGGGCACACAAAGTCCCATGTGCTGGGTCATCTGGTGGAGCCACATCTTGGGGCAGGCCCTGACTGGCCATCAGCTGCTGCATCACAGGAGGCCAGGGAAGATAGATTGGGCACGACCCAGAACAGCCTGCTCAGCTGGAAGGTGTTGCTGCCCACGGCAGGGGAGTTGGATCCTTAAAAGACCCTTCCAACCCAAACCATTGTGTGATTCCATGAAGTTGGGCAGGTTTGATTTAGCTAACAGGACATGAGAGCTTGAGAGATGCTGTCTGCAGACATTTAGTGAGTGACTTGGGAAAACAGCAAGATAATATTCGTCATCTCTTAGCTGCCCAAGCTGCCCTAAGTTTCCATGCTTCTACAACCCTGCCAGTCCTATGCTTTAAGCAGCAAGGGTAAACCTTGGAATTTCTAAAAGACCCCACAAATATCTTAAGAAATGATTTGAGTTTTCTATCCTAATGCAGGAAACCTTTCTCCTGATCAAAAGAGGTACCAGGGTGTGGAAGACCCACCTGTCTTCCACAGTTCCAAGGCAGCAGGAAGAACTTAAAGCTTTGGGTATGAACAGGATCACACAGGGATCTGAGTAACCCCAGATGTGTCCCAGCCATGCTGTCTCTGCCAGGTTTCTGCCACAGGCCAGACCGGGTCTTCTGGTGGTGTTTAGCATCACCAGATTTAGAAACAGCAAATCTGCATGTCCAGAAGAGAGTGGGACTTATGCAGGGGGTGGCTGCACCCTATGGAGTCACCCATCTCTCCCTATCGTGTGAAGAAGAGACCTGCCTGATGAGCCTGGGTGGTTAGGATTCTAATTCTGCTTTGCTGGGCTGATGGAGAGAAGCTTTAGATTACAGTGAGAAGGAGGACAGGAAAGCTGCGTGAGGGAGGTAGTAACAGGATAGCTGGGGGAGGACACGAGCTGAGGTATGAACCTTCACCTTGCTGCCTCTTCAGCCATGTCCTTGGAGGATTTTACTTTCTCTGGAAGCAACAATGGTTCAGGACAAATGGTTTTGGTTTTTTTCCCTCCAGGCTGGAGAAAAATGGAAATCCTTGTGAATCCTAGCATCTCCCCAAGGCCAGAGCTGAGAACAAGCATGGCTTGTGATATTGATTGTAGCTGCTCCCTCTCAACACTGCAAGCTTCTGTCTCCTGGTGTCTGCACAGCCTTCATGTGTTGCAGGAGCATCTGGCTGAGTGACAATCCCGGTGACAATTTCATCCTGGTGCATTGAAAGGAGCAAGAAAATACGGTGTTTCCCCCTCAAAAATTCCCACAACAGATGATTTGGTGAGGCTTTCATCCTGATGCATTGAAAGGAGCAAGAACACATGGTGTCTCCCCCTCGAAAGTCCCCTACAAGAGATGATTTGGTTGCAGTCTGGGCAGCGTAAAGAAAATCCTGCTGCTTAAACAGGCTATTTTGTGACAACTGCTGTGCACGAATGATGGCTGGAAGGCAGAGGCAGTCACAAACGGATCCATCAGCTTTTTGGGGTCCTAAAATAACATGGCCCTGAAGGAGCTGGCTGCAGCTCTTGGTGAGGCAGCAAGCCTGGGAACTGTGACTCTCCCTGAGGTGCAGCTGTTTCACCCATGGCAGGGTGACAGTGTCCTCAGCATGCACTTCACCCTCCGTCCTGGCAGCATGGACTCATCTCACCTTTCTGCCCCCCAAGGAACAGCCATGCAGGTTACTGCCAATGCAGATTCCCCATGGTTGTTTGTCAGCTGCTGAAAGGGGAGACGAGCTGTGGAGATGTTCTGGTTTGGCCCCAGGACAGAAGGGTGAGGAACACTGAAAAATCCTGGAGCAAACTCCATTCTTTGGCACCCAACTGCACTCTTGGGCCATACACCCCAGGGGAAAAGAGTGATCAGTGCCCCATAAATCTGATGCCACCTCTGCATGGGGACAGATGCATATGGTGGGATGCTGTGGGTCGTTTTCTCCCTGGGTCTAAGGGGAAAGCCCCGCTGAAAGGCTCCCAGGGCAATAGGTGGCTGCAGCTGCAGGCTCCCTGCCAGCAGCTGTGCCCAGAGTGGGATCTGGAGGCCGATCTCACAGCCAAGACAGCGCCATTCATCGGCACTCAATAAACAAAAGTGCCTCGCTGTTTTATCCAGGAGATAGGCATGGAGGGCATGAGATTGCTTTCCCTTGTGTTGTCTGTGCTGAGCGTGGGAGCCTGTGCTGGCTGCCAAGGCACTGCTGCTGTGGCACATGCTGTGGACAGGCAGGGAACGGGGGCTGCCGGGTGTCAGGCAGCCCCGAGGCTGGAGCCTCACGGGTACTGGGCACTGCGAGATGCTGGTGCTTACTGGAGGCTGGGCCCTGCAGAATGCGTTGCAGGAGCTGGGCCATTGTTTAAGCCAGCTCACGACATGTTACACATTAGCACGCCAGGGTCAACCCAGCTGCTCTAAAAGTCACTTTAAAAAGGAAGAAAATTCTACTTTATTTTTTTTTACACACACTTGTGTGCTTTGAGCATCAGGGACTTTATTCCCTCTAATTGTTTAGCATTTGAATCAAATAGCTACTAAGAAGGTGTCTGCACCCTCTTTTCAAGGAGTAATGGCCAGACAGGACAGACAGACCACGTACACTGGTTCACCAGTGGGGTCTTGCAGCTTGAGCTCCTGGGGACAACAGAACCGGGTTTGGGGTTAAGCTGTCCCCTTCTTGCACTCTCCAGCTGCATCCACATCCTCTCTCACTTCTGTACTGTCAAGTATCTGCACAGAAAATGAAACCAGACCTGCTGGGTCAGTGGTTTCTGGGTGCTTCCTGCCATCCAAGTCAATGGCCAGCTGTAATTCTGTTCATTTTATTTATTCTGTTTGGCTGTACCCTGGGTGCCTCCCCTAGCACCTCTGTGGTGTTACCTTTGGCAACACATCCTGTGGTCTCAATGGAGAACAAGATCAGGCTTGGTTGGGATTGATTTTTCCAGAAAACAATGCTGACTGGTGCTAATTACATTGTTGCCTCTTCAATATTTATCGGTTAAATTGTCTACCAGTGCTCTGAGAATCATGTCCAGAATGGCCACCAGGCCAAGGGAGCAGTGACCAAGCTTGCCCAATTTTACTTTTTTAAGCTGTGGTTTAATACCCACACTCATCAGGCACTTGGGGATTTCACTGGCACTTCACAATTTATTAAAACAGAAAACAATACAAATGGGGAAGGAAACTGAAAAGCAAGACCTCGTGAAAGCCTCTTTCTTTGCAGTAGACTGAACTTGACCCATGTCCTTGAAGGGCTGAACCAGTCCACAGCCACTCTGGGAGGCGGGCTGAAAGCAGCACAGGATTTTGAGACTCACACAGGACAAGCTTTGTGACAAACCGAGCACAGACCTGGTATAATGCTCTGGTGCATGCCATGATGACAACAATGTTGCCTCGTACAGGAGGTCCTGAGCTATGCTCTTCACCTTGTATCAGACACAGACAGTGCTGCTTTTGAAGCTCCATTTTGTACCAAACAGTTTTAAATCTCTTTTGTGTCTGTCAGGAGAAAAAATTTATGTCTGAAAGCAGAGGAAACCTTGACAACCTGGCACTCACTGAATGTGAACTTTCTTCCTCTGCTTCCTTTTTTTATCCCCTCTCTAAAATGCTGCAGGAAGAAACGGGTCCTTTGTGCCATGCAGGTTACAAAGAGCAGTTGTTTTTATGCAGCAGAACCAAAAATAAAAATGTGGGATTGCAGTCCTCCTGAGACGCAGCACAAAGATGGACAGCGTTAACCTCTTCTTTGCGAGGGGATGGTACTGTCCTGCCAGCACATCTGTGCTGTGATAAACAGTAACATCCATACCTCAAGCCACACTGAGTTCAGTTCAGCTGTTGACTGAGAGGGTACAGCACAGTGAAATCCACTGACGCCTTTACAAAACGGGGCAGAGTGGGGATGGGCCATGACCAGGGAAAGGGGTGGGAAGCAGTTTTGCAGCTGGGGAGTGAGAAGGGATAACCACAACTCCCCCACAGTGTTTTGCTGTTCCCCAAACCGGAGATTCCTGCAGCAGTGCCCACCACAGCAACCTGCCTGCAACCCAGGCCTTGCTGCCTGTTTTATCAAGGACATGGTGGAGATAAGGCTGTGGGGTTGGATAGACTATTCTGGCATCTCCCTACCCACTGCACTTGCATTTTTCTCTTGTGCTGGATGCTCATCCAATATACAATCATAAAGTGGCCACAGCACACAGGTCCCCTTCCTTGGTCAGGCACCAACCTTCTGGAGTGAGCTTTCTACCTCCTGTGCTATATCTTCTCATGCTTTGCTCAGCCCAGGTTGAAAAGCACACGAGAAAAGCTGATCCCCATTTCACCTATATCCAACTCATTAGCATTGGCTTCTGAAGCTTCACTGGCCTCTGGTTTACATCTCCTCACCTTGGGTTCCAGGTCCCTGACTGTGATAACAAGCTCCTCTTGTTTTCAGGTGTGTGAACAACTGTGATGTTTCTGGGCTGTTCGTCACGACTCCACATAATTGTCACTTCTCCTGCGTACACAACGTCCTCATTAGCCCTACGTGCTCCTGGGAGCATGCTTGTAGGCACTCTTCTCTGGTCACCCCCGATTCATCGCACAGGATAACTGTGCACTCCTGCTCTGCTAGCTGCCATGGGCCCTTGGTACAGAGCTGGTAATCCCACACTCACCTAGGGCCTGGTGTACGTGAGCGACGAGGGAGGCTCTTAGAGGTGTATTCCCCTGGAGATCTTCCCCTCTCTCCGTGGTGGTGTCACACCTTTGAATGTTACAGAATCACAGAATGGTTTGGGTTGGAAGAGACTTAAAGACCATCTCATTCTAACCTCCTCTAGTGGACACCTTTCACTAGAGCAGGTTACTGAGAGCCCCATCCAGCCTGGCCTTGAACACTGCCGGGGATGGGGCATCCACGGCTTCTCTGGGCAACCTGTTCCAGTGCCTCACCACCCTCACCACAAAGAACTTGGTCATCCCAAGAGGCACCGAGATGTGTCTGGCTGCTGTTGTCCTCCTCGCCTTCATGCTCAGTTTCCAAGGCCTACTGAAGCGGTCTCTGTGGATGTTTTGTCCCAGCAAGGACTTAGGCCCCATAATGCTCCTGAGAGCTCCAGCTCCACAGTGGAGCCTGCTGACCCCAAAAGTCAGTGCCTGCCAGTGGTATGGTGGCTTTCCTGAGGGGTAGCAGGCAGCACAGCATGGTGACCCAACAGGCACAGCTAGCCTGGCTGTTATCCTGAAGGGAATGACAGAATCACAGAATATGCTGAGTTGGAAGGGACCCGCAAGGATCATCGAATCCAACTCCTGGCCCTGCACAGGACACCCCAGGAGTCACACCATGTGCCTGAGAGCATTGTCCAAACGCTTCTTGAACTCTGTCAGGCTTGGTGCTGTGACCACTTCCCTGGGGAGCCTGTTCCAGTGCCCAACCACCCTGTGGGNCCGGCGGGAGCCGCCGCCGTCGCCCCGGTAAGTGCGGGCACGGCCCTTACCCGGCCCTCGGGAGGCGCCGCCGGGGGTCCCGACACCCCTCCTGCCGCGGGGATGCAGCTCTTCTACCCCGGCCTGGCCCCTGCTGCACCGGCCCCGCCGCCGCTTACCCCGGCCCCTCATCTCAGGGGTGTGCCGGCCGTCCTTCCTGCGGCCCCGGGCCCTGAAGGGCCGTCTCCTCGCCCCGGGGGGCTGCGGGCTCTGAAGGCTCCGCGGGGTCCCCATGTACCCCCTCTCTTCGCGGAGCTGCGTGCTCCCCTAGCCCGCCACTTCCCCTCCTCGCCCTGGGGGTTTTAAGTGTCCCCAGCCCCTCCCCTCTCCCCGGGCGGGGGTCCCTCTGCCTGCGTGGGGGGCCCGGGGCTGATCCCCCCGCTTGCCGTGGTGCGGGGCTTGCCCTTGCCGGGCGCGGGGGCTGCAGCCGCGGCGCGCCTTCTTCTCCCTGCCCGCGCCAGGGAATTGCGGGTGACACGTGTGCGGCTCCACCGAGCCCTTTAGTGCCCCGGAGCTGCAGCTTTTAATATTGAAAGCGATTTCCGAGTTTCTCCGGGGCTTCTGATTTGTGGGGCGATTCGTAGGATTCCCTGACCGCCCCGGTCGCAGCGCAGTTCCCTCTGCATCTAAGCCCCTCTGAGCTCCTTCCAGACTCTCCTAAGCCAGATCCGTGCCTCTTTGAGGTAGGTCAAGGTTATTGTGCTCTTCATGCAGTGGATGGGGAAAGTGGAAATATGGACAGACTGTGGGATTTCCTCAAGGTCACCCTGGGAATTGGACCCCAAGCATCCTCTCTCTCGCTGCACCTTCTGCAGCTGCTGGGCTCCTGCTGGGTGAGGGTGAAGTTGTGGAAATCGGATTTTCCAGTGCCCCAGCCTCTTTCCTGCAAGGCTTCTCAGCTTTTAGTTTATACACCTTGCCAGGTGTCAGGGCAGGATCCCAGCTATGTTTATTTGGCCTAATGTTTTTTAGCTATTAGATGTTTACAGTTAAATAGTGTGTGTTTTTACCATAATATGTTAATCTCTGAGAGTCTCGCTGCTGTTAGGATCTGTCTTCGCGGTATTGCTGCTGCTGTTGGGATGGTATCTGCAGTGATTTTGATCACTGCAAGTGACTGTGGCTTTGCTTCTCAAAAACTCGCTTCTTGGCAGTAGCAAGCAAAAGGCAACTGAACTAGAGTGGTACTGATAACGATGTATCGTGCAGGATTTGGGTGGTGGTTGTCTTCTTGTCCTCTACTTCTGGTTTGCTTTGCAGGCTGTTATAAACAAAGGAGTAGGCAAGGTTTAATAGTAGGAGTTCCTCTAACCTCTTCCTCAGAAAATAAACACCTGGATTTAATGAGGGTTTACCCCTTTAAATGTCTTGCCTGTAGGATTTTTAACTTCGTGCTACTACTTGTAGTTGTTCATACAGGTGCAGTTTTTCTCCTGGTGCTGTGCCCTTGAGCTCATCTGTTCACTGCATGCCTGTCGTAGTAAGGAGCGCTATGTTTTGAGGGTGGTGGTGATCTGTGGCACAGATGGATGGCTGAGTTGGAAAAGGGATCAAATCTGTGTCATAAATTGGAGCCCTGCTCTGCTCTGAAGGAAAGTCAGCAGTCGTGTTTGATGCCCAACAATCTTGTTAATGTCTTACTAGGATGCCAGAGCCATTGAACATCCTCCTGCTGCCGTTTTAGGAAGGGGTAGTGTGCTGTGTTAAGTTACTAAATAAGCCTGACTCTAAAAGGTAGAGATCACTAACAGCCTGTCAAGGCCATTTGCTCCCCTTTTCCTGCCAAGATTTAAGTTAGTGGGCAAGATGGGGGAAATACCTACCTGGCTGGCCAAGGTGACAGCAGCCTGTCTGTGTGGAAGCAGCCCCCTGCTCGCATGTGCGTCATGTTTTGTCTCGTAGGTCTCTGGCAGGGCGTGATGGAGAGAAGGGACAGAGGCACAGTGACTGGTGGTTGGTGTGCCTTGAAACCTGGGAGCCATAGGATTTGGAGCTGTGCTCTGGTAAGGGAAATTTGGGGAAAGTCCTGCTTAGAAGCTGTAAGCATTTCATGTGCTTATACGGTTGTTCTTGTGTAATTGTTGTCATCCTGAAACTTGTGAAATAGTAGGAGGGAGACATTTCCCAGAGTAGGGCAGCTGTGTTTCCAGGTGAGTAGATGTTGTGCTGTGTTTAGCTAGAATAAAATCTATGTGTAGAGCCAACATCCCTGACCAGGGGCCCAGTTCTGCAGATTCCCCTGAGAACAGCTTTTCCTTGAGGGTTAAAGCCCAATCTAGGGAACACTATTGTTGCAGGGTATGTGATGACCATGCAGTGCTGTGAAAATAATGAAATATCTTTGGCACGTCTTGAGGAATACACCCAATGTTGATAGCTGGGTGTGCAGCTGCAGTGTGAGCTACAGGTTGTGCCCTGGGTGGGGGAAATGTCAGGAGCCCCAGGCAAGGGGCTGTGACCTGGTGCTGACCATTTGGACAGCAAAGGGCACATGCATACAGCAGGAGCTGATGACTCAGCAAGAAGACCCCAGACTGTCTGGGTGCACAAACTGTAAGAGTATAAAAGCCCAGGAATGCTTTTGTTGGGGATCCCTCCCCAGAGGCACCAGGTCAAGCTGGTTTTGTGTCACTGCAGCATGATTAAATTACTTAGAGGACCCAGACATCTGAGACTGCTGTGGGAAACCCAGGGCTGAGCCAGTAAGGAAACCCTGTCTGACTGTGTGAGTGTGGGGTGTGCAGCGAGCCAAGAGGGGCACTCATGGGGTCACTGCAGCCATCTACTGTGAAGGGACTTTGGTCCCAGCAGTGAAAGTCTGGAATGGGGGGAANACTGTAAGAGTATAAAAGCCCAGGAATGCTTTTGTTGGGGATCCCTCCCCAGAGGCACCAGGTCAAGCTGGTTTTGTGTCACTGCAGCATGATTAAATTACTTAGAGGACCCAGACATCTGAGACTGCTGTGGGAAACCCAGGGCTGAGCCAGTAAGGAAACCCTGTCTGACTGTGTGAGTGTGGGGTGTGCAGCGAGCCAAGAGGGGCACTCATGGGGTCACTGCAGCCATCTACTGTGAAGGGACTTTGGTCCCAGCAGTGAAAGTCTGGAATGGGGGGAATGTGACTGCCGGAGTGGCTCCTGGGTGGTCAGACAGGAAAGTTTCCTTAACACTCTCTGGGTTTTATCTGAATAATCTGCAGCCAGGAGGCTGTAAGATGGGTGACTGATGAGTTGCTCCTTCTTCCTCAGCAAGGAGTAGCTGGGTGTGGTGTAAGGATGCATGGTCTCCATCTCCGGCCCTCCAAAGGGTCAGGCTTTGGGTTTGCTGCTGGGCTGGCGGTTAGTTGTTTTACAGATGCGAACAAGCCTCTGGACTCTCTTTCATCCCACCGAGGAAACAAAATGCTCCTGGAGGATAATTGCCAGGTTCACAGTAGCTACTGGAAGATGGGATGTCCTTGTGAAGTCCGAGGGATGAAAGGTGGGAAGAAAAGTTTAGCAGCATTAACCATAACTGCAGAGGGACTCATCCCCTGGTGCCGACCAGCAGCAGGTCTGCCTTGTTCCACACGATGCTTGCTTTTGTCACTTGATCCCTGGTCTCACTTGCAGACAGAGAACTGCAAATCTTTTGCACTGCCAGCTTTCCAGTGCCAGCAAGATGTCTTGCACAGGGTGTATCTCTTAATGGGCTGGGTTTATCTGCCTAAAATCATATTGTGCTGTCAGAATGACATAAAAGAGCTTTGAACTAGGCCCCAAGAGGAAAGGAAAAGGGTTGGAAAAATGCAAAATATTTTTGGTTCCATTGTTAGGAGAGCCTAGGCTGGGGAGATGATGTGTAACCAAACCAGGTTTGGAATGGCTGGGACAAATGAACTTCCTTGTGATCCTGAGTGCTGCAGTTCATGTGTGTTATGATAGGATGCTAAAGTCCTGTGAAGGGATTTTCTACAGTTTCCCCTTTTCTAGGCTGTTTTAGAACAGAGAGGTATTTCTTCCTAAGCCTGCCTTCTTCCTGGCCTTCCTTTTTAAGAGTATTTTTTCCCCCGTTGTTTTGTCGTGGGCTTGTTTTTGGTTTTTTTTTTTTTTAATTTTGTTTTTTCCCTAGAATGAAATTCCTACACAGCTGGTGACCTGTCAGTGGTGTCCCAGTGGCCCATCAGTGGTGTACCAGAGCTGAGCACCTTCAGCCTTTATTGGAATAAGTTGATACAACTCTGGCAGACAGTGGAGCAAATCTGGTTTGCACCAGCTGAGTTTGAGCATCATATGGGAGCCCTCGAGCAACAGGAAGAGTCTGGTCCCACAGCCTGTTTAGCCTGTCACTTACAAGTTTGTTAATGTCCTGTTAGGCTTCCAGTTGGACATGTCTTTCTCCCAGCTGCCTCTGCTCTCTTGTTAAAATCTGCAGTACTGTGTAGGACAAATGTCTGTACTGCTCCTTCTACAGCAACAGTGCAGGATGGGGAGGAATCTGCCTGTTTACAGCATTCTGCCTTCTGCTACTGCAGGTACATAAGGACTGGTAACTATTCTTTTTACATCCATGATGCATTCTCCTCAGTCCTTAACTGTGTTTTCAGGAAAAGTAAAAGCCTGCTTTAATGCCTATGTTTGCATATTCAGGCTCTATTAGAAGTGACCAAACATCTGCACTACTACAAGCTGGGAGAGATGGAATTGTCGATTACTTATCATGGCAAATGAGCTAGGGATGCTGCCTGTTGCAGGCAGTACATTGTTTTTATTTGTTACTCTTGAACATGTTGAACACCATGCCTGTGTTCTGTGGTGCGTTCCTCATAAATGGCTGCATGGACTCCAGCCTTGCTGGAGCCAGTTGTCTTGTCTGTCTACAGTGAGACAGCAGGGACATAACTGCAGGTGCCTCTTCCCTGCCAGAGAGGTGTCTGAGGTCTAACAGGGCAATGTGTTTCAGCTTCTCTGGCACCATGATTTAATGAAGCCATCCTCCTTCAGCAAGGCTGAGTCCTCTGGCTGTGCCTGCTTGGGCTGGGGACTGTCACTTGGCCATATCTAGCTAACAGTGGCAGCTTGCTAGAGCTACCGCTGTGTTGCTCCAGCTAATCCTAACAGCAGATAAATACTTTTTTTCCTGTCCTCTTCTGTTTGCCTTCCAGCACAGAGATAGCAGGAAGGAGGAGGTGGATTGAGCTGTCCAATGCCAAACTTGGATGTTACTTTAACCTTGCAGTATTGATTGCCTGGTAGTTCAAATTATTGTGAAGATAAAGTAACAGGAGGTACAAAAGCTTTAGAAAACAAGGCAAAATCCCAGACAAACCTAATGAAAAGACCTTGTCGCTCTGGGTGCTTTGGATTTCTGTCTGGCAGTTTCCTCTTACACATCTGCAAATATAAAAGCTTTGAACATTTTCTGCCTTAGGTGGGTTGTCTACATGGAGGTTATATGCTTGGGGGAGGGAGAGGCACCCCGGCAGAAATGGTTGTTCTGTATCAGAAGGAATACAATGGGTTACTGTTTATTTAATCTATGTGGTCTCTGTTGATCTTAATTTAGTACAGCCTGTGGTGAGCTGTTCACAGGAATGCAGTTTTATTTTATTTTGTTAAATTTTTTTGTAACTGGTACTTGTTGTCATTTTGGTAGTCCTGTCGTGGGTGGGTGACTGCGTCTTGTCAAACCTTCCTGTGTCCTGCTCCTTCCTTTGGCACCGATGCTGGTGTATGGCATATCAGGAGAGCTGTCTGGATTTTTTTTCTTTCCTGTGTCTGAGGCATTTATCCAGAAGCCAGGAGGAGAGAGGTTGGTTTTGACCCAACTAAGTTTCCCCAAATAGCATGAATTCGAGGAACTGGAGATGACTTAAGTCACATCAAAGACTATGCCTGCTCCACCTGGAGTTTTGACTCTATGACTGGGGCTCATACACTCAATTTAAAGGCTGTCCCAGCTATGAGGGGAGGGAAGGAGAAGGAGAAGGAAATCTTCCCCTCTTATATAGGACAGCGATGCTTCTGCACTGAGTCAGTAACTGGCCTGGAGGAGGTGTTTGGGAAGTGAGGTATGTGCTTTTCTTTTTAAATTAGAGCACAAAGACAGGAGACTTTCAGCAAGTGATTTTAGTAGGAGAGAGATGCTGTGCAAGTGAGCAGTTGGTTTGGATCAAGCCAGAAAGAAGTCCAGTAGCCATGATGCTTCGTTTCTGAATTCAACTGCAGCTTTCAGTGAAGCCTTTTTGCTTTGACAAGGGGCTGTGCTGTGTGGTGTGAGAGCTCCGAGCCAGGACGAGTGCTGGCTTTGTGTGGATAAGTGCCTGCAATGAAACTGTAGCCTGTGGTGTGCTTAGGTCTGGGCCAGCCCATCTTCATTTCTGCTGCTGCTGAGTCTCTGTCCGCGTCACTGTGGTGTCTGACACCTTACTGCCCTTAATGGGTGTGCTGCCTGCACGCTTTGACAGAGAAAAGGGCAGGTCCCTGTTGCCTGATGGGTGTGGTGGGATGGAAACACCTTCTTCAAGGCCGTGTTCAGATTGGGAGCATGTTTGGTGCCCTGTTCAGTGCTGTTCTCTTTGCTCTGTGATAGTTAGGGATTTATAAAAAAGAAGGAATTGTGTTTTAGGGACAGGCTGTGTCAGGGGCTTACTGTGAATTTGGGTACTTCTTTCTCCTTTGCTACAGATTTAGAGCCTGACCTGGGGTAAGCAATAAGATGTCTGTCTCTGATCCTGTCCCTTACAATCAAATGGGAACAGCAGCACTTCCAGGGGTTTGCCACTTATACACAACAGCAGTGGCAGCTGTTGCAGGAGGTATTATCTGATGTAGTAAATGGTGTGCTCTTCTAGGTGTTTCATTTCCCTTTTTCAGTTTGTGTTGGCTTTCTCAAGGACAGCGGTACTAGCTTCTTTTTCCATGCCCTGGGCAAGCTGAGCTCTTCTCTGTAAGGCAACAGGAGCACTTGTTGTTTACGAAAGCTATTTTCTAAGTGTAGTAGTTTTTTTAAAGGACATAAAACTCATTGTGTTGGCCCGACCCCCTTCCCCTGAACTGTTCCACTTGCTTTGTTAGCAGCTAAATGTCTGCATGACTTAAGCAGCTGTCATCTTTTTGATGCCCTTTTTTATTTTTTACAGGAACTTACAGTGTAGATTCACTGTTGCCTCACTCTGGTTCTTCAAAACTAATGGAGAGCTTGAAGGAAATAGCTTGGATACTGAAGTGATAAGCACTACAGAAATGCCAGACGCTATATAAACAACTAAACTCAGCCCCCGGCCCTTCCTGAGAGAAGGATGATTTGCAGAAATACTTCAACAGATGGTCTGAATTTGGCTTTGGGAAGGGGGGAAGAAATGCCAGGTCGCTGCTGAGCTGTGTGTGGGCGCCTGCCCACGTGCGCCATGCAGCGTGTTCCCTGCCAGCACGCTCCAGGGAGGCTGAGCAGGCTGCTCCCACAGCCTCCCTGCGCTCAGGAGGCATCTGCACACCGCTGACTCAGTCTCTGTGGCTCTGCCAGGTCCCTGTGCGGAGCAAGCTCCCATTTTCCCTGTGGTGAGGCTCAGCTGTGCCCATTCATCAGGCTGGTCTGGTGGAGGTGAGCCGTGGGCAGTTCGCAGACACACGGGGTCAGCTTGTGGGAGAGAGGCTGCAGAGCTGCTGTGCAGCTTGTGAAATACTGCTTGGCACACAGGTGAGATTGTAGGAAGGCCGTAGGGTCATCTGACACTGGGTTGTCCCGCTGCTAGTGCAGTCACCGGGACCTGTGTAAGTGCAAATTGAGGTGGTGTGGAGCTGGAAACAAATGGATCAGCTGTGGTAAAGGGCATGTGCTTTTAGGACATACCTGGGCATGCATGTGAGGTGGCAAACTTGCTGGTAGCCTGAAAAGGTGTGGGATGGGAAAGGGTTTACATGTCATGGCTGGGGACCCTGATGAACTCTGGCAGAGCTGGCTGCTGTGGCCAGCCTCCCCTCTTCCTGCTCTTACAGGGGAAGGAGAACATGTTTCCCCCAGAGTGCTGTCTCACCTCTTGAGTGGGCTCTGCTCTGGGGCAGGCAGGTTCCCATGTGAGTAGTCACAGCTGACTCCAGTGGGGTTATGGATTGGAGCCCAGAAGTCCTTGTCCAAGGACCTCTGGAACAGAACAGTGTGTCTAGTTCCTGCATTGCCAAACTGTTGCTAGTCTTCCAAGGCAATGTGCCCGTTCCACTGCTCATTGGCATGACAATTCCTTGTGTCTACTGCTGCCTGCTGTTGCTGCCACACACTCTTTGTGAGACAGTGTTGGTAATTAGAGCAGAGTTGTGAGGTGCCCTTCAGGAGTGATTTTTGTTTGGAAACTTTCTGAAAACACGTCTAATTCTTAAGCAGTGCAAGATGAATTGCTTCCCTGAGGATGTGTCAGGTAGATTCTTGTGGATACATCTGTCAGGTAGCAGCATTGCACTGCGCATATTGAGTAGCCAGGTGAGACATCTGATGTTCAGAGAATGACTTTCCAAGTTTGATATACTTCACTTTTTCCTCTTTTTCCTTTCTTGTGTTACTCATCTCTGTTCAGGTGAGCAGGACTGGCTGTATTTTCATTTGCCTATAGCCTCCAAAATATACTGTCTTCCTGCTGGGAATGCCTTGCCTGCCTTGCAGCCTGCTGATTCACAGCGCTCTGGGTGAGCAGGGAGCTGGTGAATGGATTATGCCACAGACTCCTGAGCCATTAGGCAGTGGTTGCAGTCCCCTTGACAATTCTTCTGCTTGTCACAGAGTGTGTATGAGTTTCCGTGGAGGAGCTGCTAACGTCTTCAGGAGCAGCATGACCCATGCAGGGCTGCTGATGCGCGTTTACCAAGGAACCATTTTTCTGTGATCTGAACAGTTTTGGTGTAAGCAAAACAGCTGAGGTGGGGGGAGAGAAGTGCTGTTGGCAATGCAGGAGGGGAGCAGTTGTGTTCACATACCCCCACAGCAAAGAGACTGGCAGCAGCAGTGTCCCGTGGTTGAGAGGCAAGGAATATTGATTAACGTGACATTTAAGTGGTATTTTTTCTAGTGCACTGGGAGCATTATTGAAATGCTGCCTTTGGCGCTGAGAAGTAATGAGATAAGCTTTCTTCTTCAGAGAGGTCTCTGCCTGCTGTTGCAAAGTGTTTGGAAGGCTGGGAGATCTCCTTTTGTTATCCTATCAGTTCTCCATGTCTGGTCTCTTGTACAAAAGGCACCTGAAATACAGCCTTGGCTCTAGCAGGCAGCTGAGCTTGCAGCCTGTACACCAGTGTTGGCATGCTTACATGGTGGCTCCTGCTCGATGCTTCTCTGTCACCTTGCCCTAGGTGGAGCCTACCTCCTGACTCCAAAGAGTTACACCGGAGGGATCCATCCTTTCACGCCCTGAGGTGCTGTTTCATTAACCTGCGATATTTTAGCGTTGGTTCCCGTGTCAGTGGCTGATGCTCTCAGTGCACTGTGGCTTTGCTACAGGGACACGGTGTGGGGCTTGTGGGATGCTTTGCAGTTCCAGCCGGATTCAACAGTCTCTATTTGGGACTCTAGAGTGACAGCTGTCAGTTGACATACAGACCCACAGAGCTCTGGGTTACTAGGCCTTATAAATAATATTGTTCAGGGGCCAGAAGCTCTTATCTCCCAGGCTTCCCTGGAGGGATTCTTGTTCTGTTTTATTGTTGTATATTGGTTTACTTTATCAGTGCACTCAGCAGGCTGCTGCAGGCCGCTGCCAAGAGGAACAGCCCTGCTTCCACTCCCGCCTCTATCTGCTTGTGCCAACACAAGCATTTTTGTGTTCACAGCTATGCATGACCTGGGAACAGGCCTGGTCCAAAATGAGTTCTTCAAGTTGCTGGGGAAAGGAAGAGCAGTAGCCTGAAGTTGTGCTGGACAAGCAGTTGAGTAACCACAGTCTCTGCTAGGAAAGCAAATCATGTGGCACTTTCCAGGGGCTAAAAATCCCTGGTACTGTTCCCTTCATGAAAATCTTTGCACCGTCTCTGCCAGCACACTGTCAAGACTGCATGGAGCCTGTACCAGTGCCTCTTTGTGCAGGACAAATTGTATTGCGCTACCCTTCTGCAGCACTGGGTCTCACCTGGTGCCTGGATGTAGATTCTCTCTTGGATGTGGAGAGACAGCATCATGCCTTTATAACACTTAAAATTTACATAGCATAGCGGCCAGAGAAAGGTGGTGGCTTTTCACATCTGGTAGGGATGGTCCTGTGTACTGCCAGATGCATGCAGTATAGGAAGAAATGGGAAGAGAGGGGGAAAAAAATAAGCTGCAGCGCCTTTGCTTTGCCCCAGCACAGTCCCCTAGTGTTCACAGGAAAAGCACTTTCCTTCAGAAAGTACTTGGTGAGCATGTGTCCTTGGAGGTGCCAAGAAATATGACCAACTTCCTCTCCTCTTTCTCTCCTTCCTTTGCATGCCAGGAAGTGGTGACAGTGCCTAGCAGACACCTCAGTGTGAACACAGCTGATGCTGAGCCTTCCTCTCAGAGGTGACAGAGGTTAGGGATCTGCTTGCCCTCGGGCTGGAGAGATGGGAGGCTTCTTTCTGAGCATATCTGAATCTTGCTGGGATTGTGTGTCTCTTTCCTGCTGTCCTTTTGCTTCTCCCTGCTGCAGCCTGTTCTGTTTCTGAAGGTTCTGTTCCCATTTTGACATGGGAGGTGCAACTGTCCCTACTGCCTGCCTTCATTGCCACATAGGTTTGGGGAGTGTGTTGGGATTGCCTAACTTGGCTAAGGTCACACTGCAGGCTCTGCATGCTGGCTGAGCTGTCCTGGCTGACTTCGGGGATGTGGAGGAGATGGGACTGTATGAGGAGCATCACATGGCTCGATGGTGGGTGACTTGCAGCCCTGGGTGCTGCTCCGGGGCTTGAAGCTGCTGGTGCCATGTGGTGCTGTGGGAAGGGGGCTGCCAGCAGGGTCCCAGGCTCACAGTCCCAAAGCAGCAGGGTATCATCCCAAGGCTTCTGGTGTACTCTGGGCCACAGAGATAGGAAGAGACAAGCTGGCTGGCCCTGCGGAGAGAGCATCCTGTGTCTATCATTGCACCAAGGGCTGAG
This sequence comes from Dicrurus megarhynchus, assembly GCA_013399195.1. Classification (NCBI taxonomy): domain Eukaryota; kingdom Metazoa; phylum Chordata; class Aves; order Passeriformes; family Dicruridae; genus Dicrurus; species Dicrurus megarhynchus. The sequence goes on along the minus strand of VXAD01013799.1, from coordinate 739,023 downwards.
TGAATGAGCAGGGATTTTGCACATTAACCAGGCAGCAGCTGGGCTGAGTGAGCCGTAGGGTGCCAGCCGCAGTGCTCCTGTGCTTCTCCAAAAGCTGTGTCAAGGCAAGTACTTTCCGCTCTCTCACAGCTATTATGAAAGAGCCTGGGTTTGCTGCACCCTTCTCTCCTTTTGCCCTCAGGGCATGCTGGGCTTGTTTGAATTAATGTAATTAGCACATGCCTTATTAGCTCACTAAGGCACAAAAAGCTCATGTATTTTTGTAGCCAGGTTAAGCAGCCCCTATTAATTTAATAACTGTGTCCTCCTCAGTGCATGGCAACAGTTAATTACTGGTGGTGACTCAGGAGCAGCCAGTATCGTGGAAATTTGGGTGAGATGTATATGTGTGCGGTTCTCTTTTATTGTGTTGTATTTTTATTAATGAGCAGAACTCTGAAGGGAATTAGCAGCAGGCACAGTAGATGGAAGGGAACTTTCAGTGCAGGTTTACTAAACAACCAGCCCTGGATATTTCCTATGCTCTACACAGTCGGTAGAAAAAAATCTGTAGAATGAATCAGCGAAATATGACACAGACTGGGAGCCGGAAATTTACAGAAATAAACTTTAGCAACCCACGCTTGAACTCTGCTCCAATCAGGTTATATACTAGGTACTGATAGTAATTTCGCTTCATTGTCTACTCTGTTTCCCCTTGGTGATTCTGAGGCAGAGGAAGTGGCTAGTGTATTATGGTGCTGCTTATATTTAAGACTGCAAAAGAGCGAGGTTCTTGTGAAAGGACAAAAATAGTTGCAAGTAATTTCATTTGCTGCAGCACTGTGGTCCTTGGTTCCTTTTACTGTTCTGGGTCTTGCCATGCACAGCCCTTAGCTAGGTGCCATGGAATGCTGCCAGAATGTTTGCCACCAGGTGTTTGGCAGGGTTGGTTTGTTTTTTTTGTTTGGGGGTTTTTTTGCTTCTTTTTTTCACAGAAGCTGCAGGTTATGGTTTGGACTCCACCACCCTGGAATGATGCAGTCTGTGAATCCGGGATGGTGGCATGTGTCTCTGTATCCAGTAGTCCTGCATGTGGGATAGTAAAGTCCTGCACTGATTCTAAAACTAGTGAGTTAAGAATTTTGGGAGTCTTTTTCAGCCAAGACCACTATGCAGGCACAGGAGACTTCCTGCATTTCTTGTCTTCTTCCCCTTTCTTCAATAATCACAGGTTGTGCTCTTTGTGGTGAGCGTAAGCTGGGAGTAGGAGCAGGAAGAATGGTACTGGAAAGCTGTTGATGTGCTTGCACTGTTCTGGTCAGGTTTTCTACAAGTAACAGTTGGGATGAGATGCAGATGTCCTGCCTGCTCCTACTCCCTCTTTTTATTTAACCTGTTTGCTGTTTCTGCCAAGTGAGCTTGGGCTTGCAAGGCCTGGACTGTTCTTGGCCATCATGAGCCTGTGCAGGAGCATCATTGAGAAGATGAAGTTGTTACAGTCAAAGGGACAATGAAACCCCATTAAACTGGACCAAAGTGTGTATGTAGTTGTAATAATGTGCCCTCTTGCTGCATCTGGGAGGGGACCAAGTTCCCAGGCTCCAGCAGAGATGGCGAGTTCTTCTGGCTTGCATCTCTGCTCAGAACCTGGACCTCCTGGGAGGCACAGAAGGAAAACAAGTCTGAGGTCTCCATGGAGTGACAGGGGATGCACACAAGTATTGCTGCAGCATGTTGAAGCAGATAAATTTATTTCTACTTTCCAGAGCCTGTTCTCAGGAGAGCTCAATGTTTAAATAAAGGCTCTGTGAGTGGTTAGTGGGGTGAGGATCTGCAGGGGTGCCCATGTGCAGTTCCTAACAGGTGTATTGCAAGGGGGAGAAAAAACCAAAGAAAGTCTGAGGGAAGATAAATACCTGCTGGGGTACCTCAGATGCTGGCCAGAGATGGTGATTTCCCTCCTCCCCTCTTTTTTCCTTTGTTTCAGGGGCAGGAAGGGACACTGCTTGGCTCATGCTGGCTCAGAGCTGTGGAATGCTTGGTACACACCAAGTCAGGGGGCATTTTCCAGGATAGCTTTTTTAGTTGGTGTTGTGGCTTTGTCTGGGATAGAGTTAATGTTCTTCCTAGTAACTGGTTGAGTGCTGTGTTTTGAATTTAGTATGAGAACAATGTTGATAACATGCTGATATTTTAGTTGCTGCTAAGTACTGCTCACTCTAAATCAAGGACTTTTCAGTTTCCCACGCTCTGCCAGTGAGGAGGTGCACAAGAAGCTGGGAGGGAGCGTGGCAGCAGGAAAGTTGTGACATAGGCACCATCATGGAAACACAGTGGGATGACTGCCATGATTGGAGTGCTGCAATGGATGACTATAAGCTCTTCAGAAGGGACAGTCAGGGAAGGAGAGGCAGTGACTGTCTATTAGGGAGTGTTTCGACTGTCAAGAGCTCAAGGGTAGTGATGATAAGGTTAAGTGCCTGTGGGTGAGAATCAGGGGGAGGGCTAACAAGTCTGTTACAGACCACCCAGCCAGGATGAAGAGACAGATGAATTATTCTGTGAGTGACTGCTTCATGATTGCCAGCCCTTGTTCTTGTGGAAGAATTGCTAGATCTCTGCTGGAAGCTCGACACAGCAGAGAGAAGGCAGTCTAGGAGATTCCTGGGCTGTGTGGAAGATAACTTCTGACACAGCTGGTCAGAGAGCCTGCCGGGGTGCTGCCCCCCAGACCTGCTGTTTACAAACAGAGAAGGGCTGGTGGGAGATGTGGTGGTTGGAGGCTGTCCGGGGCACAGTGACCATGAAATTACAGAGTTTTCAGTTCTTGATGAAGTAAGGAAGGAGGTCAATGAAGGGGTTCAGAAAGTCTGAACATACTTTAAGAAGGAAATCTTAAAGGTCCAGGATGTCCCTATATGCCAAAAGATGAGCCAGCGGGCTCATCATCCCTGGCCTAGTAGAACAGGGAGCTTTTGCAGGAATCCAGGGGGAAAAAAAGGATTTATGACTTTTGGAAGAAGGGGCAGGTGACTGAGGAAGAGTACAAGGATGTTGTTAGGTCATGTAGAGAAAATTACAAAAGCGAAAGCTCCGCTAGAGCTCAGTCTGGTCGGTGCTATGAAAGGTAATAAAAAGTGTTTTTGTAAATACATTAACAGCAAAAAGAAGGCCAAAGAGAATCCCCATCTTTTATTGGATGCAGAGGAAACAGCAACAAAAGACTGAGGTGCTTAATGCCTTCTTTGTCTCAGTCTTTAACAGTAAAACTGAATATCCTCAGGGCAGCTGGCCCCCTGAGCTGGTGAGAGTGCAGAAAAGATCCCCTGCAATCCGGGAGAGTAGAAAAGATCCCAGCAGTCCAGGAAGAAGTAGTCAGTAGCAAGAGTGCTGATAGAGCTGGCAGAGCAGCTCACCAAGCCAGTCTCCCTGCTAGTCCCAGGGCAGGGCTGCCGGGAGTCCACAGTGGGCACAGCAGTGACCTGAGCTGTCAGTCCTTCCCCTCTGCAGCCTCCGGTTTGGCCCCAGTGGACCAGCACCATCCCAGGACTACACACTTTAAGGCATCCAACAGGAACAGCTCTGTGGTTGGTTGAGTGTTGCTCTGGTGAGGTACTGCTGCAATTTGGCCTGAAAAGATGCTTATTCCTCCCAGCAGGGTCACTGGCACTCCTTCCTTTCAGTGGAGAAAGCTGAGAGCCAAGAGCCCTGGTTTCATTGCTGGTGGGGAATGAATGGTCCCTTTCAAGCCCCAGGACCTCAACTCAGTGCTCTGCCTCATTCCTGCTGAGGGAGTTAGAGTCTGACCCTTAACTTTCCCTTTGGCTTTTTGGTTGGTTGTTTTTAATTACTGCTTTGTACATGGTGATTATTTTAAACTGGGAGGGGGGAACTCTTTTCTACCCTATCGGCCTCTTGGCAGAGCACCCAAGAGAGGGATTTGCACCATTTAGTTTCTCCATGGTATGTCCTTCCAGATCAAAGGGTTGGTCTGTCTGTCACTGTCAGCTGGCTCTGCCTTTTTGTTGACCACCAGAGATTATTGAAGAGAAATGCTGTATGAAAGTTCTTAATTGTTCTTCTTGCTCTGTCTCCCATCTGCTAGACTCCCAAAAGTTCAGCAAAGCTGTCTTCTCTCTCCAGCTAATGCTGCATGTCTCTGAAGCTGTAATTTCGTAAAAACTGCTACAGAGAACAGATCCAGAGGAAGGTGGATTTAAAAATATTTAGAATCACATCAGTTCAGCATGTGACTATATGATTTCTCAATTGGCACTTGGAAAGGGCATTACTGGCAACAAGCACCCACTTAATGTTTGTCCAGTAATGTCCAAGGTGCACTTGCTTGTACACCATGATCATGTGCATGTCTGTCAGTTAGCTTGTGCTTCTACTTTTGTCTCTGAAGCTGCACAATGACCTAGCCCATTATAATCTTAATTTTAATAACCATTTTATGTACAAGTTGCCACATATATAGGTATATATACATATATATATATGTTTAGTTCATTGTGTTTGCATATGGATTACCTGTTCTGTAGCTACTTCTTATAGATCCCTTTGAATTGGTGGAGGGACTTGCAGGCTTCTACAGACCAAAGATTGCAATCCACCGCTATTTTCAAGCAGGTGCTGGGCCTGAATTTTTGCTTTGGCCATGCCCTGGCCTCATATAACCACATCACTGAAGATTTTATGATGAGATGCATGGAAAGGGTTTTCAGCCCTCTGGCACCTACTCCAAGACAGTCTGCTTTGAGCATGAGTAGTTGTCCTAAATTTAGAGGCCTTGTTACTTGTGTTGTAAGTGTTCAGAGGAGTGACAGGGCAGCAGGGCAGCATGCTTGATGTGGCATTTGTGCAGAGCAGAAGAGCCAGGTCTTTTGAGACTTGACCCAACTGCCACTTTGAGCACTTTGAGAGAAGGCAGGTTGAGATGGGAAGAGTGCCAACAGCTCCCATGGGTTTCCTTTGCTCCCCTCAGTCTTGCCAGGGGTGCTGTGAGCTCTGTTAGACCTGTTGTCCCTCTGCTGTGAGGGAAGATACTGCCTTAAGAGAGTGTTTTAGTGTGTTGTCCCTCCAGTGGAGCAGGACTCTTATGTGTTGTCAGTAAGACAAGAATGTCCAAGCTCATTTGTCCTGCTGAAACCTTCCCTCCAGTTCTTCAGCTTGGCATCTCCAATGTCTTTATATCAAGGCTTCCCATGTGAGCCCTGGGTGAGTCACTTCTCCTAAGGGCTGTCCTTACTCATCCCATCTTGCAGCTCTGTTGCAAAACCTCCAGGACAGGGACTTTCCTTGACTGCAGGTCAGAGCAGCCCCTAAAATGACAGATTGCAGGTAGGCACTGGGGCCTTTTGGCATGCTGCAGTACTGATACCCATGCCCACCTTCAAGATGAGGATGAGCTTTCCATCTCTCGATCCAGGGCACTTTCCCAAGACATGCAAAGGTGAAGGGTATATCTGGTGTTTGTTCCAGACTAGCACAGGCCTGTTGCCCAAGTCTTTCTGTCTTGGCAGATGTCTTGGCATCTCAATGTCAAGGAGGTCATGCTGATGCAAGAAGAGGCCTCCATGGGACTCCTTTCGTTAAGCAGTAGGGCAAATGGCTTCTGCTCTAATCTAAGTAAATTGCTGGTTTTTTCGCCTGGAGAAGCTCTCCAGGTCAGAAAGGCACTTCTCTTGCTGCTCACAGTGCCTTTTGGAGGCCTTGCTCCAAGCCTTAGCTCTCACAGAGGTAACAGCAGGAGCTTGTTGTCTTCTTGTCTTCTTGTCTTTACTCACTGCAAAAGATTTCTCAGCAAAGCAGGCAAAGTTGCATGATGCTGTACTGGGAGTGGGGGGGGCCAGCCTATGCTTCCAGCAGGATGGAGAGCCCAAAGGGGAGGGAGTGGGAAAACTGGGTGTGTTCCTCCTACTCCTACTGCCTGGAGGCAGGAAGTTCCCCACCTGCTTCCCTGCTGATTTGTCCTCTTGCTTTCCAGTGATACCTGCTGCTCCACTCACTTTGATCCTTGCTTTGGAGTCTGCAGCTATGCTGCCTTTTCCTGTGTGGCTGAGACCAGGCAGTCAGAGGGGCAGTTGCCAGGAGCAGTCAAAGGTCTGCCTGATGTCTTTGCAAGGAGGTGACCCTGGTGACTGAGGGCAGCAGGCAAATCTTGACTGCTGCTGTGTGAATCTCCTGTAGCCTCAAGTAAATCCTGGTGGAGAGGATAGTTGCAACAGCGTGCATGCAGTATCAGAATATAGGAGATTGCTGTAGTCCCAGGGGCTTGTGGGATTCTCCCCTGTGACACTTCCAACAGGGCCCTGTTGTAACTCCTGTTGCAACATTGCGGGTGACTACGCTGGCTTGGATGTGGAGAGTCTGCTAAGATGTTGGACTGTTTTTGTTCAAGGCTTGTTTTTTTCCTAAGCTGGAATGTTGTCATAGGCACAGGGTGTTCCTCAGGCTGCCAACTGTAGTTTGAAATCCTTCTGAAGGTGAAGGGCAAGTCAGTGATGGAGCTGGAATGCGAGCTCAGGAGTCTTTTATTGCTAATTGGGGATTTTGTTCCTCTTTTCCCCCTCTGTAGGCATCCAGGTAAACCTATACTGTCACCACCTGCAGTTGCAAAGCCAAACATCGCTACAACATGCCCTCAGGCAGGGAACTTGCCTGTTCTTTTGTGGCATTTGAGGGAGATGTTTTGAGGCATTCCCTCATCACAAGGTCTCTCAGCATGCAGTTAAGACTCCCCAGTCTGCAGGGAGAGTGGAGGCTGGATATGGGGGCAAAGTTTGCCTGCAGTTTTGCAAGGGTGCCAGCCTGACTATTCTCACAGTGATAGGAGGGGGCGGAGGGGGTATGCCCACCCTGACCAGCCTGAGGGAAGCTGCACAAGACAGAGGTCAGTCGTGGAGGATGGGAAGGGACTGCTGGAGCTGAGGGTCCTTGCAGGGGCTGTTAGGGAGGAGTGCCCTGCATGCTGAGGCTCAGCATCCTGGTGCCTTGCCAGTGGAGTGGGCGCTGTGCCACTGATCCTGCCCCAGAGGGTGTGGGCAGCCAATGGTGCCGGCGGCTGGCATGGCACCTCCCCGCTGGGACTTTGGCCTTTTATCACCTGAGGCAGGGGGAAGACTGCCTTGGGTTTGGTGCTTTCACAGCCCAGTGTGGTACGGGTACAGCTGGCTGCTGACCACGAGGCAGGTGAGTTTGCATGTGCAGCCCCGGGGCTTCTTTCTGGTGGCAGAATGGTGTGAAGGGGCTGTGCTGTCCCCTGTGCAGCTGGAGAGGTGACAGCCTGTGATGGTGGGGAGCATTCACCAGCATGTTTGAGAGCTGCTTTGTTTTCTTGAGGACTAATGTCTTGCCAGGTCCTGCAAGGAAATTCATGGCAGTCCCTGCTTTCAAGGGCCTAAAGGCAAGCAAGATTAAACTGCCAATTTTCTCCAACCTCTTGGTCCCAAAATGTCCTGAGTAGGCGAGAGCCAAGTTGACAGCTTCTCCCCAGGTGACATTACCTGGTGCCAATTCCCTTGTGCGCTTGTGCCTGTCATGCATATAGAAAGCAGCTTCTCTCAGGAAATATTTGTGGTTTCATTTTGCACTTCTTAAACCTTATTGTGATGACAGCTTTGCTCCAGTCACTAACAAACTTTGGCATTGTCCACCCCTTCAGATGCATTTGTGCTGTGAAGGAAGGTGTTGTGCTGATCCCAGAGGGTTCCTCCTCTCCCAGCAGATATTCATTGCTGATTGCTTCCCCCTGCCATCCCTGACTGTGAATGGTTGTGTGGCTGTGTCCTCTTGACACAGTGGATGCTGGCACAGCTTTGCTTCCTCTGCTCACCCTCTGAACCCTGCTTCTTGACATCAGCTTCTCTCACTGGGGCTTTGAGTTTGTCTGCTCTCAAGACAAATGGAAATATGTGGGAGTCCTGACTTCCCCTTCTGCTGTTTATTCTTAAGTCAAGGTTGTAGTTTGGAAGTTGGCTTTCAGTGATAGCTCCAGTATGTGCTGGCCCCCAGTTCCATCTCATTCGCGCCTGACTGCTCGGCACAAATATTTGTGTTGGCATGAAACCAGGGATGGGAACGTGTTTGGGTGTAGGGAAAAGACAGATTTGCTTTCTTCGGCCACAGCACCAGCTGACATTTGCTAAAGGTTTTCTGTCAAACTGGCAGCCTGTGTGCGCTCAGATAACTCAGCATGTGCAGCAATCTGAGCCCGAGAGGATGTGCTCAGCTGCACTGGGGCTGCTGGGGAGGGGATCTGGAAATGGGAGTGCTGGCAGAGGGCAGAAGTGAAGAGCTGGCCTGTGGGAGGGGTGGGGTTGCTGCTGGCAGGACTGGGGGAGCTGGTGGACTGGGAGCCCACAGCTGGCTTGGAGGATGCCAGCTGTGGCTCTGGCAGCCTGGCAGGGGAAGAAAGGGGGATGCTGTACTCGGCTCAGACTGGGGGGAGAGCAGTGGCATCTGGGGGTAGAGGTGGCAACCCACATCTGTATGGCAGTGTGGGGGCACTAAATGCAATGAGCAAGGTCAGAGAGGTGTGGGTAGGTTTAACCTGTTTCTTCTCCTGTGACGTCTTGGCTTGTGGAGATGTTGGGTGTCTGTATCTCCAATCCAAGCTTGCTGGTGTGACACATTAATGAGGCATGATGAGCTCTGTGTGCTCCCCTCTATGCCCCACGCTGGGCTGTGATTCTCTAGTAAGCACTTTTCCTTCAGGTGATAAGGCAAGAACTGAAGGTTGAGAGTTCAGCCCCGTGCCCCAGGCTGATCAGGAGAGCAGATACAAAGGTTGGCCTTCCTGGACAAAGCCTCACTGTCTGAGTTGTGTGGGAGATGTGTGGCAAGACAAGGCGGGGAAAAATAGCACCACTTTGCCAGTGGCTTAGGCTGTGAGGACCAGATACATCCAGAGCTGTCCAGGATTGCATTGTGGTACTTCTGGTGTGGCTGCTCTGTCACTGTCTGGAGCTGACTCTTGGGAGGTGAGAAAAAGGAAAGGCAGGATTGAGGAAGCTGCTGGGCTATTCACGTGTGTCAGCAGGAGCTTCGGGCCATTCGTACTGCTTCGGTGTGCGTGTGGCTCTGAAACTAATTTGCCTGATCATTTTAATAAATGTAAAAGGGATGTCCTGGTGTGCAAGTAATGGGGCATTAATCCATGCCTAGCTGTGTTAACAGCACTCTAGGAAGGAAATACTCTCATGCTGTTCTCACTCTCTTAATTATGGGATGTTCAATTTAGGATCCTCTTCCATGAGGGCTGCTCAGCCTCTTTGGCTTTCAGGTGGCTCTCTGGTGACTCTTGTTTCACCTACCCACCTTCTACCAGTTTCATCCCAGCTCCTCAGCCCGTTTTACCATGCAGGTCCCCAGTTCCAGCAGTGCCATTGTCCTGAAGTTTAACCATACAAAGATTTTCTGAGGCGTCAGCACCTTTTTGGTGCTGCTGGCTTGTCTGCTGGCCCAGTACAGGTGCTGATGCGAGATTTCCTAGGAAGATGCAAACCCTGCTCCCTGACGCTTCTCCCACAGGAAGCCTTGGAGCTACACCCTGCTTGGCTGCAGATGCTTGCCTGCTTTTATGTGCAGTTTTTGGCTCCTGAGAGCACTGTGTTCCTGGGAAGATATACTTAGGTCTTTATTTAATCTCTTTCCTTTCTAGGTTAGATGTATAATGTTGTTGTGGATTCGTTTTTTAAATGTCCTATAAAACTCCTGACATTCTCTTCCCAGCCTGTTTTCCCCCTCTTAGACTGCAGAATGGTAGCAGCTATTTTCCTGCTCTGGAAGCAACTGGGGTCTGGGTCTCCCCAGAAACTCTCTGGCCAGGCCACTAGAGGCTTCATCATTCACCCTCTTTTAAGGGACTCCGGGAGTTCTGTAGATTACAGCAAAGTGGTCAGATAGAGCTTGGGGTGACTTTGGGTTTGTTTTGCAAATGGTCGTTCGTTGGAGCTCTGTTTAAACAAACAGAGCTCAAATAAGCTTTCCACTTCATTGCATTAAAATCCCTTAATTCATTAAAATCCCCTGGCCGCAGACATTCAGGCCTCTGCTGTGCCAGGTGCTGTTTAAACAGTTATCAAGTGCTGGTGTCTGCTGTAAAATGATCACATTGTTCGCTTCCCGTCGCTCGTCCGCGAGTTGAGTGGCTTTTGTTAGGGGAGATGATACTAGTCCTGGTATTTGCTGGCTGTACAGCCAGCACCAAGGAAACCTGTAACTTTGCCCAGTTTTAAACCCAGGAAGGTTGTTTTTACCCTGTCTCGCTGTGCAGCTGCAGCAGGAGCATCTGTTCCCTGGTGGGAAGCAGAGCAGTTTTCCAGCTGGATCAGACAGCTGGGGAGGGCTGTGTAGTTACTGGGCAGGTGGGGAGCTGAAGCCAAAAGTCAAAAGAAAAAAAGGCAAGAGAGAACTAAACTCATCTGTCCCAAGTCCATCTTGGTGCACAGGGACTCCATCACCCTGCTTGTGTCAGCAGGTAAGAAACAGCCCTGTGATGTATTTGTACATCTATCGTGGTTTCTCACTCTTTTGGCTACCTGGCTGTGGTGCATATTGTGTGAAAACACAGCCTTGCTGTCTTTTCTTGCTATTGCCCTTTGTGATGGGTGCCTGTCCTCCTGAATGCCCCTCTGCAGGGAAGGGTGCAGCAGAGGCAACAAGGGGGGAGTTTTGCCAGAGCTTGGAGCAGGCTATCAGGACCACTCGGTGCATGTATTTCGTCATACCTATCTCAATAAACACAAGTTTATTGAGGGTGTAGACATTTTCAAGCGAGTTTTCATGATTCATGGCTTGTTTATGACAGGATTACAGGCTTTTAGCAACTGCTCTTCCTATATTTCCTATATTTTTATATTTTTGTCTTATTCTGGTTAATTTGATAGAAAATTAGATTAACCTAAACCAAACTGCTCTTGTGGACATGCATATGAAAGCACATGTAATGAAGGGTGTAGGTGATTTTCAGTTGGACAGTACAGATTTAGCTGATCTGGAGCTTTTTAAGGTCTGCAGCCACAGATCAGTTGAGATCAGATAAACTGTCTGAAGAGAGGTCACAGAAGGTACAGTAGCATAGTGCAGTGGGTGAGGTTTGTGTGCAGTGTTTTGAAGAGGAGTCCCTTTCCTTAGGGAGCTCCATGTGCTGGTCTCTGACAGCTTTAGTTCAGTGTGGGGCTGCAGAAAAGGCAGTTTCAGTCTCGTGTTGTCCAAGAGTGGAACTGTACCAATGGTTTCATGCTGTCCTATCCTTGGCACTTGATGTAACGGAAAGGGGACCTGAACTCCTTCCCGTACCTGTTTGCACCGTCACTAGTTCTTCACACTTTCAGGGACCTTTTATTCTCAGGAATGCCCTGAGGCCCACAGGTATCTCCAGAGCAGAAGTGTCAGCCCATAAGCCACCCTGTTGGATGTGAGATTCTGTGTGGCTTAGGAAATCTGCACTTAAGGAGCAGATTTCATTCCAGAGGCAAAGGGCAAAGGTACCTCTGTTGCTTCTGGCTCAGCAGCCAGGTGGCAGGTGAAAGGGAAGAGGGAGGCAGGTGGCTGAATACTGCGTAAAGCATAGGGTCTCTCACTCCCAGGCTGGAGGTGAGGAGATGAAGACATCTCCAGAAAACTGAAAGTTGTGGCCACTTCTGAAATTTTCTCTCGTGTCCAGATTTCTTTGTGTGGTGACTTCTACCAGCTCTCATTAAACAGCAACAATTAGGAGTTTTAGAGAGAACTGGTTCCTGCAGTCTGGCACTGAGCTGAAAGGAGCGGTCCAAAGTGCAAAGTGGCATCAGTGGCTTGGGGAGAGAGAGGCATTGCTTAAAAGATATCCCTTAAATAGGGGAAGGATAGTAAACTCCAGAAGAGCAGTTTTTTGAAGACTCTTCTTTAGACACAGCATGTATGTGTTGGAGGGAAGTGCTAAAAAAGTCTTGGGATGACACGTGACTGTCTTGGGCTGGCTGGGTGGACCTGCAGAGGGTTGGGATCTGCATGGTAGGGTGTGAAATGCTCTCTGAAGTCTGAGAGAAGTGACAGACACTGCTGTCCTGGATGTCGGGCAGAGCTTGTGCCCTGCCTGGCTGCTGCCCTTCCTCACATGCTGCTAGAACCTGATGACCCTGGCAACTCTTCCCTCCGTAAGTCCTTGTGTATTTATATATACACACATATATTTATAAGGCTGCCTCTGGAGCTCGGTCTCCTCTTTGAAGAGATCAGGTGCTCCCTTAAGTCACTTGTGCCTCAGCTGTCCTAACCCTACAGCCTGCCTGCCAACTAGCAACTGAGTGTAAGTGTCTCAACTTTGTGTTCTTGGTGTCTTTCCATCCTTTCCCAGGAAGAAACTGAAGTGGAAAAGAAGAGACTGAGAAAGAACGATTTGAAGGAACAGATTCATTTCTTAACAAGATCAAGTTTGAATTAAATGGCTGATAAACAGATCAGGTAACTTTTACATTTTTTTTTAAATTGTGCTTTAGGTTTTTCTTTTAAAGTCTTTCAAACTTATTTCCGTTTGTGATCCAGGAGGTTGGAGGAAATCACCTGATCATCTCTTTCGGCCTTAAACAATTCTGGTTCTTTCTGTTCTCCTTTCTTACCAGCTTTTTTTGAACCTTCTCTTATTTTCTGTCTCTCCCATGTTGTCACATCTCTGCTTTCTTCAGTTCTTTTTCTCATCACCTTTTTCTTTCTACTCTCTGTTTTCTACCCTGCATGAGTCCGTTCCTTTTTGTTTCTTCTTTCAAAGGTCACCCTGACCTGCTGACTTCAGCTGCTGGCATCAAGGGAGCAAAGCCAGGTCCTTGACCAGCCAAGGATGCAGCAGCACTTGTAATGACAAAGTCCACGTAGCCTTGTGCAGCCTTATGCCCTTACTCTAAAGACAGTGAAGGCTTGAGTGATCGCAGGAACATGAAGTACCAACAATGATTACTGACACTTATGTGCACAGTGGGAACTTAAGAGCATTGGTTCTGGTAAAGGCTGGATTTGAGTCTTCCCTGGAAATGAACTGGGATGTGTTTCCTGGAAAGACACAGTTCTAACCTTTGTTTCCTAAGAGCTGTGTCAGGTGGATCTTTACAGTCTTCCACATGAGTTTAACTTTTTGCTGCTTGTGAAGTTGCCCCAGCTAAGTGACTCCTACATGCTGTGGGATTCCTGTGGGGTTTTTCTTGATGCTTTTCTAACGTCTACTTTTCCAGGTTACCAGCTCAGGAGATGTGGGGTGAGTGGGTGAATAAAACATGATGACAGAGGGACAGGGCTTGGCAGTGCCTGAATGCTGTAGGCAAGAGGGCTTCCCCTTCTTAGTGTTTGCCATGATTAGGATATCTTCCTGTCTGCCTGTCTTCTGCAAATGTAAACAGTCCTGAGCTGTGCTGATTAAAAGACAGCATTGTGGAGTGTTTGTGTGCCTAGATTTGCCTATCATCCACTACCCAATTTGGAGAGCACTTGGAACTCTTCCAACACACCCATGAAGGGCATGCTGAGATTCACCTCCATGGAGCCTGGCAGGTCTGTGTTCCTGATAACCTCAGCAAAGCAAAATGACCAGGTATCTGTGACTGTTTGAAGCTTGGTATTTTGAAGGAAGCGGAGACGTGTCCTACAAGATGTGCCCTGGCCCCTCCAGTGTGCTCTTGGCAGTGTGAGCAGGAGCTTGCTAGCTATAGGGACGAGTTAAAAGGGCTGAGGAGGAGCACTAGAAGAGGAGAACTGGGATGCCTTTGTATCCCTTCTCAAATTAAACTGAGCAAATGGCTTTATTTGCATGCTAGCCTGCGTTGTCCCCATTTCACTAAGCCCTGCACATGTAGGTAGTGAGAGGCAGTAGCTGTGCAGAAGCTAAATAGGACAGAGAGACCAGGCACAATGGATCCTTACCCCTTGAGAGAGCAGAGAGCACTGACGTGGGAAGTGGGATGACTCAGTCACAGGGGAAGAAGCTTTTGATTCAGGTGCAACGGCCTTTGTCTCATGTTCTTCTCTGTGCCTCAAATCCCTCACCTCTCCTGCTTTGGTCATCTCTCCAGTCGATGGGACCACGTGTCTGCAGTGGTCACAGGCAGCCAAGCCAAGGAGATTTGTTTCTGTCACCCCTTAGTAGAACAAGATTGATAGCAAAAGACTAAAATCAACAGCAGTGGTTTGCTGCAAGGTGAGATCAAGGGCACTGCATTTCTGCAGCAGTGCATGTAGAACTTAATCTTGGTGTCTTGCTGGATACTGCCCCATAGGCCATCCATACTAGTTTCCCCCTGCAGTGTGCATGGGGAAGTCTGGATGGTTAGATTCAGGTGTGATGGGAGTATTGAGCAAGGATTTCTCCCCCACAGGCAGAGGGAGAGGCTCTCTGCAGTCTCAAATTTTTGGCTTGCCCAGGCATGTTGAACCCTTCCCTTTACTGCTGGGGTCTGTGCTGAAATTGGGGAATCTCTTGCACTTACAGTAGGAGCAGGGAAGGATTTTTGTGTCTGTGTGTCAGTCCCACCTGATATAAACCCTGTGATGATTTCACTGTTGGAACAGATTGAGAAAGGCAAGTGTTTGCCTGTCTTAGGTGTTTCGGGGACACTTAGAGAAGTGATGACAGTGCTGAGGCTGGAAGGGGGCACTGGTTGTGCCTCACAGTCTGTGACCTGCCAACAGTGACTTCAGAGCTGATTTTGGGGAGGCTGAGGTGATCTCCTGTCTTCAAACACCTTCTTTCCCAATGGTGTCTCCATCTTGGCATGCTTTTATCTGGTCTCTAACCTCCTCCTTCAGTGTGACTGTGGGTTAAATAAGGAGAGCACCATGATGTGAAGCTTACTGTTTGAAATTTTCCCATGTCCTGAGAACAATTTGAGTGTAGGAGTTTGCAGGTAAATCTATTCCGTTCTCAGACTGTGGCACAAAGATCCCCGAGGCAACAGTCTGGAGCTGGTGAGGTCTGGAAGCCTGGCTCTGCACTGAGCTTGTGCACTGATACTTCCTAAAGTACTGTGCTGATTTAATCTCAGTAAGCACTGTCTAGTTTGGAGTTGTAGGCTGAGCTCAGATCTGTCTGCCTGTCGTTGGCACCTCTTCTTCCAGCTGTGCCAGCCCTGGGGCTGTGTGTGTATTGTATTGTGCAGGTGTTGAGGAGGAAGGAGCTTTGGCTGCAGGACAGCAGAGGCTGAAAGGATTGTGTCGAGGTGTGTCAGTATGTCAGTCCTGAGGTGTTAAGATCATGCTTAGCACCCGTGGACAAAGTCTTTTATATTTTTTCCATCCCTCATTTGTCTGCTTCCCTCAGGGACCCTTCAAGTTGAAACCTTGAGTCTCCATATCCTGCCTTTCCCTCAAGCATGGCTGCTTATTGATCCTTTCTGCAATTGCCCCTTGATGCAGAGTGCTCTGGAGTGCTGTTGGGGGGAAGATGTTTGCAGGGCATCACGTGTATTTGCCTTGGCCAGCCTCAGCACTGCTGCTTCCAAAGGGTAATGCAGTCTGTCCACCCCCATCCAGAGCAGCGAGTCACCGTCATGAAAGGCAGCGTGTCAGTTCCCTTGGTGGGAGGATAGCCCTTTACAGGCTCACCCAGCTGCAATCTAGGACTGCTGTCAGCCACCAGTTTAATATCCGACACATCCTGTGTTCAGGGAGCCATATCCTGTGCTTTATTGGAGGGAGCTGACTCAAACAGGCTTTCTTTGTCTCTGTGTGCAGTGGTTTATTGAGCATGTAAGTGCAGGACATTTTTCTTAATTGAATTTGCTGGAACCCGTGTTTAGCTGATGTGGCTTTCACTCAGTGCAACTTGCAAGAATTCTCTGTGGGAGCACAAAGAGGAGTGGAAAAAGCCCTGTGTTTCGGAAGCACGTGCAACGAGCCAAGTTTTGATTTCCCCCAGAGGTATGAGCTCCCGTCTCCACATCTGCAGCCGTGCAGGCTGCCAGCCCGGTGGTTTCCCCAGGCTGCTGCTTTGTGTGAGTCCCCCTGGCCCTGGGCGCTGGGTCTGGAAGCAGTTTCCCGTGGCTGCAGCCGTCTGCTCCGTGGCTGCCAGCTGGGCGCTCTGCTGGGCCCGTTCCCACATGATGGTAGCAGCTGACGTGTCACGAACCTCTCTTTAGCTGCAGATCTGGTTGTGGTGCAGGAAAGCATTTGTCAGTAACTGCTGGCTCGGATGCCATTGGGCCCTAACTAAAGGCTGTCCACGTGGTAGATGGTCCAGCACGCAGTCTTTTCTCCTCTAGGACAATAGAAGTCCCTGGGTCCTGGGCAACAGGATTTTTTCCTGCTCTTAGCAATGTGTGGGTTAGGTGTTTGGCTCCACTCCACTCATCAGTAGTTTGTCCTGATGGTATGTGCTGCTTTCTCTGCCTCCCAATATACCCAGCAGGAACCAAGCTTTGCTCTGTGGAAGAGCTTCCTTTGTGCTGGGGGAGGGGGACAGCCTTGTCTCACAGCGATGCATTAACTCTGGTCATGCAAAAGAGCTCAGCTCTTTCCTCTTTCCCTTCCCTGATGCTACCCAGTGCTAAGACATCTGTTTATCTCATCCCCTTACAGTTTACCTGCCAAGCTGATCAATGGAGGGATAGCTGGGCTGATCGGAGTCACCTGTGTATTTCCCATTGACCTGGCAAAAACTCGCCTGCAGAACCAGCAGAATGGGCAGCGGATGTACGCCAGCCTGTGAGTACCGCCCGCATGGGCTCCATCCCTCGGGGCTGTCTGCAGGCAGTCCTTCCACTTTGTTACCTCTTTCAGGTGAGCTCAGCATCTCTAGGAACTGGGCTGTCCTCAGGAAAGCCAGGGGACAGTCTGGAGCCAAGCTGTGCTAGAGCAGATAAAGCAAATAGAGCAGCTCTTGAGGCTGCTGAGCTGAGCAGAGGAATCCTCTGCAGAGGGCACATCTGTTTGCATCCCTTGCTTGGGAGCAGCATGTTCACTGCTGCCAGGGCTCAGAACCAAAACACAAGGAATCCTGATCACCTGATCCTGAACACAAGGAGTCTGCTGAGCCACAGTCAGGTGCCTGAGGGAATTTCTGCCTCTGTTCTGTTTCCATTGCTCTGATATTGGAGATCCTTCGTTTGCTGTGTCAGTTTTAAAAAGAAGAAGCTAGAGCATTGCATGGGGACCTTTTGAAGGATCTCAGGTTGACACATGCTATAGTTACATCAGCAGTCCTCTGTCCAAAAAAACCCCAAACACTGTAGGAAAAGAAGGCATGAGTGTATCCAGCCCACCAAATTCACCTGGAGTTTGTGTCAGATGCTTAGGGCTGCGTATCTGCTGTGGGAATGTGTACCACACCCAGCACAAGATGCTTTATCCTAGGAACCAGAGACAGGCCTTAGTTTTCTGAAAGAATTGGTGGTATTGAGGGGAAGAAGAGACTGGGACTGGTGAGGTATGTCCTGTCCTCTTATCACTTTGTTTAGAAGTAGTGTTACCTGCTCCCTGTTCCTCCACACCATCTTTTCCTCTCCTGCCCAGGAGAATTTGAGGCAGAGTGGGAATAGGAAGGAAATGCTCTGTGTGTTGATGGCTTTAGTCTCTGTGCCTCCTTGCTCTAGCTGATGACATGAGCTTAGACTGTAAGCTCTGGTGCTTCCCTTGACAATTCCCATGCTCTCTGCTCCCTACACTGTCGGTGTGCCCTGGCTTGTTGGCAGAATGCGGCCTCCCATCTTGCTTTGCCTCCCTGTTTGTTGTGTCCTGCTCCTGCTGTAGATTGCTTCTCCTCCCTGAGGATCACTTATCCTCCTGACCTGACGTGTGACAGCAGCAGGCGTTTGGGCAGGATGGAGAACTTGTAGGCATCCCTTGGGACTGCATACCAGGATGTCTCATGCCTGGAAGGGAGCTCAGTAGGAGAGAGGCTTTTAACCTCCAGCAGTCAAGTGCAAGTCAGCTCCGTAGCCAGGAATTGCTGTGAGATGAGGGGCTGTTAAGGAATACGTAAGATTTACCCTGTATATTTGAGCTGGCTGTTTCTAAGAAAGGGAAAGGCTGAGCTTTCCTAAGAAAATCTCCC
Source organism: Dicrurus megarhynchus (assembly GCA_013399195.1). Taxonomy (NCBI): domain Eukaryota; kingdom Metazoa; phylum Chordata; class Aves; order Passeriformes; family Dicruridae; genus Dicrurus; species Dicrurus megarhynchus. The sequence goes on along the minus strand of VXAD01013799.1, from coordinate 721,022 downwards.
CAGTTACAGAGGCTTATTTTTCTGGAAATATCGTGTGCCCATCAATACTAGGTTTCCTGATTACACCAATTACCCGGTGTCTGCTGAACATCCAGGAAGGCAGCAAGTTCATTTAAAATGTTGGCTCTCTTACTTTAAGATGGCATATCTTGCTTCTGCTTGGCTCAAAAGATCTTTGCCATTAGGGAAATGTTTCACTTGAAAAAGACAAAGACACTGGAGGAGTTCTGAGGGCTAGAGAGAGCTTGGCTTTTGGGCTGTGCTGCCCCAGGTATGTTATGTATCATTTTAGTTGGCTGTTGACTCCCTTTTTCCAGGAAGAGAAGAAAGACAGGTGTGGCTTTGGCTGCCTCTTGTTCTGCTGCAGCTTGAGGGGCTTTAAGTGACATGCAAGCTCTATGATGATGCAGCAGGGCTGTATGAACATGGTGGAGAGCAGCTCTTCTCACTCCCCTCCCTGCTGCGGCTTGTTCCAAGCAGCATCACTGGCTGAGGGAAAATGTGTTGCCTCCAGCATTGCAGTGGAAGAACTTGATGGGAGGAATAGGAGAAAGGTGCACTGAGATTTCTGGGGCTTGCAGATGTGTTGGAGGGGCTGCTCCAAAGAAGGAGATGAGTATGTGCAAGTTGCAGGAGCTGGGGTGGAGTGTGTGAAAGATGAGATGCCAAAGGATTCAGGGAGTCCCAGCAAAGAGGGGAAACTCATTGCCATGACTGGCAGCAATGCAGGATGGCCTATTCACAGATAACCCTAGAACAGTTTTGACCCACATACGGCCATAAAGCCCTTGAGGGAGCTCTGTATTTCCTTCTCTTCCACCTCAGCGCTACTGCAGAGCTGAGAAGTTTACTCCTTGTGTTGCCAAATCTCTTAAAAATGTATTCATGTTTTCATCAGCCACACTTCTCTTATTACTGCTTAAATGAGCCTTTTGTTCCTTAAATTATATGCACATATGTGCATGTGCACCTCTCCCTTCCCCTATGGCCACAGCAAGTACCTGTCTCTTCCCAAAGACCCTAAAGCCACCTTCAGCCAGCACCCAGGCTTTCTGCAGCTGTGGTCTAGAGAAGGAAACTCTGCCAGGAGATCTGTACAGCCTTCCTGAACTGGGCCTTTGGATTTGCTAGGTATGTGTGTCTGTGCCTTCAAAAGGCTTTGAGCCATTCCAGTGCTCTGCATGGTTTTTCCTATTTGTAGTAAATGTATTTGCAATGAGGAAGGTGACAGTTTTCCCCTTGGAGCACAGTTTTCCCCTTGGAGCATGGTGCCCTGCTGTGCTCTCCCCAGGGCAGGAGCCGGAGTGCTCGCTGCCTGCTGTGGGACTTGATGTGTTAAAAGTAAGTACTTTAATCTGCGTGGGAGGCCACAGATGACTGAGTGTTCAGGTCATCTCGTGTTTGTGTGCCTTGTGTCAAATTTCACAGAGTAAGTCAAACAAGTCAGCATGGGGGGTTTTGGCCCCCCTTATTTCCCTTCCAGAGCTGGATTTAAAAATGCGTGCACGGGGATCTGCTTGTTAGAGCATCTCATGTGCATTTGCCACAGGGGACCCTGGATAAACAGCCCTTGCAGTGACACTTTTCCCTTTTGTGTTTCTAGAAAGCAGAGAGCGTGTGCAGCGTGAGCCAGGGGTTTCAAAGCCCCTGTGAATTAGGGGTTGAAATTGGACTCAGGCCTCAACAATGGCACATTCAGAGGCTGACGCAGTTCCCATCTCAGCTGAAAGTTTTGCTGACAGAATGTAAATGGAAACCACTCCAAGAAATTTGCTTTGTTTTTCTCTGCACTCACCCACCTTTGAGGTCCTGTGGTTCATCTCCCTCTGTTTTGTTTGCAGGTCTGACTGCCTCATTAAAACAATTCGGTCGGAAGGCTACTTTGGCATGTACAGAGGTAAGTACAGCTGACTCAGGCACAGCACAGCTTTTGCGTTGGAAGCACTGGTGCATAAGTAGGAGGAAAAGCTCTATTCTCTGGCATATAAAGCAATAACCTGGCAATATCCTAAGAGGTTGAACAGTGCAGCTGTTTCTGAAAATAAACTCCTCCATGCAGGTGTCTATTCAGATACTACCACTGAGGGCCTGAGTCCTCCTTATGACTGATTTGGTGCTAAACCTTATGACTTACTGAAGTTCTTCTTTACTAGTTCTTTTTTACCAGTTCTTCTTTACTAGGTGAAGCTGCTGGACTTTGTTTCTGGACTGTCTGTAATGTTTCCCAGCTTGGGCATGGTAACTTTTGACAGAGGGGAAGTAGCAAACCAACTCTTGAAGTTCTGTGGTTAATGATTGAATTTATGTCAAAGCTCTCCACCAGCATGGTCAGGTCTGCTGTCTCAAGGATGCTCAAGTGTCTTGTTCAAGCATTAAGACAAGCTGCAATTAAAAAAAAAATTAAAAATAAACCTGCCCCCAGAAAAAACTCCCTTGGGATGGTAGGAAAATCAGAGGTTGGCTCAGGGTGGAGCTTCAGCTGTTTGGTTGTTGTGTGCTGACCTGCCAGAAATCTCTCGGCTCCTTGGCTCAGGCTGTCTGTTACTGCAGTGAGTTCTGCAGCTGACATTATACCTTTTCTAGTTTAAACACAAAATCCCTGAAAGTTTTAAAACATTTTGAGGAGAGACCAGCAGGCCAAATCCTGACTTTACCTGTAGCAGAAGAAAACAAGGAATATCTCCTTGGCTTCCAGCACAGTCCACCTGGCTTAGTTGACACTGAGCTCTGGTTCATTTTATGTCCTGATAGTCACTTGCCTGCATATGCAGTTTTTATCTGGGGTGCTCAGATAGCATTCTCGGTGGCACTCAGTCACTGATAAAGCCTGATTAGAGTGCTGCTATGATTAAGTTGAGTCCTTGCTCTTTGTTTTTGCAAGCAGAAGTCCAGAGATGCTGGTGCCTTGCTCTTGGCATGTGTAGTGTCTCTTGCTGCCTCTTCCCTGCTCCTAAGGAAACATAGGCATTGTGGCTGGCCAGCCTGGGAGCAGGCACGGGATGTTCAGGCAGTGTCTCTTGCCCAACTTCCTGGTGGGCGTTTCAGGGGAGTGTGGTAGATGGCGGGGATGGATTGGCTGCTTTGCATCAGCTTTGCTGGGAGCAGGCAACAAGACAAATAACCTCGAGGAACCCTGGCAAGCTCCATCTTCGATGCTAGCAGTGACGTGTTCCCCTTTGATTTTTTCCAGAAGCTGGCTGCTTCTGTGTTCCTAGCCAGGAGTTTGAGCTTGTGTTAGCTTTGGCTGTAAATGTGCAATGGCAGGCTTCTTGGTGGGAGATGGAAGAAGCTGTTTGGGGAAACTTACAGGGGAGACTGTAGGACCAAGAGTTTATGGGAGAATCAGGGCTTTTGGGAGAGACAGCTTAGTCCTTTAAGGCATAGGGTAGTGGAGAGGATGTGGATCTCCAGGCCACTTGTCACTCCCAAGCAGAAGGGTGCAGAGGGTTTTGCATACCTCTTTCTTTTTCCAACCTTTCCCAAGTCTGGTCAGCTTGGTCCATGTCCCTAACTCTGTTCAGGGTGCTGATAGTTGCTTGGATTTACTTGTCACCTCTGACTATTACATAGGGAGCTGGGCTGGAGAGGCCTTTTTTGAATAGCTCCAGCTCCTTCCAGAAAATTATAGATCCTTCAGCATGGTCAGGGTGCAAAGGTGAGTGCTCCAAGAGCAGCAATCTTGGTCTCTCTGCCTCAGTTCTGTGAGCTGACATGAGCAGCCCTTCCCTCCCTGTCAGGGAGAGGTTTGGCAGGTAAAGTACATCCAAGGTCCATGAAGACTGTATGAGTACTTTTCTGGAAAGAAAGTAAAGAGATGTCTAAGCCTTGCAGACAGAGAAGGATGGAAATCAGGCTGTGGGGTTGGTTCCTGCTCCCTCCAGCTGTCCTAGTTCCCCAGCAGAATTTGCTGAATGACTCACAAGCTCTTATTTGCAGCCTTTAAGCTGAAATTGGGAGGATTATATGTTAACGTGCTAAAGTAGCAGCTGCTGCTCCCCATGGAGGAGTCACAAGCACGTCAGTTGTCCCTGCAGATCCTCTGGCCTCTGTTGGAGGACAGAAAGGGTCTGTTTGGGCACAGCCATTCCTGCTGTGTGACTTCAGGGCTCCTTCACATGTGAATCAAATCTCCTCAGTGCAGGCAGGAGAGTGGCTTGTAGGATGCTTTTCTGCAAATCACCTCTTAAGGTGTTTGTGTGGGCAAACAGTCTTTGCTTTGTATGAGTAGCCCATAGTGAACTGTGTGATGTATAAGGCAATTCCGACATTTCTCTGAAGTTCTTTCCCAAAAATCCAAGGCATTCTTGGATTTGCTTGGGGCAGGAAGAAGGGGAGTTCCCTCGTGCTTTTTCCCATAACATCTGTGTAGCAGCAGTGCTTCAAAGCTGGATGGTGCTGTCTAGCCCTGTGTGTGCTCAAGGAATTGATGGTGTGTAGCCTTCAAACATGATGCCAAGTGAATGAATCCATTGTGCCTGTGGGCTTCTGGTCCCCATGGGCATCAGTGGTGGGAGAGATGCTCTCTTAGCTTCCTACTGCAGTCCAGCCAGAAGTCACCTAAAGATCCCAGCACGTGCTCTGAACAATCCCAGTGCTGTTTGCAGACCAAGTGTTAAGCCCAGCTGCCAGGAGCCAAAGGCCCAGATCAGGCTGAGGGTGTGCCCTTGCTGTTGGTGATATTTGGAGGGTAGCTGCACCTCAGCTGCAGTGGTGTGGCAGCCTTCCCTGGCCTCTGCTAATAATATCTCCCAGTGCCACGCTGGGGATGACTCAATCCCCCTGTTATGTATGTAGGTTACGCTGGTGGTGTATAAGGGCTTCTGTGAGAAATGTGTTTTAATAAAAAACCAAGGCTTGGTGAGAAGAGGGCGCCTACAAGTTTAGTTGGCAAACAACTGGTTTTGCCCCTGGTTGATTTTGTTCTTTGTAGTGCTTCCTCACTTCTTTTCAAAACACATTGTTTTTTAATGATTGCTATTTATTTTTCCATTCTGTTTGTCTGTCTTTGCTTATGGTACATGTAGCATTGCCTATAGCCAAGGTTGACTTTAATTAGGGAAGGACTCACTGGCATGGGCAAAATTGAAGAGATTTTGCAAAAAGAAGAAAATGCTGTGGAAAGCATACAGCCAGCAGCTGAAGTACCTTATTTCTCCTCCTCCAGTAAATTGAAGCTGTTATGGATTATTCAGGACAGGGATTATCCATTCTCTGCTAAGCAGCTTTACTGAAAATATCAAAGATGTAGGAGAAAACCCAGGTTCATTAACTTTTTTTTCTGTATATTGCGTGTTTTTACCCTCTGCTTTATTTGCAATTGAGGAGAAACATCTGTGAAAGCCTCTTGGTTCCTGAAGGAGGTCAGCACGTGGAAGTGTACTTCTTGTGTACCTTTCTTGCTTGATAGTTTGGAGTTTGTTTGCTTTCTTTCAGTGAACCCTTTGCACTGGTGTTAAGAGTAACAGGTTTATGCTTTTTTCTTTCTCTTCTCGTTTTTCCAAGGAAAGGGTTATTCATGCTGCATACCAGTGTACAGGTGTTGTACTTTATAGCCATTGGGAGTGTCACTGAAGTTGTCTTCAACTTGGCATTTGAGGAAACACTTCAAGGGTAGCCACTTCCACTTAAAAATTAGGCTGTGTGGATTTGCTTTGTAGATCCTGATACGATTGGCATTAAAAGATGGATGTAGAGCATGAGGGTCATGTCTGTGTGGCTTCTCATTGTGACTTTGCTTCCTAATCGGAGGAAAGTCCCCCTAAAGCCTATGTCTTTCAATTTTTGAAGGGAGTAGAGTCTGTCCTGAGGAATAGAGGATTGAGCTCACTTTCTGTAGGTGTGTTGAGCCCTTATAGTGCCTGTCAGCTTGTGTTCAAAGGCCCTGAAAATGAAACCCACCAGGTCTTCGGAGCCTAATGGGGGTGCAGACTTCTCTGGCTGCTTCTCTTTGGAAAATCAGTTTTTGGGACAAATTGTTTTAATCTCAAACACAAGTATAAATGCCTGTATTCATGTTTGTTCTTACAAAGAAAGGTGTTCCTAGGCCATTAACAAGTCTCAAGTGTAGCTCCTTCGGAGGGCTTGAAACTCAGTACATTTCAGTGCAGGCAGGGAGAGCCTGAGGTTATCCAGTGGAGAACTTTTTGAGCTGTAGGATTTAAATGGAGGAGAGTGTTCTGGAGTGTTAATCTAATGGTGCAAACGCCACTCTGCAGGGAAGAGACTGGCCCTCCCCTCACCCCATTTTCCCCAGGGCAGCTTGAAAGCTGCTCCCAGCACTAATGCCGGTGTTCCCAGCCCACAGCAGCCGGCCAGGCCACGCAGGCCTTTCATTGTGACAGGCACAATACAGGGATTTGCTGTTTGTTGCTCCTGACAAAAGGGCACTCCAGGCGGTGGGGGATGCGGGGAGCCAAGGCTTGTTTACACCTCAGGTCCCCCAGCAAGCCTTGCCACGGAGCTCAAAGGGGAATTTCTCTGTGCTGGTGGCAAAAAGCCACTTCAGCAGTGGCTGTTCGGGGGCTGACACCCAGTGGTGATACACAGGGGAAGCCACTTTGGTTTAAGGGCTGGTCTAGAGCTGGTTCTGTGCAGATGAGCCAGGTGACTTCAGCCAGCCTCCAGGTCTTTCAAAGGCTCTGCCTTTTCTGGGCTGCCTGGTAATCAAGCTGTTCTGGTGTTTTTTGAGGAGAAAGCAGGGAAGTGATGCCAGTGAGAAGGCAGGGCAGAGGGGCTTTTGCTTCTCAGTATCACAAAATATTTGCAAAGGAGTTGAGACTGGTTGTTAAACCAACTTGTACTCCTTTTCTGAAGGTTTGCTCTGCATCCTTCTGAATTCATAGGAATGCATCCTTGGATGAGGGAAGAGGATGCGTGTATACATGGTGGGAGGTAGTAGTGAAGCTGACGAAATTGCAAAATACACATGGCAAATGGAGTAGAAACACATCTGGGGATGTTTTCACAAACCCAAGGTGTTGGGAGACAGAAATACTGTTAATTTTCAGCGGTGTTTTTTACTTCTAAATCCCTTTGGTGCATTCGGAGCTCTCCTTCATCTGTCCTTGATTTTATGCGGAAGTTACAACACGTTCCTGAAAGATCCAGTTAACAATTCCTTTATTCTCATTATCCAATGGCCTTTTTCTCTTTTCCTTGCCCAGGGGCTGCAGTGAACCTGACTCTAGTGACACCAGAAAAGGCTATCAAACTGGCAGCCAATGACTTCTTCCGGCATCACCTCTCCAAAGACGGGTGAGTGGGGAATTGACGTTTTGCAGTCAACTTAAAAGACACCGACTCTTGGAACACGTCTGGTGAGACATCAGGAAAAGGTGGAATGGGGTAGTGCAATGACTGAAATATGAGTTGACCTTGAACAGCTCAGCTGGTGATTACGTTCAGGCTAAGGATGCAATGTCTAAAATGGGAAGTGTGAAGCACTCCACTGGATGACTGCTCTTTATTCAAGCTTCTAAAAATAGTCCCAGATTTAAGCCAAGGTTAGCAGATCCAGAATGTGTAGTCTTAAGTATTTGAGAAGAACCCAGTGTCACTGATCATTGCTCAAACAGCTGCTGGGAGGACTCTTGTCCTCAGCATCCTATTGGATCCTCTTACGCTTCTTCTGGCTCAAAAAGATATCAAGTCAAGTTCTGTAGACCCCAAACTTAGCACCCCTCTTCTCCTTTTGTACCTTGAAAATAGTTTTAGAGAGGTGGTAAATAGGAACTGACAAAGGGCACTTGCAGCAGCTGACCTTCAAATAAATTGCTGAAGGAATAAAATTACTTGTTCAGCTTGGAAGTGGAGTTTGGTTCATGTGAATTGAAAGTGAGTAAAACTCACAAGCCAGAGCAGTTGAGAGGAGCTGGACCCTGGATATTTAATGCTGCTTTCACCAAGATGTTTTCCAAATTGCATGGGAAATAGTTGTGTCTCCCATCAGAGAGAGGCCTTTCCCCAGAGGCAGACAAGGGCATTGTCCCCAGTACTCAGTGACAGTAGCTGGAATGACAGCCTGCTTGGGATGTGATCCCAACTCTTCCCATCAACAGTTATGGAGTGGGGCCTCAGTGAAAATGCAAAGCTCCGGCACAGTTACTGGGCTTAACAACTTCCCAAAACGTATCACGTCAGTCTTGGCTACTGCACATCAGTGGCTCAACAACTTCAGTGGTGGTTGTGAACTGACACAGATTGAGAATCCATTTTTTTTCCTGTACCTTTTCTTTTTTTTTCCTTTTGTTCTGGAGTCCTTTAAAGTAGCAGCTAACATATGTCTGTGTGACTCATCGGCTCACAGCTCTTCGTGATTTTCTGACTCAAGTCTTCAAATAGTGTCTCTTCTGTGCTCTGCTCAGACAGTGGGAGGTAGAGATGTCCTCTGCCAGGTGGTGTGTCTTGTCCCTGCAGCAGGCAGCCCAGCACACCTTGGTGTACTGCAGTAAACAGCAGCACAGGTCTCTGCCACCACCTACAAAGTGAGGCCTTAGTAGCTTGTACAGGCCCAACAGGGTGCCAAGCTGCCACACCTTGTACTACCACTAAGGGAATGGTTCCATGGAAGAAATCAGACTAGCATTGCAACATATTTGTCATTCTGGAAGAGCAATCACTGCTGTGATGTTTCAGCCATTAAAATGGGACATTTCAATGCCCTGTCCTGTGAGAGGTAATGGCTTCCTCAGAGGACAAGTGTGTGTGTCTGCCTCAGTGCTGAGTCCAGCTTTGAACAGGTCTTTGGGTAAGTGGGATGCAGCTGTTTCCACGAGCAGGTGAGGTCTTCACTCAGACCTCTTCCAGTTTGTCTTTTGGGTCGCTGGCTGGTCCACACATGACATGGATGATGTGCTGCACTTAATTCAGAATAAAGGAGATAGAGAATTTTTCCAAGAGCAAGACACCCTAAATATTATGTGCTGATCAGTCTGGCACTACAGCGACCTAGACCAGGAGCATGATACCACTCAGGTAGTGGGAGGTCTTTGTGTCTCAACACAGAGCAATTTTAGTTCCTTGAGAGAAAAGAGAGATTGGGCCACAGTTAGGTGACAAGAGCTAGGCAGCATGTGGAGTCAGGGTCACTCATCTCGTTTAACCACTATGGGGGCTTGGATGAGTGAAGTCTGGTCAGCTGTGCTCTTGAGGGTAGCCAGCATGAGCTGGACAGAGAGGCAGAGCCTTGATACTCCTGTGGTAGATGATTTAAGGTGTTTCCACCTAGAAATGTCACCTCAAGATATGATGGGAAGGAAAATGCCTTGCAGGTTGGCTGTGGCTGCTATAGGCTATGAATGTGAGATCTGGCAGTTTTCTCCCTTGGGATGCTTCTGTCCTGTCCTCCCCAGTCGCCTTACTGAGATGGGGCAGGATTAGCAGTGCTGGAATTTAAAGGTCTCTCCTACCCAGGACCAAGCAGGGTGCATACCTGCTAGCACATCACAAGGCTGGGCCACCTATTTCACAAGTCCAGCCAAAGCCTAGGTATGAACAACAAAATAGCTTGGGGTTAGAAAGGTTAAGCCTGGAGCTGCCTGGCACATGAATGTGGTTTCATTTCTTGCTATGTAATTGCATCAGTCAAGGTGTTACATTGGGCAAAGCACAGCTGAGGGGGTTAGGCTTGGAGTAAGGCTGGGTCAGCAAGATCTTGGTTCAGCTCCACCAAAGTCCTTTTTGCACAAGCCAGTTTGTCTGCTGTGTACATTCAAAGATGCTGTGCCCTTAGGTCAGTATCCCAAAGGATGCTCTGACTGAAAGCTGCAGAAGTCTTCTAGACCTGCTAACATCGAATGCCTTTGTGCTAAGCATCTAGCGCTTGTCTTGTTTGAAATATGTTGCGTGAGTTGGTAATCCTTTTCTGATAAAATGTGCATGTTCTACCAGTATTTGCTGATTAAAATATGTGGTATTAAAATAGACCTCCATGTGCAAGGGGAAGAAGCATGTGTGGACCAGAGAGAGTGTGGCAAATCCAGCATGACTCAAAGTAGCCTCAAGTTAAACAACAGCTTTCAGTGTACATGAATGTATTTATTTTTATCCCTTGAAAAACTTAGTGTTGAAATTGCTTTTAAACTGCTAGGATAAAAAAGTGGCATAAAGCCTATTTTTGAAAGGCCAGACTGAAAACAGCACCTGTGGTGTAGGAAGCTCCTGACTGCAAATTGCTGGAAGAGTATTTTAGGGATGTTATCACTACAGGTTTGTGCTAGACTCCCTTTTCCCTGGCTCTGCTCTTGGACACTGCTGGAGGTAGAGCACTGGGGCAGCAGGTCCTCACATGGAACCTCATGCCCTTGTTGGTGCACCCCTCTCCCTGAGTATGCAGGTGTCTGTTCCTGCAGCTCTCTCCACCCTGGGACTAACTCAGGGAGGCGCTCCTGCCCGTACCAGGCTTTTTCCCTCCTTTTGCTGCAGGGAGCATGTGTGCTTACAGGCTGGGGGACACAATTTCTGCTTCTTTGCCAGTTCCTATTTCTTTGCCAGTTTCTCTTTTGATGTCAAGGCCATTATGACAGCCTAGAGCTACAGCTTCTTGTTTCCTGAGGAAACAAAACTGAGTTGGTCCTCCCAAGCTGTCCTGGTCATTTAGGAATGAGGGAGGCCTGAATGAGTTGTGTGAGAGCTGAAAACATGCTTACTATGCCATGGTGGAAAGGAGGGAGATCAAGATGCTGAAAAACCTGAAGGGTACCCCATGAGCGTGACTGAAAAAGGCAATAAGGGTCAAGTGATTTCCTGTGATGATTTTGACCTAAGAGCCTCAGCAGTTCCCAGGAGAAGAAGGTGACCCACAGGAGAGTCTTCAGGCAGGTCTTTGTTCCTGTGTCATTCTGTGGGGAAGAGTTTCCACTAGGCTGGGGAAGGTAGAATGTGGAGAGAGGGGAAACTTCCAGTCTTCAGGCTGCTGGAAACAGATGGGATTTTTTTTTAACTCTGGCTTTTTGAAGCTGCGTGTGTTGAGAGATGCAGTCTCACGGCTGCTGTTAAAATAGTAGTGGCTTCATTGTCCAGAACAGAGGATGTGAGGAGTCACCAGGGCTAAGTGAAGCACTTGAGTATGAAGCACTTGGGAATGAAGCTGAGAAGGCAATTTGGATTGGTAGTACACCAGCATTTAAAGTACATCATTGATTATTGGGTGTTCAGTGTGTGAGGCCTCTTTGATTGATTTAAGTATTGCCTGCCTTTTATATCCTCTTTGAATCTGGGTGTTAAACACTTAATAAAATCAGTCCCTTTAAAGTGTCCTACACAGTTTCGTGTTTATCTCCTAAGTGTGGAGTGCCAGATAGCTGTTTTGTTGGGCATGTGTTTGCCGGGTGCTGTTCATTTTTCAGGTTCTTGGTTAAATATTCTGCCTTGGCTGCAGTAAAAAGTGTCTCACGCCTTCTTACATAAGCAATTTGTTGCTCATAAAAACTTACCGGTGTCCCTGGATGAGTTTCCTGCTGCTCTTCTCCAAGGTGTTATTCCCTTACTTATCCTGTCCTCTTTAATCTTGACCTTTATTTTGTTTGCTGTTCTGAAGCAAAGGCTGGCAGTCTGCTGTCTTAGCAGCTCGGATCCCTAGGAAGACCAGCATGACTGACTTAACTCTGCCTTTGCTGATGCCAGCAAATTTTCTTCCATTTTGCTTCCTCCTGCCTTGTATCTTTGCTCAGGGAACAGAAATAGCCAACTGGTAATCCTGGGACAAGCAAGGTACTTTTCCTTCAGTCTTATACAGATGTGGAGACTGGGGCTTTTTCTCCATTGCCTTCCCAGCTGATACATCTCCCCAGGGCTTTCCTTCATCTACTCTTCTTTCAGGCTCTCCTAAAATATTTGGACCATCTTTTCTGTTGCATGAGTTTAAGTATCCATTGCACGGCCTGGTTGATCCTTGAGCTGCAGAACACTTAGTCAAGCTGTAAAGTGAGGCTCTCAATTTAGGAAGAAGGGATGCTGCTGCTAGTCCTGGTGCTGAGCTGCTGTATCACCCTGCACACCCTATGCTTGGTCTTTCTTTGGCACTTGTGTGCCCAGGCAGCCTCTCCTGCAGTTATCCACTGGATACTCAGATACTTCTTTCACTTGGAGGTGGGGGAATCTCTCCCTTCCCCTTGAGAAGGAGACGAGCTGATAATCTCACTGTGCCGATTCAGGGACAGCTGTTTGGGGAGGGCTCTTTTATTTAGCTCACAGAGGCACAGGCAATTGCCGTGGGTTAAAGTGTTGACATCAAAGGTCAGCCAAAAAGTTAATGCACTTTCAGCTGTTAATTTGGAAGGAGATAGAGATGGGCTGTTTAATCACAGAATGCACCCATGGGAGGAGCATTGTCCATGTCACCATTCCAGGCACCTGACTAGGGACAAAATGTGAGTTGTGTCTGTGTTCAACATGCTCAGTTGTGTTGCCCTGTCCATTGTTCACTTCCACAAATGTTCATATTGGAACAAAACACTTGGGATCTCATGCCAGGGCAAACCTCATGCAGGTACAGAGTCAGCCTCCTCTTGAATTAGTCCAAACGCCATACAGAGCTCCTGCACATACCTGGAATAGTGACTTCCAGATCAACATTTAATCTGGCAGTGTTACTTTGAGGTGTATCTGTTCCACATCAGTACTTTATTTTGCTTGTCTGAGGCATTTTTGAGCTGGCACTAGAAGTGAGAGGGAGCTTCTGGTGGGAACTTTATTGCTTTCACATTTCCAGCATCATAGCTCCAGCTTTTCTGAAGTGCAGTAGGTTGGAAAATCAGGGGTTGGGTTAAAGGGACTGCCTGGCAGTTTGTGTGCACATCCCCCTGTGCCTGTGGCGGACAGGGTGCCCTTCCTTTGGAAGACAACTCCTGTGTGTTGGTCTTCTAATCCATATCAAAGACCCACTATTTAACCTGTTTGAAAGGAGCTGACTCTGTCTGCTTTGAAACTCCTGGGGAGCTTTCTACAACCTCTTGGGCTGACAGAGGCAGAGGTTATTTTATGAGTGAAGAAGGTGATGTCCAAGCTGGGGACAGTAACTTCTTGGGTAGGAAATAGAATTGGGTGGGTTTTTATGGATGTTTCCTCAGGTCAGAGATTTCCTGTCTGGAAACGTTGTCGTCCTGATTCCAGAATGGCTGGTTTTAGTCCTTGCCCAAGCACAGTAAACTCCCACATGGCCAAGATTTTTCAGAAACTTGAAAAAATCCTACACTGTTCCCATGTGACAATGCTGTCAGAGATCCTAGCTTTGAACTCATTGCTCCCAAAAAGCCTTCCATAAACCTCTAGTTCCTGCTTTTTTACTTTATTTTTCAGCTCTAGTTTGAAACTCTAATTTAAATCAAGCATGAATCTCCTACCCTTCCCATTTGACATTTTTGATTTGTCACAAATTAATAGTATGTCAGTTAAAAACTGTGGAACAACTGATTTCTGCCAGTGCAGAATTTGTGGCTATTGTGTATATGTTATATTTAACACTCTCTTGCTGTGATTAAAGATGGTTTCTGCATTTGTAGGACCAGATCTTTGCTGGTGTAGCAGCTTTTGAAGTTAGTTGAGATGTGCCAGTTTTTAAACCACTGAGGATAAGGCCAGTGTTGCTTTAGATATTTAAACCCCTTTGTTGTCTAGAAATGAACAGTTTTCAAACTCCTTTTATGTGCAGACTGCTGAGGTTTTGCAAAGGCAGTTTGACCCCTGTATGGCAACTTTTAAACCTCCTGTCAAAAGATTTGCAGATCTTAAGCTACTTTTTTTTCTTGGACTCTCCCCAGTTCCCAGGATGTGCAAACCAAAAGCTGAAAGCCCTTGTTCTAGATGCTTTTGATGTACCTGTTTGACATCTCTAAAATACACCCATGTGCGTAAATCCTTCCCTGGCTCATACTGGCATAGCTCCATGGAGTTCAGTCAAGTCAAGGTTGACTTTAGTTGGCTGGGATAATGGTCCATGATGAATATGTAGGCCAAATCTTCCTGATCTTTTGAACTGGGTATCAAAGCAGTCGCCCTGGATGCAAGCCAGAAGATATGTACTCCAGGGATGCTCCAGGGCTCTTGCTAAAGTGGGAGGTGCTCTCCTGTGCCAAAGAGGGATTCTGGCAGCCAGCTCCTTTGGGTGGTTTGCTTCCTCCCACAGCCAGGCTGGGGATTGTGCAGCCTTGCTGCTGACTGTATTGAGCCACTCAGAGACTGATGCTGTGCTTCAAGCTACCCAAAAGGCACGAGTTGGCCACCTCCAAGTGACAGTGGCAGCGGGAACCTCTGGATTTGCACACCCTAGTTCCCCCATACCTCCAGGAAAGCTTGCTGTGCACACTTCAGCGCCTGTGTGGGTAACTCCGTGGTAGGGATTGTTCTTTGCAGCTCCTCATCTGTGGGGAAATTTGGAAAGAGGAGACTGATATATTCCTTCTTTCAGCCTCATAGGAGGGCTCTATATTTAGTCTCTGGTAATCTCTGTTGTGGCTCTGTGCCTCTAATCCCCTGCTCTCATATCCTCCCTGGAGAAGATGAGAGGTGGAGAAATCAGCCCAGCTGACGTGGTGGGCCAGCAGGATTACGGTGCATCTGCCCTCCCTTTCCTGTAGGGCTGGCATTGAAACTGCTTTGCTGGCCCACTGCCCCACAGCTGTGCTGTGTGTGAAACCCCCGGCAGGGGAGTGTGCCTGGGCTTAGCAAGGGAATGGGGTGTATCACTGTGGGACTGCTCCTGCCACAGCGTGGGGACCTGCCTTGAGCAGGTTAAGATGAGGTATTGCTGCAGAGCAGGACTGGGGGAGGTAAAAATAGTACTTGCATTTAAAACAGAAAAAAAGAGGAGGCTGTTTCTCTCTGGCTGTGTGATTTATGCATGTTTCTTTTTTTAATCCTTTTAGAAAGGAGCAGGTCAGATGTACTTTTTAATCAAGTCAGTGTTTTCTGGTGCCAAGGTGTGAGGATTTTTACACGTATTTTACAGGGCAAAAGCACATCACTTTCTGAAAATTGAAACTTTATGAAGTTTTGCATCCTGAGTTCCTCTTTTTAGTCTTAGCTGGACTCTTTCATAGCTTTAGAGTGGAGGGAACAGTGAAATGCTGGGTTTTGCTAGGTGAGAACATGTTGCTGATATGTAGTCTGTTGCTACATGTCTGCTGCTCTGTAGTGCAGAGAATGCACAAGGCTGCATTGCTGGAGGTCCATCCCATCCCTTGTCTCTCAGGGAGGACCAGTTTAGTGCAAAGGCTATTTGTTCAGGTTTGGAAAACCTGGTAAGTTGAAGCAGCTCCTAACCACAGAGGAACTACCTCCCTGATTCATGTTCACTGTTTATTTACTTTGCTTTTCTCACAGAACTCCAAAGCAGCAAGTGGAATATTTTCCCTCCTTGCTCCTTGTCCTGTGGTCTGTGTTGACAATTTTTAAAGGACTAGGCTGGCAGGATGAAAGCTGCTTATCCCCCTTAATGCTCAGGTCCTCTGCTGCCCTCTGAAGTGATACCCTTTCTGAAAGCTGTGCCCTGACCAGGGGCACCATCAGGCTGGAAGAGAGCTGCAGTGCTCTGGCTCTGTGTGGAGGGGACTGTGTGCTCCTTTCTGGGGCTGTTCTGACTGGGCTTGTGGCTTTTTCTGAATGTTCTGTTTCTGGGGATGAAAGGAGTCTGAGTTCCAGGTCAAGTGGTGCTGGCAGAAATGCCAAGCCTGGGCTCTGCTGAACTGTCAGGTCTAGCAGGTTCTGCTGCCCCCTTGGCTGCCTTTCCTGTAACCCCCAGGGTCAGAGATGTGCCCTGAGCCTTGTACCCAGCTGCCCAAGTGTTATTGCAGGCCACTGGCTCTGATGGACTCTTTCTCTCTTTTCTTCGGGCAGGAAAAAGCTGACGCTGCTGCGGGAGATGCTGGCGGGCTGTGGCGCTGGTACGTGCCAGGTGATTGTCACCACTCCCATGGAGATGCTCAAAATCCAGCTGCAGGATGCAGGACGCATTGGTACGTGGACTTTCCTTCGCTGTGCTCTGAGCAGGGAGGGGGGAAAGAGCTGGGACTGGGCTTTCAAGGCGGAGCTGAGAGGATGAGTGGAGAAAACTCTTTTCTTTCCCCTGCTCTCCCACGTCAGAGATACTGCAGATGTAACAGAAGTTTCTCCTCCTCTTCCCAGCTTACTTCCCCCCGCACTTTGCTCAGCTGCCTTTGCAGAGGCCCTTGCAGTTACAAAAGGTGGTGGGTTTTTTTCTCAAGGAATAGGCTTGGCAAGCAAAACAGCAAATGCTTCTGGTGGATGGAGAGAGATGGGAGAGATGACTGGGTGGTCAGCTTGTGAGTGATTCAAGCTTGGTAGATTTTGTGCACCCAGGAAGGGATTAGCATCCTCCAGTGCCTTTCCTGTGCTGCTTCCTCCATCTCCATGTTTTCTGATGTCTATTTTCTCTCTCTTCTACCCCGCTGCAGCACCTCCCTAACAGCTTCCCAAGGGGACGTGTTCTTTCCAAATGACTTGTCTCCCCTTGTACTCTTTTTTCCTCCCTGACAAAAACAGCAGTTGTCTTGGTTGAAACAGTAAATAAAATTCTCCCAGTGCACTGGATTTGAATGAGGTTTGGGATCAGGCTCTTGGGACTGTGGGCGTGAGCTGCCAGGCAGAGGCAGGAGGGAGTGTGAGCCTTTGGGCTGAAACACTGTGGAGTGTTTCTGGTGAGAATGGAGACCAGAGTCTGGCATGGAGACTCTAGGGGAAAGAGCAGCTTGCTCTTTCCTTAGTCTCTTCCAGAGGTCAGTCTGAGCTATAGCCTCACTTCCCAGGAGCCCTTCATGACACTGTTATGTTTATGGCCCTGCCTGGAAAATGGGCCAATTTGTCCTTTAATCTCTCATTTGATGTGGCATTCCTGAATAATCACAGATTTACTTTTTCTTTTCTCTCTTCACCGGTTTTACTGCAGACCTTATCCTCTTTGTGCGTATTATTTTAAAATGTTGGAAGGATTTAAGCCATGGTTTGAGAGTTCAGGAGAGGTTTTCGATGCTGTGAACAGCCTGTTCTCTGTGTGGCAGGAGAGCTGTGGTGTTCTGGGGATTACCTACAGATTGAAGTGCTCTCCATCTTCTGGCCAAAAGGCCGAAGTGCATCAGTTGGAAAAGTGGGAGAAACCAGGATGTGTTTATAAATGTGGCGGAGAAACTCCCCAGGTTAATGACTGCTTTCAGGGGAGGGAGGCAGAGAACAGAACTTTGGAAGCCGTCTCGTTTATGCGCATCTTTAGTTTGTTGCACTGGCAGCTCAGGGACACACCTGGAAGCAGGGACTGTCCCCTGCCTGCTCACAGCAGCTCCTGTTCTCTTCACTGCTAAGATGGTGCGTGGCAGGATGCTCCTGCTTGGGCAAACCAGCTGGTGGGAGAGCGCAGCCGACAACGCTGTGGTGTGGCAGCACTGTCCGAGACTGGGACGGGCTGAGGGAGATGGGCAGAGCGGGGGAAGAGCTTGCAGGGCATCTGCCTGTCCCTTGTCCCGCGGCACCGGGCAGCAGGAGGGTGCTGCTGGGCGCCCTGCAGACCGGTGCTGGCTCTCTGCTCCCCAGCGGCACAGAAGAAGCTGATGGCGGCGCAGGCCCAGCTCTCCTCCTCCCCCGCGGCGGCGGCGGCCGAGCCGGCGGTGGAGACGCGCACCACAGCCACGCAGATAACCAGGGAGCTGCTGCGGAGCAAAGGCATCGCCGGACTCTACAAGGGCCTGGGAGCCACGCTGCTAAGGTAGGATGGTGTGGGCTTGGGCACACCCTGGTGTTGCCAGTCTTGGACCTAAAGCACCACTCATCCCAGCGATGAGCCTGCAAAGGAGGCGTTGGCTTCAGTGGGTGTGGGGTTGGTTTAGTTCGGTTTCCGTGCACAGCTTTTCTACATTAAAGAAGGGAAGGTCAGAGAAGTGAGGGAGAGGCTGCCTTTTTGTTCCTGGAAGATTTAGTTCTGCTGCTTTCTGTGGAAGGTTTTTGTCTGCCCCATGGTCTGTATTTTCACACTGTGCAGAAGTCCTTGTGAGATAACAAAGTAAAAGCATCAGCCTGAGACCCCAGAGTGTGCAATGGGATCTGGCCCACAGAGCATGTTGGATGCAAGGACTGGTGCCTGCTCTGACTCTCTTTGCCTGGGCTTTCACAGAGTGACTCTCCTCTAGCTTTAAGAAAGGTAGAGCTAAAGCAGCACCCAGTGGGATGGAGGGCAGGATGGAACCTCTCGTAATTAACAGAAGTGGTCAAAACAGTTGACCTCTGAAAGTGCCGATGTCTTTGGTTTGATTGTTGAAAAAGAAGGGAAGCCCATTGATCCTGCAGGGCTGCATGCCTCCCGTGGGCCTGTTGTCCTTTGTGCAGTCACTTTTGCCCTGCTGAGTTTCAGCTCCTGTCTGCATTGCAATCACAGAGCCAGGATATCTGCATTGCACTCATGGCTGTGCTGCCAATTTGTGATGCTTGCAGCCTTCCTTTGCTCAGTTTGTTGGTGTCCCGCACTGACTTTGTTCATCTTTGTTCTTCTTTTTTCTCTTTCCTCCTGCCCCACTGCAGGGATGTCCCATTCTCCATTGTTTACTTCCCGCTGTTTGCGAACCTGAACAAGCTGGGCCAGAAAGACCCCAATGTCAAGGCTCCGTTCTACGTGTCCTTCCTCTCCGGATGTGTGGCCGGCAGTGCGGCTGCAGTGGCTGTCAATCCTTGTGATGGTGAGTTCTGAGTAGCCTGTGGTGGTGGCCTGCTGCCAAGTGACAGGAGTCAGAGGCCCAGGCTGGGCCAGGTGAGGAGGAGGGTAACTGTGCCAGCCTTTTTGCAGCATGAGCACACAGGGAGGTGCAGGAAGGGACAGCTCTGCTGCCTCCAGCTCTGATGGTGTGAGTTCAGCTGAGCTACGACTTTGGCCACAGCTTACACAGAGGTTTGCAGTACTCACTAGGCACATCGGGAAGAGGGTGTCATTCATTTCAGTCATTCTCAGCAGGAATGGCTGCAGACACCCCTGGAAAGGCACGTTTCCATGTGGAGTGATAATATGCAGACCACTTACAAATGTGTGGTCACGGACAAACAGGGGAAGCCTCGGATCTGTGGCCTTTTCTCCTGCTCCACAGCATCTGCCTTAAATACCTCCTTGGGTTTCTCTCCTGTGAAAAACACCAGAAAGTAACTGCTCTCTCCCCAGCACTACACATGCTCCAAGGTGTGAAGAAATGTAGGAGCAGAATTGTGTATTTTAGATACCTCTTCCAGAAGGAGGTGAGCATATGAAAATAAGTTCCCACTTTGCAGAGAGGTATCTGAATTTAGAAGGTTTAAAGTTTAAGTCAGCTTTTGAAATCTTGATCACAGTGAGGGAGGGGAGGGGTTAGATTTTGGGTGGCTTTGTGTTTCTTTTATCCATTTGTAAAGGAATGGGTTCATTTTCCCTGGTAAATGTATGAAAATGGTCTGTATTCTTGGTAATCTCATTTTGACTGTTTCAAAGCCATTGCTCTCAGGGTGGCTCTTGCCTGCTACACTCCCAGTGCTCACCAGTGTCTCCCCTCTCTTTCCTCCCCAGTGATCAAAACGCGGCTGCAGTCCTTGCAGAGGGGAGTGAACGAGGACACCTACTCGGGGATCCTGGACTGCACCAAGTAAGACTCCTCATGACAGAGGCACCACATCAGGTGTTTGGCATCTGCTGCTGCCTGCTGCCAGGCAGGCAGTGCAGCTTCTAGACCCAACCAGCAGCTTTGCTCCAGGTTCTCTCTGAACCTGTGCTTTATCAATCTATCTGGAGATACTTACAGATATATGAGCAGATGTATGTATATAGTTTTGTAAAAGAGAAGTTCTTCCCATACTGAGCAAGAAAAACATACCATTTATATTTAAATACTTCTGTCCAAACCCCACTAGTCATAACACTGAGATTTTATTTCTGCAAAGGGAGGCAATGCTGTGGTAGTCTCTCCCAAGGCCCTGCTGTTGGAAAATCCTACAGTATTGAGTCTCATATCCCTCCTGAGACTGCTCTGCACAGTGTCTGCAGGAGTGCTGCCAGAGTGGGCTGTCCCCAGCTGCATTACCCTCTGATCCTTTGTTAAACTATGGTCTGGCTGCTTCCAAACATGACGGGACTTTTTCTGCTTTTGTATTCCTGTGGTAGGCAGAATCTGTTGCCATCTGGCTCTGTCCCATGTTGAGGGGGGAGATTTGAGCAGGGTGACCTCTCGATGCAAGCATGGGGTTGTCTTAGCCGTGCTTCCAGACACAGGCAGACACTCCTGCATGTAGCCAGGTGTAGGGATGGGGCAATTTTCTGCATGGCCATTTGCAGAGCACTTGGGCAGTGATGGGTGATTTGCTGCAGAGGCTGTGCCAGGCAACACCGCTTGCCTGGGATTAGTTTCTGGAGCAAGGCAGAAAGCTAGGGCATGGTCAAAGGCTCTCTTGGCACAGTGGAGGGGTGGGATGGACACTTACCTGTCTGTGCTATTTCTCCCCAGGAAGATCTGGCAGAGGGAAGGGCCCACGGCCTTCTTCAAAGGGGCCTACTGCCGAGCCCTGGTCATTGCTCCTCTCTTCGGCATCGCACAAGTTGTCTACTTCATCGGCATCGCGGAATTCCTGCTGGACATGCTCCCCAAGCACCGGGCCTAGCCCTGCAGTGGCTGCGTGTGCCCTCCCGCCCTCTGCAGCGCTGGATTCATCCCCGTGTTCGCCATCCGTGTTGATCGATGTCAGAGCAACAGCACAAAGGGTTCGCGCAGGGACGCGAAGGGACCCGGTGTCAGATGGGCAACCGTGGGGAGGGAGAGAGTCCCTTCTCTGCTCCCTCTGGAACCTGCCCCCTCCCGCTCCTTCCACGGACAATACTTAATGATGCATCTCTCTCTCTCTCTGTCTTTTTAATTTCGTTTTTTTTTGGTTTTAAATTGTCATTCTTAAGGACACTGGTAAGCACAGACTGGGTTTGCAGACCCAGAAGTCTCCTCTCAGTCTTGGGGAGGAGGAGAGATGGGAAAGAAGTAACTTCACCCCTCATCCACCTCAGTTTCCCTTTCTTCCTGGAGCTGGCAGCTGTCTTGAGGAGGAGCTGGAGGGGCAGCTGTGTCCCCTCAGCACCTCCTTGGCTCTGCTGACCTCGGATCAAGAGTGAATGCTGCACAAAGGGGTCTTATCTCGTTGCTGCTGGAGGCAGGGGTGGGGGGGATGCTGGATCTGGCAAGTTCCTTGGCCTGGAAACCTTCAGTCCTCCCTTCTCCCTTTTTAAAAACGAGTTGGACTTAAATGAATTTTGATTGTTCCTATTGATTTTGTAATTATTTTTGTTTTAAAGCAAAGGGATGTCCCTCCTAACTAGGTGTCACAGGCACATCCGGGTGAGGTGCAGAAATAAGATGTCTGCTCTGTAGGGAACATGTCTGTGGGATCACATGAATGTCCAAAGGTGCTTCCCTGCTTGGCTACAGGCAGGGAAGGGAGAGGAACTTGGGATCAAGTTATTTTTGTTTTGGGCTGTTTTTTGGGGGTTTTTTTTGTTGTTGTTTTATTTGTTTGTTTTTTTGGGGGGGGATCTTTTTTGGTTTTGCTTTTTGGTTTTGTTTGTTTTGTGGGGTTTTTATTTAGTTTTATTTTGGTTCTGTTTTTTGTTTGGTTTTTGTTTGTTTAATGCAGGGTTGTGGGGAGGGAAAACCAATCAACAAGAAACCACTTACATTCCTTCAACCTGCCCAACCCCAGGGTGATAAAGCTGTGGCTGCAGGTGTAAATCAGCTTATCTGTTTTTTTCCCAGCCTGACCCTGGGTGTGTTGAAGAAGGCACTGGCTCCCGTTCTGGTGCTGCCCAACCTCGGGGAGCCGCAGTAGAAATGCTGCACCTGTGGGCTCACCCTGCCAGGTGAGAACACAAGGTCTGGTTGTGTTCTGATGTTTGCCTTGGGCGTGGCTGGAGCCAGCAGGTGTGGAAGAGGCAGAGGGTTCCATTCCCTGAGCAAGGAGCTGTTTGTGTGTCCATCACTTGTGGGGGCAAGTCTTCTGCATCACGAGAACATCCTGTTTGCTCCTGGGGTGGGGATTGGTGGTGGGTGGCAGGGGGCAAACCCACGCCTATAACCCGCTCTGTCAAAGGGACACTGCTAATATCACTTGTCAGAGGAATTCCTCGTTCAGTACTCTCTTGGGCTGTGTAATTAATTCTAGTTTAAATGATCTTAAGTGTGAGATCTACCAACCCAGTGTGATCTTCTCCGTTATTTATTCCATTTGGTGCGATCCACCCAACTTTGGTGTTGAAATTAAACTGGTTGAATTAACTTTTCATTCCTTCTTTTTGCTTTGTTCTCCAGGCGCCTGCTTGGTGTTTATGTTTCGAATGTGTATTTAAATTAATTTTTAAAAATCCTTGTTTTTAATGTTTAAAAGAAAACCACCTGTTTCACCATTCTTGGGTTAGGTTTTCGTGAAACCTGTATGTTGAGGGCCTTCTTCTTTGATGCATCCTTTTTCTCTTTGAAAAAGTTGTTCTGTGGCTGATTTGTTACTTGTCACTTTGCATATGTGAATAATTTTCTTTTTTTTTTCTTTTAATGACTTCGTGTAACTGGGAAGGAATCTGTGCAAAGGCAATGATAGATGTCTGTGCTGTGTGTAGTGCTGTGATGCTGCTCTTGCTCTGGATTTCCCTTGGGTGGATTAAAAGAGAAAGATTTATTTTATTTTTTCCTTTAAGGTGCCCCATTCCTTGCTGCTTTTTGATTTACAGGGAGGGTCCCCAAAAGAGACTTTGCTGATGAAAGTTGTGGGGTTTCAGCTTGCCCTTCTGCCTGCAAGGATTGTCCCCTGAACCTGTGTGACTTGTGGCTGCAGGGATGGGCGTAGGGTGCAGGTTTGTGGGGTGGGGTTAAGTTTGGAGGAAAATTTGGTGCAGTGAAAGGTTGAGGTTCAAGGAAAGCTCTCCTTGTCCTTTGGGGTGCTTTTAAAAACTTCTTTTTAAAACTGACTCTTCCTCCTGAAATCTCCAGCTCTTCTTCCACCGTGCAGCAGCTGGTGACCTAAATGAGGCTGATTTTTAGCTTCCAGGACATGTCCCTGAGTCAGCAGGACCTGGGAAGGTGGCAGGGGATAGCGGCTGTGGCTGCGCAGGACAGGCACACCCCGCTTCCCAGGCAGGCAGGGTCCTGCTTACAAAAGGAAAAAAAAAAGTGGGAGAATTCCCATTTTAAATGAGAATTCCCATTTAAAATGGGAGAATTCCCATCAGTTTAATTAATCACTTATTAACTGAAACCGCTCTGCATTGATTGCAGCATTGAGGAATGAAAGTAAATAAGCACGCCTCTGCTCCCCTCCCTGCGGGTGCCGCTTGTCCCTGGGGCAGCAGCCATCAGCCAGCACCACTCCTTGCTCTTCCCACCTTGTTCCTCTGGCAGAGGGTCCTCCACCCAGCCCGGGCCCTTTCCAGTCGTACCTTGTCCATGTCAGCCTTGTCCCTTGCTCCCACCCTCACCCGGCTCTCCTGGCTCCTCTTTGGGTTTCATGGTGTTCACTGCCCTTAAATTAATTTTGCTGGCTCTGCCGAATGCCCCTGTCCTGGGGTCAGGTGCTTGGGTCAGTTTTGGCTTGTGGAATTTCCTGGAACAGAAGGATGAAATTTCCTAAAACCCTAGGGGGAAATTCCTGCAAAACAAAAGGAAAAATCCTGGCAACCAATAGGGGAATTCCTGGAACACAAAGGGAAACCATCCTAGAAAGCTAAAAATCCTGGATAACAAAGGGGAAATTTTCTGTAAGACTATGTAGGAATTTCCATGCGATGACTAGGGGCAAGTCCTTGAAAGCAAAGGGGGAAATATTCTGGGAGTTTGTAGAAAGCAATGAGGAAATTTCATACAAGGCTATAGGGGGGATAGCCTAGAAATAAAAGGAGGGAAATTCCAAGAAAGCAAGGAGAAAATTTCCTCAAATACTTGGGAAATTCCTGAAAAGCAGAAGTGACATTTTTGAAGAAAGTAACAGTGATATTTCCTAGAGGGGAAATTTCCCAGAATGCAAAGAAGGAATTGGTGGATGGCAAAAGGGGAATTGCCTGGAGAGGATGAATATTTCTTGAAATAATTTCTTGCTTCCCAGTGTCAGGAAAATCCACAAAAGCCAGAGGTTTATGTCCAAAAAGGAGACAAAGGAGTCCTGCTGCTTTATTCGAATAAAGGGAGCGAGTCCACCGGGGCACACGCCCGCGGGGTTTTCTCTGCCGAGCTGTCGGAGCACGCAGCCCCCTTTTGTCCCAAACTCCCGGCCGCATGTCGCCCTCTTCCTTTCCCCAGTGGCTGAGGTACAGGGAAGGTACCGCCTTCCCGAACCGCCTACCCCCTATCCCCCCTTGAACCTACTGTTGGACCCCAAAGCTCAGAGCTTCAGGCTCCTGTTTCAGGAGCCGAGCTCTGTGGGCTCTGCAACAAACCTGCTGCCCAGAGTTAGGAGAGACACGAGGACCCATTTCAAAGACGTTAGCACCCACACCTTCACCCATCCAATTGTTTGTGAAGACGTCAGCTTTCCTCTCACCAGGGAGTAACAGTCACGGGGAAATTTCCTAGGAAAGCAATGGAGATCCCCTAATAAGAGGGAAAAATCGTAGACAGGAATGGAGGACTCTAGAGAGCAACAAAGACATTTCCCTGGAAACAAGGAGGAAATAGCCTCAAAGTGACTGGGAAATCTCCTGGAAAGCAAGAGGGGATTTTTTTAGGAAGGAAGTGGGAAATTTCCTGGTAAACAAAAGGCAGTGTTCTGAAAAACCCCACATGTAAAGTGTCTCGTGGGCAGTAGGGAGTTCCTGGAAAGAAGAAGAAATTTCCTCAAAAACAAGCGGCACATTGGGAAAGAGGCTGCAGTCCCGTGCTTCAGCCCCGCTGACCCCTCCACCCCTTCTTGGTCCCTGGGTAAGGAACTCGGAAAAGCTCTCAGGGTGTTTGGGTTGTTTTGACTGCTCCCCGCAGAGCTCAGAGGGCTCCGGGAAGAGCCGGGTGGGCGCTGCTGCTGCCCGTGACCCGCCTCCCGTGCTGGGCATGGGCTGGTTCGCCTCTGCTTCGGCGCCGAGCGCTGCCCGCCGCACTTGGGCCTTTATTGTTCGTCAGTTTTGGCGGCACGGCCTTAGCATGCAAGCCGAGGCAGCCGTGAGAACAAGGGTAGAAATAAACATCTGAACACGGCGCGGGGCTTTCCAGCCCCGGGAAGCCCCGGCTGGGAGCGGGTGCGGCCGACCCCCTGCGCTCCGGGTGTCCTACGCTCAGCTTTAAGTCCGGTTTCTTTATTTCAATTATTGATACTCCGGGAAGGGTTTGCGCGGGGCTGCTCAGCGACGTCCCCGGAGCCGGAGCATCCCGGGAGCGGCGACACCGCCCCGACGCGGGAGCGGCGGCAGTTTCACTTTCGGAAGGGACACGTGATTTCCAGGAAAACGGGAGGGCGGATAAAGGATCGGGCAGGAGGCGGCCCCCCCCGCGCCGAGGTCACCGCCCGGCACGGCACGGCACGGTTCGGCACGGCAGCTCTGCGGAGCCGGCACCATGGCAGCGCCGGAGAAGGAGGGGTAAGCGGCGCCCAGCACCCCCAGCCCTACCCGGGTCGCCGTCCCCGGGCGGCCCCAGTCCCCCCGGTGACAGTCCCGCGTCCACAGGGAAGCCCAGAAGCTGCGGTTCGGGCAGTGGCTGCTGAACGCCATCAGCAGCGGGAGCTACCGGGGGCTGTGCTGGATCGACCCTGCCCATACCACCTTTCGCGTCCCCTGGAAACACAACGCCAGGAAGGACATCACCAGCAGTGACGTGGAGGTCTTCAAGGTGGGTGGGATGAGTGTCAACAGCAGCGACTTGGAGATCCTGCAGGTGGGCGGGGTGGGGGTCACCAGCGGCAGCCTCAGGGTCTTCAAGGTGTGGGGGATGGGGTTGATCCGCAGTGCACTCAAGGGTTTCAAGGTAGGAGGGTTCGAGTGACCAGCGGCACCCTCAGGGTCTTCAAGGGGGGTAGGATAGGATGGTGACCAGCAGCAAGTTGAGGTCTTCAGCGTGGGTGGGATGTGGGAGCTGGGAAGGAAGAGCAGTCAACCCTGGAAACCTCCATGCTCATGGAGGCAGGGGCCCCATGCTCACCCCCCTGCACCCCCAGGCCTGGGCGAAGGTCAGTGGGCGGTATGAGGAAGGCTCCGAGGACCCGGCCAAGTGGAAGACCAACTTCCGCTGTGCCCTGAGCAGCACCCACATGTTCAAGCTGGAAGACGACCATTCCAAGCGTGGTGATGACCCACACAAGGTCTTCTCCATTGTCTCAGGTGAGCCTCGCCCCAGGGAGGGGCTGTGTTGGGTGAGAGATCTCAGGACCTCCCACTCCTGGCACTCTCCTTTCAGCCACCTTCCAGCACAACAAGGAGGGAGATTGCAGCATTCCTAACCCTGCGGTGGACCAGCAACCAGCACAACAGCAGCTCCAGGTAGCTGGGTGGGCACAGGAGGCCCAGGGGCGTCCCTGCTGCCACTCACAGGCATTTCAACTTCATGTCCTTGGGGTGCTCCCAAGCAGCACCTGGCCAGAATGTGGGCTGAGGGAGGCTGTGTGCCTGGCAACCACGGCAGTAAGATCCCATTCTCCTTCCCTTCCCAGCTGGAGCATGACCCCCAAGTCATGGCCGCAGCAATCGCTGTCCCAGGTAAGCACTAGTCTCTCACTCTTTTCTTTTGGGGGGGACACCCTGCTAGGCTCAGCTGGGGCTGATTTTGTGGCTGTGAGACATCCCACCCACTGTGCGCCCCCGTAGGACCTACTGACCCCACACAGCTCTCGATTCTGGAGGAGCTGCTGCAGCAGTGTGACATCTCCCCCCGTGACCTTGGCTCGCTGCCCTCTTCCTGGGTGCCCACAGGTGAGACCAGCCCTGCTCACGGGGTGCAGAGTGGGTGGCTGCCTGGGTGGGTGACCCCAGCACCTTCCCACAGGTGGTTTCCCTGCAGGGGACACTCCCCACCAGGACGGCGTGCTCCAGCCTCACCAGGACACCCTGCTCCAGCTTTACGCAGACCCCAGCCAAAACAACTGCTTCCCTCCCACAACATTGCCACAGTGGGTTGCGCCGGTGGAGCAGCCCACCTTGGACACCTACCACCCACCGGGCCTCATGCCGGCAGAGGAGACAGGTGGGTGCTGTGCGGCAGGATCCGGCCCTGGCTGTGGGAATGCCATAACGGAGTGGGAAGAGGCTGGGGTGCTGCCATGGGGGCCCCGTGCCAAAGCAGCCCCCACTCTGCTGCGTCCCGAATGGCGATGCCAACGCCGCTGTCTCCCGCTGCAGGGGCCGTGCCGGCGCCGTGCCACCTGACAGAGGGCGCGGTGCCCATGCAGTACCCAGCGGAGGCGACGTTCTTCGTCCCTGCCGCCAGCCCCGCGCCACAGCCACGGCTGCTGCTGGATAACACGGGTGAGGGTTATTAATTATTAATAGCTATCAATTATTATTACAATTAGTAACAGCAAATATGCTTGGGGGGTGCTTTGGAGAGGGAGAACGTTTCGGTTTGGAGGATGCGGCTGCTGATCACTTCCTGCTGCAGATGGCATCGTCTCCATCCTGGACGTCACCATCTACTACCGGGGGAAGGAGTTCCACCGGGAGGTGGTTGGGGGCAGCCGCTGCCTGCTGACGTACCAGCCCCCCAGTCTGCCGGAGGCCCCGGGCCCCTGGCACGTGGTGCACTTCCCCAGCCCCGCCAGCGTGGCCGACAGCAAGCAGCGGCGCCTCACCGAGGAGCTGCTGGGCGTCGCGGGGCTGCAGCTGGAGCAACGCGCCTACAAGGTCTTTGCCACCCGCCGGGAGAAGTGCAAGGTGTTCTGGGCCTTGTCCCAGCAGCTCGAGGGGGCCGAGGAGCCGCCACCCAACCTGCTCTGCCGGGACCAGGAAACACCCATCTTTGACTTCAATGAGTTTTGCACAGGTGGGTAGGGGTGGCACGTTGTTCCCCATGTGTTATTTCCTGCCCAGCCTGGTTCTGGGGCTTATGGGAGCCAGCCCCAGGATGTTACAAGCATCCAAACCCTCCCAGCCCCTCTGTTCCCCCAGGCTCACCCCAAAACTGAGCCCTGTTTTGCCTCACAGAGCTGAGGGACTTCCGCAATGGCCAAAGGCAGCGATCCCCTGACTTCACCATCTACCTCTGCTTTGGGCAGGCCTTCTCCAAGGCCAAGCCTAAGGAGTCCAAGCTCATCCTGGTCAAGGTGCAGTAGCCAAAACCCACCACTATGCCAGTGCTGTCCAGGGAAGGGGAGAGACTCATGGAGGCCAGGGGAGCTGGGACTCTGGGTACCTGAGGAGGGGGACCCTCGAGGTCAAGGTGGGTGGGAGATGGAGGGTCTGGGTGCCTGAAGAGGGACCCTTGGGGTCTGAGGCAGATGGGATTCTGGGTGCCCAGGGATGGGGACTCCTAGGTACAAAGAGGTGATGGAGTTTCCTCAGGGACTGGGCAGCGAGAGGGGGGCCAGGGGAGGTGAGTGCTTGGGTGCACAAGAAGGGAGTACTCTCAGTATGGGGTTTGGGAGCCCTCAGGATCTGGGGGAGATGGATATCTGGATACCCAAGGAGGGGGGACCCTGGGGCCTTGAGAGAGATGGGGGAACTGAGTGACAGGGGAGGGGGACCCTTGGAGACATGGGGGGCTGTGTGACCAGGGAGGGGACCCTTGGGGACCAGGGGAAACATGGGGCCTGGGCCAGAGGACACTTGGGGTCTGGGCGGGATGGTGTGGAAGGCAGCTGCCCAGGGACAGGGTCCCTCAGGGTTTGGGGAGAGACAGAGAGTGCCCCAGACATGTCCTCCCTGCACTCCAGGAGAACAGGGCCATGCAGGGTGTTGCAGCCACATCAGGCAGTTGCCCCTAACCCCAATGTTTTGCTGCTGCAGCTGGTGCCCAAGTTCTGCGAGTATTACTACGAGCAGGTGCTGCAGGAGGGAGCCTCCTCCCTGGACAGCCACACCCTCAGCCTGCAGCTCTCCAACTCCTTCGACCTCATGGAGCTCATCGAGCAGTACAACATGCAGCTGGGCTGACCCCACCTGCCCCGCTCCCCATGGCCCTGGCACAGGCACCAGGACCACTGGGCATCCCAGGCTCTGCAAACCAGCACCCCAAACCCAAGGACAGATTCACTGACCAGTCCTGGAGCTCACACGTTGCTTTTCCCGTCCATCAGCTGCTAGTGTGTTTTTGTGGAGTGTGGTAATTTACAGATTTATTTTCTTAATTTTTCCAAATTAAAATATATATGTATAGAAACGTAGTTCTCTCTTGCTGCTGTTGCCTGGACATCTGCCTCTGCTATCAGTCTGAAATCTTTGCTACCCCCTTCTACCCCCAAAACCACAGGGATCTGTGCCCAGCCTTGTCTCAGCAAAGTCCCTGCTGGCAGGGTGGGCTTGTACCAGAGAGCTTATCAGCACCTTCTTCCCCCTAAATTTGAGTAGATGAGGTGACTTCCCACACCTGAAGGGATGCATTTATCAATGCCTTTATTTCCATGCATTAAGGCTACAAACATGACTTGCAAGCAGAATGTGTTGAGGACAGCCTGGCTTTGGCTAAACAAAAGTACTTCGGAGAGCACTGGCCTGGAGTTACTCACTGGAGATGTTCTGGAAAAATAAGGCAGCAGCTACAACACGAAGCACCCAGACCTCAGCTCAGAGGTGCAGAAGGGGTGGTATCTCGGGGAGGAGTGTGGAAACCAGAGGGCTGCCTGAAGATGGGGTGTGCCCTCCCCAGGCTGCAAGCAACTGCACCCCCTCGTTTCAGGAGGCTGACCATCACTGTTGGTTCCTGGGCAAGGGGAGGTGGCAGTGTCCTTACCTGCCTGGTGACCTGGATGCTGCTGGGCCCAAAGGTGGTGGTCCCATAGCTTGTCACGTAATAGTGAGCAGAGGGCTGTGCCAGGGGCTCCTCCAGCTGCCTGGGTACTGTGGGAATGGGACACCCTTAGCACCCCCGTTCCAGGAAACCCTCAGCCCTCTTTCCCCTGAGCGCTGTTGCGGCACAAACTCAGGACACTGGGCTCACCTTTGGGCAGGAGCAGCTCTGCACCAAAACGGTGCCCACACGTCCCACAGGTTTTAACGTCTTCCTTTGTCCTGTGGAGGAAAAAGCCCGGGAAAGAAGGAGCAGGAGCTGCCCTCAGCACTTCTCGTGGAAGACGATGCCAAGGCAATGGAAGAGGCTTGCTCTTCCCACCCTGACCAGCTGCCGTTGGTGGGACAGCCGCTGCCCTCCCAGGTGCCTGAGCACCTTCAGCTCTTCATGAAACAGGGACATGTGGGCATGTGTCCAGAGTAAACATCATGTGCCTGAGCCCCAGAGTCTCAGCTGCTTCACCTTTCCCTCCATGCTCTAATTCCCCACCACCAGGAAGTGCTACCACCACGAGGGACGTGAGCTG
Organism: Dicrurus megarhynchus; assembly: GCA_013399195.1. Lineage (NCBI taxonomy): Eukaryota > Metazoa > Chordata > Aves > Passeriformes > Dicruridae > Dicrurus > Dicrurus megarhynchus. The sequence goes on along the minus strand of VXAD01013799.1, from coordinate 690,599 downwards.
CTATGGTTGGGAGAAGGGCACTGTAGTGCCAGTGAGTTTCATGACTAATTTCACGTGGCTTTTAGAAGCTGCCCAGCCCCACCAGCATTGCAGTAGTGACCACCCAGGTCCTGGCCTCGCTTGGAGGGGCACAGCGTGTACGTACGTGGCACCTGTGCCATCCATGTCCGGCCAGAGGAACTCTGCGGGACAGCCGGACGTTCGGCAGAGAGTCTTCACACACACGTGCAGCCCCGGCCACTCCTCGGCGAGCTTCTGGATGATGAGCACAACTGCCACGAGGAAGTCCCAGGCAAACCGGAACCCTTCCAGGCAAAAGGAGAAATGTCGTGCTTGCTTACAGTCCCCAGCCCCAGCAGCCCAGGAGATGCTGTGGTGACCCACACGTCGCTTCCAGCCCACAGCCTCAAGTGTAAGACCAGCTCCATTTCTCCAGTTAACCAAGCTGCCATAAGGAATTTAATGATATGTTGGAAGAGCTCCCCAACTTGGGTGGCCCTTTTGCTTATCTCTTGAAGACCCAGCCTTAGACTGTACTCTGCTGGGGCCTTCTGGGCAAGGATGACCCATTTGCTCCATGACAAGAATGAAAACTTGACTTTCCATTTTTATGTGATACTTCTGGAGGAGTCCTGAACAGAATTCCATGGAGACAGAGGAAATCTGTAAGTGGACTGCTGATGGACCTGGGCCAGACTAGGATATGTAGCAGAGGCTTCTTGGGACGCTTCCCAGAGGGCTGGAGGTAGCAGGGGTGGAGCTAAGGAGAGACACAGGGTTGGGAGTTATGAAATATGGATCAGGGATCTTACCTGTCCTTTCCGATGGCTTTCTGCAGCGCAGCTCCAGGTAGCTGTAGGCCCTCTGGTTATTCTCTTTGATCAGCAGAGGTTTGCCATTGCATACAAGCAGGCAGGTCACCTTGGCCACCCAGTGCGTGGAATAGAAGGAGCAAGCTTTCACCAGGAACCTGCGAGGAGATTTCTCGTGGCTTTCACCACTTTTCTCCTAGCTTATCCCTAATGCTGGAAGAAAGCGTGGCACCAGGTGGACTTGAAAATATGAACCGAGCTTCAGTAAGAACAGAGGCAGACACCAAATGAGGACCTTCCCCTACTGGAAGCTCAAGCAGCAGGAGCAGCCTCTTAAGCCAAGAGATCCTTCCAGAGTTGGCCATCTTGTCCTGGTTTTGTCTGGGATGGGGATAATTTTCTTCCTAGTAGCTGGTACAGTGCTGTGCTTCGGATTTAGGATGAGAATGATGTGGATAACACACTGATGTTTTAGTTGCTGCTGAGCAGGGTTTACACCAAGTCAAGGACTTTTCAGGCGAGGAGGCTGGGGGTGCACAAGAAGCTGGGAGGGGACACAGCCAGAACAGCTGACCCCAAATGACCAAAGGGTTATCCCATAGCTGGTGGCATCACACTCAGCATATAAACCTTGGGGAAAGCTGCCTGGGGGACCATTGCTTGGGAACAGGCTGGGCATGAGTTGGTTAGTGATGAACAATTGTTTTTTACTTGCACCACTTCTTCTTGGGTTTTATTTCTCTCTTTGCTCATTTCCTTTTCATTACAATATCATTATCGCTATTACTGTTATTATTATAATTAATTTCAACTATTAAACTGTCTTTATCTTAAGCCATGAGTTTTCTCACTTTGCTGATTCTCTCCCCAGTCCAGCCAGGGAGGGTGAGTGGCTCTGTGGTGCCTGGTTGCTGGTTGGGGTTTAACCACACCACCATCAGATAAAACTCTAGACACAAGTCCAGAAAACCAGGAGAAGTTCCAAAAACTGGTACAGTTCCAACACCCATAGAAACTAGAACATTCTCAGGTGAGACCTCTGCCTGCCTGGATGGGCACAGATTAGCCCAACACCCCCCTCAGATGAAAGGTGAACTAGGAGTGTGGCCTTTGCTCATGTCCAGGCAGCGAACATCACAAGGGTTCACCCAGGGCCCCACACGTGTGTGGCACAGCTGAGAAGCCACCCTGGTATCCTGACTCCCAGCCTCAGGCCAAGGGCTTGCTAAGAGTCATCCTGGCACCGCACCGAGCAAACTCAATCCCACAACCTCACTGATGGCCGGCAGCCAGTGCTTACCTCTGGAAGAAGCCCTCAGGTATTTCGGGTGAGAAGTAGGCACGGATGTGGAGGTCCTCGGGGTGATCTCCTCCCCACACCTCAGACACTTCCTCTGTCTGGTTCAGATAGGTTGGGAACAAGTACCAGGACTCGCCTTGGCTTTGTGTTGTCTCCCATGGCTTCCCAGGCACAAACTCCCTGGCCTGCGGGTTGAGCACTTCGTTGTGCTTCACCTCCAGGCAGAGCTCAAAGTGCTCCAGGAGGCTGAAGAGCTTCCCTCTCCCTCTGTGAGGCCTGTGTCCCATGATGTCCTCAAAGACATCCCGCATCCCTTCTGAACAGAGCTGGTGCTTCACCAAGGCACGCACAGCCTGGTGGCACAGCATTGCCTTTGACTTGAAGGTCCACACCCAGTTGGCTCTGTCTCTGATGGTGGCGTGTTCCCCGATCAGCGTCTCCACAGGGATGCTCTCGAGCTGCTGGACAAGGCGGTACTGCACCAGAGGCTGCATGGGAAGAGGAGGAGAGGTGGCAGTGAGAGGAGCCCAGCAAAGCTGCAGAGCTTGGACTCTACAGAAGAGATGATCCCCAGTCCTGATCCCCAGGCTTACCTTGAACATCGTTATTAAAAAGGTAGGCTGGAGAAAGACGGTGCTTTCCAAGTGCTTGATTTCCTCATACCACACGACGAGCCCAATGCGGTGGAGGTACCGCAAGATGTCCTGGAGGAGCTCTCTGCCCAGGCTGGCCAGGTGCTCGTGCTGGGACAGTTTGCTGAGTAGGTACTGGAGGTCCATCATACCTAGAGGGAGATGCAGGAGCTCAGCATGCATCTCTCAGACACAGCATTCCAAGGCAGATGCTTCAGAGAGCCAACAAACACCAGGAGAATCCCACATCACCTGTACCATCCCTGGGGAAGAAACTGGCATCGGAGTGATGCTCGGTGACTGTGACCGAAAGTGCTTTGCCTCTCCTCAGCTGTCCCACTGCCACCCTGCAGCCCCCACAGGCTTGCCTTGCCTCAGCAGTGGCAACAGCCTGCCAGGACTTTCTGAAAAACGAGGCTGACACTGTTTTTTAAAATTTATTATTTTTTGAGGAAGCAGGTTTGTTTCCAGCCAGAAAACCTTAGATTGCCAGTTAAACCTCAGACTGACATTCAGCAATGCAGAGAGACAGGCAACAAAGTCTGGCTTATCTCCACAAAAGAAAAGCATCTGCTCCTCATTTTCTAATCCTACAGTGGCCAGGGGGGCAGAGATGTCACTGGGAACTGGTGGTGTTCGTACCTGCTTTGGGTACATAAGCAAGGGGGTGGAGCTGCCTGCTAATCCCATAAAGTCACAGGAGACATGGAAAAGGGTCTAGGGAAGGGCAGGGGCCATTAAATAAAGTTAGCAGGATGTAGATTTGAAAACAACACGGAAGCATTAAAGCTGTGGAGCCCTGCAAGATTTTTTAATTGCTTATACCGGGAAAAGGGGAGAAAGAAAAACATCACTGGAAAGCAAGAAACCAGACAGCGTGGCCTGTTCAGGCATGCTCAGCACTAACACTGCAAGGTCTTCAGCAGCAACCCCACTGCCACACAAACAGGGCCAGAAGGTGCAGCAAGCACTGGACAGCCCATCCCAAATTCAGGACAGCACTGGAGAGAGCCTGTCCCAGGCACGGGACAGAAGCTCCTCTCAGAAAGGCACGGCAGGGGTGACAGAGCACTCACCATGGTCTGCCAGCTCCTCGCTCTGTGCAATATCCACGATGGCAGCTTCCACCTGCCTGTAGACGGGCGGCAGCACTCGGACGACCTCGGGGAAGAGCTCCTCATTCTTCACGTGCTCCAAAATAGTGGCCTCGAGCTTTTTGATGTCACAGTGATCCGTGCAGTTGACAGCAACTAAGTTTAAGATCTGGAAAAGAGGAAGCACATACCTGACGGAACTACACCCAGAGAAGTCTTTTAGCTTGTGAGGACCTAATGTCCATGAGGTCACTCAGGGTGGAACACACCACTGGCTCAGCTTCAGGGGGCAATTCCTTCACACCTCTGTTCTGCAGCAGTTCCTGAAAATCACCTGGTGATGGTGAATGGCCCCTCGCACTCCTCCTCAGGCACTTGCTACAAGCCACAAGAGGAGATGCCCATCACCTACCAGGGACAAGGACCCTGCAGGTCACACCCAGGGGTTACCACATCCACCCCAGCCTGGGGAGGGGCTGCAGTAGTGGCCTGATGCACTCGCACCAGGTCAGCTTAGCCAGTAGAACACTGGGCTGCCAGAGACAACAGGGTGACCTCAGCCAGCCAGAACCCAGGACAATCTCAGCCCTACGGTTAACGTGCAGCTCTCCATCTCTTTCAGCCTCTCCCACTGGTCCACGTAAAACTTGGGCTCCTCACTGCCCTCCAGGTTGTCGATGAAGTGAGCGAGGGTGCTTTTTCTCTCTGCCAGCATGGCTGTGATCCTGGCCATGATGTCATGTGTCTTCTCTGCTACCTCCTGCTCCTGGCAGCAGTCCACATGGGTTCCCACAGGAAGCACCACTGAGTTTGGGACTCGCATGGACAGGTTGTTGATCCAGAAACCAACAAGCTCCTTGAAAGTTTTGTCGTTAGTTTGGTACCTGGGGAGGGAGAAAAAGAAAATCCCAAATTCACATCTTACCCTCTGGATCTCCAGCCAACTTCCACCAGTGCAGGCCTGACCACACACACTCTGTGCTGTCCCAGGAGCTCAATGGAGAAGACCTCAGATTTCAGAAGCTGACATGGACTGTATCCAAGCTCATCCTTCAGTTCCCCATCCTTAAGCTATGGGGTGTAGCAGAGTCAATCCCTGCTGTGAATGGGAGCATCCCTCTGTAGCACAAAACCCAAGCCTGATGCTCCCTCCACGTGCAGGGAACACCACAGGATACAGAAGGGATTGTAGGGATTTGCTTTTTGCAGAAAGCAAGTCCATTCAGATGGGGTTCAGTTGTCACATAAGGAGTTGGTGCTTATTCAACCCCTCCAAACAGAGGCCTTTGGCAAGGTGATGACAGACCTGGTGGATTAAAAGACTGATCTGCAAAAAGGGGGAGGGGGAGGGCCAGCTACGCCAGTGGTGTGAAGACCAGGCCTCAAGGCCCAATGGAAATGGTGTGAATTTGTGCAGTGCAGTTTCCCCAGCTCCTTTCTAGTTTCCCTGGTCTGCTTGGAATCCAAACCAGCTCAGCACTTACATGTGAAGATTGATGACGAGGATGACGAGCGCCTGTGGGGTGATGAACACGTGGTGGGTCATGTAGTACTCCAGCTGGCCGGCAAAGTCCCAGAAGAGAAACGTGAAGTCCTCGATCTGGAACTCACTGATCTCTATCCCAACTGTTCGCTCTTCCTTGGGAACCAGTTTGGATTGCCCTTGCTTCAGGCTTCTGCAGATGGTGGACTTCCCCGCCAGTGAGGCCCCCAGGAACATGGTCTTGACCCTCTTGCCCTCCTGCCCCAAACCATGCTGAAGCTGGTTGAAGTAATTCCGGATCTGCTGAATGCCACCAGCACACACTTCACTGGGCGGCTCCCGGAGGGGATTCCCACTGGCCTTAAACATTTTCAGGGATTGTCCCTGGAAGAGCTCCTTGGGGAGCTGGCGAAGGGCATTATTCTGCACATGGAACTCCTGTAAGCGTGCCAGCTGCAGGACAGGCTGCGGGAAGGTCCGGAACAGGTTGTTGGAGATGTTGAGGTACTGAAGGCTGCCTTGACAAGCTGCCAGGTCCCTGGGGAGGGCACAGAGACGGTTGTTGTTCAGCCGCAAGTGTTTAAGCCTGGGGAGATGGGAGAAAACCCCCTCCGGGATGATCCGGATTTGGTTCTGATTCAGCTCAAGCCTCTCCAAACAGACCAGGCTCTGGATTTCACTGGGAAAGTCCACAAACTCATTCTTGGACAGTATCAGCTTCTTGAGGTTGCAAAGCTTAGAAATGCCAGTGATGCTCCTGAGCTTGTTCCTGTCAAGGTCAAGGCTCTCCAGCACGGAATTGGTCAGGACTGCAGGCGGGAGCACACGCAGCCTCTGGGTAGAGAGATTCACTTCACGAAATCTGTCCTCCTGCTCTTGACCTGGACACATGGGACAGGGAAGGTGGTTAAAGGAGACTTCGACCCTTTGGAATTGCAGACCATTATTTCTTTTTTTTTGCATGACTTTGGGATGATTCTGGCCAGCAAGGAAAAGCAGAGGAGCTGGCTGAACAGTGCAACCACAATTACTGCCTGAACAGCCCCTGTGTCCTCTCAAGAGAGGAACTGAAGCCGAGGATCTTGGCTGGGACTGAAGACACGGAACAGTTCCCACCAGATGTTGACCTGCAGCCCAAGTGTGACATTAACAGATCTGCTCTCATGCTTTGAGGCCTGAAAGAGCTCCAGGCACAGATGCATCTACCCCAAAACTGGGAGTTTTCTAATCCCAGCAGTGGGCTGGGGGGGCAGAGCCGACGTCAGGACAGCTGCTCCCCAAATAACTCACCCAGCCCACTCTCAGCTCTTGACCACAGTTCCAGGGATGCACTCACTGAGGCCAGCGCCAGCGAGTTCAGACACTTCCTCTTTCACATCCTCTCCCCTCCAGATGACTCTGTGATTCCTTGCAGGGATGCTCCCAGCCCTGGGAGACTGGGGGAATAACACAGTGACAGTGGGGCTCCCCAAAGGACAGGGCACACAGGCAGGCACTCGGTGATGGCTGAGAACATCCCCAAACAGAGGGTGTTTAGAGCAGAGAGATTTGCAGGCGAGGAGAGCGCCAGCGGGATGGGGATCACACGATACCAAAGCAAAACATGGTTAGATTTGCTTTCCTCTCCCTTGTTTCACTTCCTCCCATGACGCCAAGCATGGCACCCCCTTATGCAATGCACCCTGCTCAGGACTGACTCATCATCATTTCTCAGCATCACCACTGAAACATGGGACATGCTCCAAGCCCAGGAGGAAAGCAAGCCTTTGTCCCCTCCCAAATGCCCAGTCTCTCCATCAAGGAAAAGCCAAAGGACTCCCACCACCCCTGAGGCAGAGCAGTGAAGAGCCAGGGCAGCTACTCACAGGCTCTGGGCTGGGCCATGACCCCGCAGCGTGGCACCACCTGGATCCTCCGGGCACTCGCCTCCCCCTTTCGTTTCCTCCTCTTGCGTCGCTCCCGCCTCCCTGAGCTCTGCCAGGGAACCCCACCCCCTCTTTCTCCATCCAACCTCAGAGCAGCTCTCAAGAACCCGAGCACCTCTGGCCAGATGGTAGGGCCAGGGTTATGTCCCAAAAGCAGTACTGGAGGTCACCTATGAGACAAACATTGTGGCAGAATAGTTCCTGAGTCAAATTCCTGCTGCAGCATCCCTCCCTGCCTGTGCTGAACGAGCTTTTGGCATCACCACTCTTGCACAGGAATGAAAGGACACTAACAAGAGGTTATGCTGTTACCAAACTACTGCGTGTATTGAATAAATAAGATTTCTTCCCTTAAACAGGCAGCAGCATCTGATCCAAGAGGGTCAACCAGAAAGAGGAAACAAAAAAAGCAAGTAGTATACACAGTATACTAGAAAAACTGTTTTCTAGAACATGCCAGAAGAGGCATTTTTAGGTATGTTTCTCATGGCCTCTCCCAGGAGGCAGCTTACAATTTGATAATTTAATTTTAATGGCAGACAGAATGAAAGAACCAGTATTCTTGTTCATGTAACTTCAGCAGAAAGCACATGCAGAAGGTGTAGTTTTCAGTCTCAGCAGACTGCAGGTGCAGAGGCAACAAATTTAACAGGCCTTACAGCGTAGGCACTCCTAATACACCCTGCAACAGGCTGTTATCTTTACTGCCAGTTCAAGGGCAACATTAAACCAGAATTTAAAGCTGTGAAACTGCCCAAGGAATGAAACAGACTGACCCTGTCTTCCTGGTAAACTGTAGTTACTTCTATTATTTGGTCAAGCCTTGTTTTTCACACCACCTACCCTTTTTCACTCATACAGACAGGTTATGGCAGAATTGCTCCTCTGACATCTTCAGAGGTGTCCAATTTCCAGCCTAAGTGTATGCACAACTAGATCACATTCTCTCACTCTTGTGCCAACAGTGCCATGAAAGTTTCTGAATTTTTATTTTGTCCAGAAATCTATCAGCAGTGTTTGTATCTACAACCCCACACCCATGTTCCCGGTACGTATTCTAGCTACAAGTTTAGCTTGAAAACTACAGCTTCTCTGCCAGCTCTTCTTCTGCAGTCAGTACTGTGTCTTTTCCAAAAAACTTCAAAGCCACACCAAAGTTATCACTTCCTTATCATCCAGCCAGGCTGCACTTCCACAGAAGAAGCACACAGAACCAAGGAAGATGAACTCCAAAATGCTCAGGATTTATCCATAAACACTCCTCTAGCATAGTGAATGATGGGAGTGAAGCACTGTGCCAGTCCACACGCTACTGGTATATAGGATTGTTTTGTTTAAATAGTAAAAAAAAATAAACCCTCCAAACCAGTTCCCATGAAGGGAAAGCCAGTTTCTGACTTGTAACTTACTTGTTTTCTCTTCAATTTCTCTGTGAAAATCTCCTCCCTAGCAGGGTTTGATGGGGAATGATTCAAGTCAGATTCAAGGGTGCTGAATGATCATTTAAGGGCCTGTATTTCAGATGGTCACTTACAAGATCTGTTGCTCTGCAGTACCTGTGGGCAAGGAGCTTTGCTAAAGCAATCGAGATGAAGTCACATTGTGTGCTGGACTCCTTTGATAGGAAAACCAGTTCTCCTGCAGAGGAGGAGGGACAATTACTAATCCAACTCCAATCCTCTTCCACAAACACAGCATTCCTTACGCAAGAGCCAACTGTGCAGGTTTACATGGAACAGCCAGGATAAGAGGCAGATGCAAGACAAACAAATGACACCTGCTATAGGACAAAAACCATTCAAAATAACTTTATAAACTCTGTCACATTTCTGCTTTGTACATCAGTTCAACCTTATCCTTCGGGCTTGCTACTGAAAATTGACAATGCTTGATTTTTGTTTCGCATTTTCCTGAAAGGCAGACACAAAACCAGCCATCAGTGCATTATTTACACAAGTGCAACACAATCTCCCACCCCAAAATTAATTTTTTCACTAACAAGGTACTTCCAACAGAATGTAAATAAACACCACGGCTTGAGCAGTGTTTCTGAAGTCAGTTTATAAAGGTTAGCTCATTTCTGCAATCCCCAAATGCCAGAGCGAGTAAAGCTTCGCTCACCATCCAACAGGCTAAAAATACGACATTTCAAGTATTAAATCAGAAATTTCTAAAGACAATCCATATTTCGATAAATAAACACAAGGGAAACAGTATACAGCTCTCAATATACTGTATGAAAAGTGGTGTCCAGTTTCAAACTTTAGCAAGACAAGTGCACAGCCCAAAAATGTGATCAAAGTAACCCTGAAAACTGCAGCAATCCGGGAGTTCCAAACATTGATCTCTTCTGTGTTTCCCCTCGAATTACTCTGCTGGTCTGAGGCATTTGATTGTTATTTAGTTCTACATCTGTAGGTAATCCAAAAAAATCCTAAATTCATTCCCATATGGAAACAATTCAAGAGAAGGTTCCGTAGATAAAGTTTGTTCTCATCTTGTTTCTCTGCACTCTGCTTACAGTGAGATGCAACTGCAGGTCTGTTATTCCCAAAGTGCCCACAGCTAGGACAAGTTCAGTCCAAGTCATGCTGGCTGTGGCTTGCTCTCAGTTTTCTACTTCACGTGTATCTTCACCATCAGTTTTCTTATGTTTCCTCATATGTTTGTATTTTTCCACATATGCCTTCACCAGGTTAGCCACCTTCATAGGGTTGATCTCTCCACTTTTGCTGTGGCAGATCTGCAGGGGATCAGAAAGGGCACTTCATCAATGACAGCAGCTCAGGCAAGTGGCAGAGAGGCCCTAAGCTGCCCAGGGGAGCCAATTCCTGCACAGACCCCCAAGGCTCATGGCAGGGTACATAAAGCAGAAAACAAAGACAAGAGCAGTATTTTCCTTCAAGCAGTCCAGAAATGGCCCAGAGCTTATCTACGGAGCACCACCTGAATGGAGAGGCATCTCAAAGCAAAATTACTCATTTTTACTACAGGCTTTTTCACCCATCCATCCAGTTTTACACAACACGTGGTAACCAAGGAAGAGTTCATATCCCATTTGTGGGATGTTTTTGAGGAAGCAATGCTCATATTAAAAGAATTTGGCAGTTCAGAGAGCTCATTTTGAGATAGGGGAGAAAGAACAAACCTTACAAAAGGAACTTTCTCTCTCTTCAGAGAGGAGTTCACAGTGACTTCAGCAGCAATTGGCACTGCTCAGCTCTCTTGCAACAACACTTACGGTTCATATGGCTCACACAGATGTGAAATTGCAGCCATTACCTCATGAATTCTTATTTATGATGGAACTTCTCAGTGATAGCAAGAATGCAGAGCAGGGAGAAAACACAGTTCTCTGAGGTATCAATTTAGTGCCTTGACCACAACAGCATTATTTCTCCTCACGAGACAACATTTACTTGCTGATCAAGTCTTTCTTAGCCACGACCTACTCAGCACTAAGATTTGAGACGAAAGTCAGTATCAGCAAAATTGCAAGGCCCTCTTCCAAGGTTCAGAGATGCTCAAGGACCTAATGTACAAAGTATTTTCTTACTTTATCAAACAGCTGGAATTCTGGCTGAAGGTCCTAGAGAGGGGGATTTGACCATTCTCACCCAGGGCACGTACCATGTAACATTTCAGCTCAGGCAGCTGAAGCTTAGCAATGTTCTTGTCCACTGAAAACATGATCTCATAAAAGGAACAGACTGACAGCTCCCATCAATGGCACCAATCAGTCCTGCTTAAAGCAATTATTGCTTCACTGCAGGACTGCAGAGTCAGGGTCCAAAGATCTGCTACTCAGTTATGGCATGTAATTGCTGAAATGGCAAGTGCAATCCAAAGTACTGCCACTTAGGTAATGACCTGCCCAGCTCCTCCTCTCCACTTCCTTTCACTGGGCCCTTACCTTCTGCACTGCTTTCCGAAGGATGCTCTTGTACTCCTCCTTTGTAATCTCCCTCTTCTGGTAAAAAGGTTTGATGGCAAGTTTCACTTCTTCCACAGCCCTTTCTTGCATGTGAAGCTTCTTCATGTACTGCACAGGAAAGAGAACTTCATAACCTTGTGCTGTCTTGGGAATGGTTTCTGAATCTGTTTTTCTTAGAAACGCTCAAACAACGAAAATTCTCATTTCACAATTTCAACAACCCAGGTAATCACCTCCAAGTGATTTCCTTTACTGCCAACTGCTGTCTTGAAACAAATACCAGTTTGTGCTATGAGGAACCCTTGCTTTATGTAACATTTATCCTGTGTCTTAAAGAATGTGTTTTAAGCAAGTGACTACAACGTGGACTTCCTAATTTTGGCCTCCTCCTTCCCTTCCAACAGCTCTGAAATAAACACACACATCCAACAAAAGGCATCAGATTCTAAAAGCAGCAAACCATAATTGTGAATATAAAGCTTCAGATAGCTCTGAATGCAATCTGAAAATTGCAGAGTTGCCTATGAAGTAATGATTACAGGTGCCATCAAAACAAGTTCATAAAAACTGCTGCTCATAAATGGAGGCTCAGTGGGAAATGCATCTTACTGTTTGGTTTTATGGTACGAAGCAAAATAATGGGCTAAGAAGTTTTTCTTCTTGTGTTAGCATCCACTGTGCCTAAAGCACATGGCCTGTGCAGCAAACCCAAAACTCAGCAGCAAGGAACCTGAACTGAAAAATCTCCAAAGTTTTACTATCTCTGTATTCTCAGTGCTGATAAACAACAAGATACAGTCCTACCTCTCTATAGGACTGTTATGAGAATTGATATTCATTTCAAAGCTGAAGGAGAACGGAGAAAACCAGGTGTTTAGAGAAACTTGGACATTGTGGTTTCTGGAAAGTCCCTTCCAAATATTCATGCAAGAAAATTTCAGAACTTTAAGAACGTATTTTAGGTGTTTTAATCCCTCTCTGTCCTGCCATGATGAAGCAATAGAAAGCAGAACCCTCCAATGGAATAAATCCCAAACAAATTCAAAGAGAGGACTGCCTGCTGCTCCTGGGTTAGCATAATCAGTCACCAAAACCAGCAGGGCTGGGAAAATACAGTACAGAAAGTTTAAAAATCCCTCAAGTGAAAGAGTTCAAATAAACAGCTCATTTATTTTATGCATTCACTCACTTCCTCATTTCTTGTTTTATCCACTGGAGGTTTGGGTGCTTTGACCTTTTCCTCTGCATTTCCAACAGAAGCAGCTTGGATTCCTGGCTCAGATGCTGTAGCCAGGCTGCCCGGCTCTGGGGTGAGGCTCTGTCCTGCCACGCAGCCAAGAGCTGGAAGACTTCCCTGCATGATGAACTGAACCGTGGGCTGGCTCACCGGGGCGTAGGGGGGCAGGCTGGAGGGCAGAGCTGGTGCCAGAGGGATGTTCTGACAGTACACCTGGGAAACACACACCACTCTGTAAATGCTTGTGCTGACAAGACACAACAGCAGAGCAGGATTTTCAGAGCATCTTTTATCCACTAGGAGCTACCACCAGCCCCACTCGCCTTTTAACTGGTGGACAGCACAGACTGATGGCTCAGACCAAGGCTACCAAGCCAACATTCACAGCCTGATCACAGGGAGAAGCTCACAGCTTCTCAGGCAGCACCATCTTTCTGCAAGCTACTGCTGAAAACAGAAGCTGCGTGTACAGAGCAGAATTAAAAGATAATACATTTCTTCAACCGTAAGGAGCACCTGAAAGATTAAATGATTGGAGGATTGCTGAGGTGTATGGGCTACATGGAATGTACCACACGCAGAGGAAGGCAAACTCTGCCATGAGAGAAGGGTGTTGCACAACGAGGGCACAGATGAGATGGGATGCCTTCCACGACACGTGGGTGCTGGAATAGGAACCAACCTGAGAGGAATCTAGATCAGGAAACATAGGCTCAGGAATCATATAATTGGTTGGAGGAGGCTCATTTAACTGCACCTGATTTAACGTTTGGTTCAAGTCCTCTGCTTTCCAGGCCCCTTCTTTTGCTCTCTGCAGTTTGTAAAATGGCATCCCTAGGTATCCCAAGAGAAGGAAAAGAAAGCATCTCAGAACAAAATAATGTGTCAAAGATTCAAAGCCAATTATATTTTAAAAACTAAAATAAAAAGCATCTAACAACAAAACTAGCTATAAAAGGATTTTTTTAGCAGTCATTCATATTTTAAAGCTTCTGATAATAGAAAGCTTCTCATCCCCTTGAGCGATTGCTTTCTACTGGGTTTATCTATTGAGAGTAACCAACAAGAATGACACAGGCAACTCTGTCAACAAAAATAGCACAGGTTCCCAAGCCAAACTGCTTGTAGCAGCTTTGGTTTAGCAGCACTCACAGGAGTGAGCTACAGAGACTTGTCACACTCCTTGGTTTTGAGGAACATTTATAAATACTGAAGGCAAAGCAACCATTCCAGTTAAGTGCAGAAAGGGTGGGACATGGGCTGCCAGTTCAGAGACGGGGTTGTTGCATGTGCTTCACGAGCAAACAAGCTGCCGCTGGCCGAGCTGTGCTGACAGCACGTCCTCTCCAATTCATTAACACAACTCACCTCATGATTTCAAGCAGTGCAAACTGCCAGCTCTCAGGATTGCAAACCACAGCATCACCCCAGCTCAGATGACAGAGCTCTTACAGTACAACCAGGTTTGGCCAGGCACCAAAACCCTAAGCCTTATACAGCCTATTTCAACTGTTGTTTGTTTCCCAAAAGAGACTTACTTGGAGCTTTTCCAGCAGACAACATGCTGTTTTCTTCCTCTTGAAGATTCCAGGTAACTCTTTTCACTGGTGCTTTTGATTTCAAGGCAGGACCCTGAGGTACCACTTCCAGTTCAGGCTTAGTGAAATTACTTGTATTTTCATTTGAGACAAGGCACTCTTCCTTAACCTCCCTCACGTAATCTGTGACTTTGCTTTTGGATGAGCTTTGAATCGGTGCAGCCTCAGCTGGAACGTGCATGATAACTTCCTTCTTTGGGGGTTGCTCCATCAGAGATGGACATAATGCAGTATTTTCTATTTTAACTGTAATCTCTAGGTTTGTATTGCTACAGCTACCAAGCACTGCTGGATCAGTACTATTCATTAACTCCGTTTCAGCAAAAGAATCCACATCGCCAATTGGGACACAAACGTTTGTGATCTCTCGTGCAGGGAATGCAGTTTCACTGCTCACTTCCTGACAGATGGGCTCCACCTTTATAGTTTCTTGGACCTCTCTCAGCTGAACTGGGGTCTCAGTCTGTATTTCCTCAAGTCTGACATTTGGTTGGATGGTTATGGAAAGCCCTTCTAGTACTAGCTCCTCTTTCGGCTCTTGTTTGAGAGAATGGGGTTGCTCCAGACACCTGGTCACATCTTCAGCTGGAGGCTTTTGATCCTTTTCTGGCAGAGGAGGAAGCAAGGTCTCTTTTGATCTGTGTTTCCTTTCTTTGGAACGTGATCGGGATCGCAGTCTTTTTTCCTTTGATTTGCTGCTTTTGTGCTCCCAAGATCGAGACCGAGATCTCCACTTTCTCCTCTCCCGAGATCTGGATCTCGATCTCTTTCTGTCCCTTGACTTCAAGCCACTTTCTTTATCATGCCTCTCGTAGCTTTTGTCCCTCCTGTGCTTCCGCCTTTTAGTCCTCTCCGTGCTGTTCGACCGCGAGCGGTCCCTCCGCCTTGATCTCGAGCGAGACCGTCTTTTCTTTTTCCTATTTTCATAGAACTCAGAAGTGCTTCCAGGACTACCCGAACGTGATCTAGATTTCCTTCTGTCCCTACACCAAGAAGTTTTTGCCTTTTTATCCTTGGTTTTATCCTTAGTTTTCTTTTTTTTAGATCGTTCGTGACTGCTAGAACGGTCAGTAGAAGACCTCCTGTTCTTGGATTTTACTGTGTGTGTTTTGCTGTGCTCTTCCCCACCTGACCAAGAGGTAGATCTGGAGCTTCGGTCCCTTGAGTGTGCTCTATCTCTTGACCCTGAACGTGATCTCTTACGCTCTTTGACAAGTGCTTTTTTCCTTTTCATCTTCTTCTTGCTTCGGGAGCTGGAGTTTGAACAGGATCTGGAACGTGATCGCCTCTCTGCTTGTTCTACCTTTTGGACTTTCTGCTGCCCATCACTCTTTGAGGGACTATCTGGTTCTATTTCCACATTAATACTAGGTCTAATCAATTCCTCGGCGTTAAAGAACACATTAGGTCCCTCTCTGTTTTCCTCCTTTGAACACTTTGTATTAGAAATTTCCTTAACAGCAGATGAAGTGCAAGGACTGCTTAGGAGGTCTTCCTCATCCACATTGTCTCGTTCCTCTGTATCAGAGATCTGTTCTACAATCCTGCCTGCTACTGTCACGTCATCACGAGACTCTGTGTTACTAGACGGCACATCAGAGTCAGTCCCAGATCCAAATATATTTTCTACCCTGTAAGGAGTGAAACGACGGACAGTTTGAAATGTTTGAACTTTTGGATTTTCAATGGAAATAGTCCTGGTGATATTAGTTAGTGGGATCCCTGAGCCAAGCCTTTCAGGACTGCTGTTTGCTGAACTCGAGTCCGATCCTGTTGGCTCAAAGGGATCATATATTTCACTTTTGACCTGCTTTTTCTTTACTGAGAAAAGAGCTGAAGGACTCTCCTTCTGCTGCACTTCCTCGTCCACTGGGCGGAAGGTGTTACAAAATCCTGGGTTAGACAGCCTGCTGGGATGTCCTGTGTTCCCGGGAATATTGATTTTAAAACTCTCAAAAGAGCCTGGGCCTTTGCCCCTTGAAGTGCCCAGCAGCGATGAACCGCTACAGCCGCCAGCACTGGTGGAGAAAGACGCCCCGCTTGGACGTGTCTGTTGCTGAGGTTCCTTGGAATTCGACTTCTGACTTTCCATCCTGCCACCCTTTCCTGGTTGACTAGTGCTCTCCTTGCCAGTCAGCTGGGTTATACAGGAGCTGGGGATGTCACAGCTTTGGCTTCCTGCAGGTTCTGGCTCCACCTGCTTGCTGCTGGTTTCTTTTTTAATCTTTGGTATTCTGGGAAGCTCAAAGATGTCAATTCTCTGGGAAGGTGGTTTTACTGGCTGCCTCACAGTTACAGCTTTTGAGCCAGAATTCAAGTTACAGCTCAGGGGCTTTGAAGATGAATCAGTGGGTACAAAGTTTTTAGATTTTCCATTAAATCTGGGCATTTCATCTAACTTTGAGCCATGCCTGCTCAAAGCCGCTGTATTCTGAGTCTGGACAGACCTGGGTGTCATTGAATATTCTGATTTTACAGTTGCCTTTTCCGGTGCAGTCCGTGCAGGGCTTGCTGCAGACTCACTCCTGCTCAGTGAGGGTGGAGGCAATGAGAACAAGCTTGAGGAGAAGGGTCTGGAGGGAGCACTCGGCCCCGAGGAAACGGAAGGTCCAGCCGTGGAGCTGCCTGCTGTGGTCCCTGAGCGTGCTGTACTCGGGTGGGTGTTGTGCCCTGAACCATCCTCCACTCTCGAGTCACTCGCTGATTTTCTACGAAATGGAGCTATGGCACACAGACAGACAATTCAGCTTTTCAGGACATACCTGGACATGCTCTGCCAACATTAACAGAAGTACTAAACTAATTATTTTAAGTTCTGCTGTGGTTTGCAGACATGCCACACAGTAATGAGGGAGTCCAATAGTTCTTTTGGTCAGACACTCACAGTTTAGTGCCAGACAACCACATCTTTGAGGTAAACACTAATGTTTAGGAAAGAAATTATTCTGTTCTGTAGGTATCATCAGATTAGTGCTTGTTATCCTGCAGCTGCTGATTGACAGAAATGACTATAATAGAGGATGTTAGAGGTACTTATTTTAAGAATAAAGCTCTCTGTTTCAGTTTGAAGAGATTCCTTTCAAGTAATGCCATGCCAAGGGAAGACATAGCTGGAGATGATAGCACATATTTAGAGCTCTACTTTTGCAAAGAAATTTCTTGTCAAGGTCCTTCACCCTGCTCTTCAAACTGAAGTACGGATTACAGGCATGGCAGCAATGCATGATACATGCCAGGAAATTTGGGTACTAAGATAACTTTGGTCTATCCAGTCCTGCCTTTGTTACAGCAAAGCACGAAACCATTGTGCAGTACTTTTGAAAGAAGAAAACTATGTATTAAAACTAAAATCCTCCAGTAACATCTCAGGTCTGCAATTAAAACACAGACAAGCAACACTATTTCAGAACATCCACCTTTATAAGACAGATTACTGTTGGCAGCTTCTGAATCTACATATTCCAATGCCCAGTAAGAGTATCCCTTAAGTTTAAAGCTATGCAGCCTGTAGAATCGGGGCAGATGTGGAAGAAACAAAGAGGCTAACAGCACTATGAGGTGCCAAGTCCTTACCTTCCTTCTTTGCTGTCAGTGAACCATCTCTGTTGATGACAACATCTGAACTACTCATCATGAGAAGGCTCTGTCCAGACAGGATACTTCCCAACAGATCAGGCACAGGAGCAGCTTCTGCTTCTTGATCAGGACTCAAGGCAGGCACACTGCTTCTGCATGTTTCAGAGGGGTTACATTTCCTTTACTCTTACAGCACTTGTTCTATACACACACATTACATTAAAAAGAAACCAAAGTCAAGGGCATAAACAGAAGTCAGCCAGGGAAGTTCACTTGTAGTTTTGGCTTCACTAGAGTCATTCAGTTCCCATCTTTCTCTGACAAACAGAAGGTGAAGCTTTTACTGACTTCCTACAGGAATAATACAAGATAAGAAAGCATGTAATCATACCTGAGACTTTTGGTTAGCAAATGCTTTTTATTAAGAGTGGTTCTCACTGTGTTGTATATCAAGATTAACCTTCCACTGCATTTAAAATGCATTTCTGGAGGATAAACCACTGATTATCACTTGAGAGATATTTCTATCCTAGCTGCCTCTTACCCCCACCAAATCACAAACACAAATGTATTCCTCAAGCCTACACTTCTACCTAAAAAAAAATGACAGAGCTTGAACCAGTGTTTAACCACAAGGTGCCACTGGCAGGGTAGCTAAGAGCATAGCATAGAGAAATTACACTGAAAAACAACTGCAGTGCTCCCACACATGGAACAGCACAAACATTCCCCTTTATGCTTTTCTCAATCTTATGAAGATGGCTTAAGTTCTCAGTTCTTGAAATATGGACTGAAAAGGTGTTTCTGGTGTTGGGCTTTTTAGTTTTTCTTTCTTTGCTCTTGATGGGATTTGATGGGATTTGGGAGGACTTGATGGGATTTGAGGGGTTATTTTGTTTGAGTTTGCAAAAAAACAAACTTCAAAAGGAACCCAGCTCTCTGAGGGAGGTACATTTCATTTCTGTATGACAACAAAGCAAACTTTATTCACATAATGTACATCAAAACACCTGTAATAACACACAACAGAGAGACAAAATGGGAACACTAAAAGAATCAGCTGCTAAGGCCAGACCAGGATCTCAGTGTAGACCATGCAAATGGAGCCTTTAGAAAAGCTGAGTATCAGCTAAACAGTTCTACCTTCTAAACAATATGCTACTCAAGTAACTCTGAGGACATGGAAAGTTTCCTGAAAGGTTTCCTTCAGGAAAGATGGGAAAGGGAGACAAATAATCCAAGTTATCATAGAAATATGCTACCTTAATCCTGAGAAACCAACCTTCACCGTAAGTCAGATGCATTATGAGAACAGCTACGTAAACCTTTCACACCTTTAACTACTTAAGCTGAGCTCCTCATCCCCTTTCTTCTCATCATGCTCCTGATTCCTTATGTCCTACCCCTCAGTCCTGAAAATTCACTGTGGCTGCCAGTGGGGGGCAGCCAGGGCTCCTGGCCTTGGCAGGCTTGCAACACACAGACAGCAAAGCCATTGTTGAACTGCAGGATCAAACAAAGCTTCTCCTCAGTTTTCTCAGCTCCAACAAATGGCAGCACAACTGGGTGAGGTCGGTACAGTCCTCACCTCCTCAGGATGTGCAATTGGATTCCCTGGCCCTCTCAAAGAAGCAAGTGTCTTTTTAAAGGTTAATGAGACTGAGATTTAAAACATACTAATGGGGTTACTGAACAGTCACAAACCAGAGAGAGTCAGATTAGGGTGGAAATACTAATTTTAAATCTCAATGGAAATGTTAAAGGTATGATGAAAGAGTGTGTGTGTTCAACACAAAAAAAGAATTCCTGCACAAATTGATGTGGTTATTTATCTACACTTGCGCAGACATGCATGTATACACACACATGCACTTTTTTGAGAGATAAGGGTAAGAAAAGGGTTAAACAAGGATGATCACCAGGTTTACTCTTTTGTTAGGGTAATTGGACAACTAAGAATACTAAAATAAGAATGGATTTTTACCTGGGAAGTCCCACAGAAATGGGTCTAGCTACAGGACGGTGAGACCTCAGTGCTGACTGGGAGAGAACTCTCCTTTTGGCACTCACTGGTGAATCTGGATTTGCTGGAACCTCTTCACTGCTGTGATAAAACACACACACACTTGAACCCTGAAATTGTCCGAAACGTTTTTCACATCAAAGAGATGATACCACTATGACACATACATTTAGAGAGCATAGTTTGTTTTATTATGATATATTAAAAAATATTTGTGCAATATACTTATTTTCTGTGCCTGCCTAAATAGAACAGCTTGATTCAGACAGCAGAGACACAAATGTAGATTTTCATATCTAAAATGTTAAATGGACAATTTTCTTTTATGAAAGGATCAAAAATAAATATTCAGTGGAAAACTAAATTTCATCAACAATAATTTCAGATGCCCCTTCCCCAAAAATTCAAAGTTTATGAGTGACACAAACTATGGCATAGTTAGATTTCTCCTGAATTTAAAGTGTCTGGAAAAGCGAAGACAGGAAAAGGAGAAATGTGGAAGACTCCAGAGGTCCACTTAATTTTGTGTTTACTGTACACCAAATATGCCAGCTGTCTTCACTTAAAATAAATAAAACGTGCTGGATTAGAATTAGACTTCTTCAGATTCTAACCTTTCAATAACCCCATAGATCTTATTAAAGGTTTTCACAAGGCTGATTATTTCAGAAAAACTCTTTAGAGGAGACTGATTCCTTACAAGCTCAGCAACTCAGCCCAGAAGGAAAGAAAGAACAGGCCCTTATGTGTTATCATGGGTTGTGTACCCAAAGCTGCCTTCAGATGTGGGATCCACGCTCTGCATGGAGTCACACGTACAAACAACCCAACACCTGCTAAATCACCAGCTCCCTGATCACAATCCAGAGATCTCTCACCTTTCGTAAGGATCCAACTCATATGGATCCCCAAACACAGAGAGAGAAGCTGCACCAATATCTGCTCTCATCAGCCCAAGCGAGGGCTCCGTTGGTTTGTACATGGAAGGAAGTGAGGCCCCACGCACAGGTTTACTAAGACCAAGAGTTCTTGCAATACGAGAGCGAGTAGTAACCTCATTTTTCCCCTGCACAGACAAAGAGATTGGGTTATTTGTATGTTAGGGCAGGTAAATTTGTGCCTAAAGCCCCAAATTCTTCACTTAGGCTAAGTACAGTCATCAGGTTACTACCATCAGCAGCACAAGCGGTGTGCATTTATTATGTTTGTTCTAAAGCATTTATGAAACTTGTAGCTATGACCTATATGTCACTTCAAACAGAGACTGTATGTATCAGATATAAGTGACCAGATAAATTAAGCTTCTAAAAATCTTAATAATGTCAATTCAAAATTGTTGGTTCCTTATTAAATGCTGGAAGGACAGTTCTGGCTCTAAGATGTAGACTCCAGTTAAAGTAGCTGACAAAAAGAGTCAAGCTGGTGCAGAGCATTCAGTCTAATTCCCAAGAGAACACTGCCCACAACTGAAAGGAATTCTGAGAGCCCTCATGGCTGATTAGCTGGGTTTGCAACAACACAGCCACAAACATCCACAGCCTATTAAAAAGAATAGGTGCTGGCAATTTTAACTGAGCTTGCATCAGTACCAAGTAAACACTACAGCCAAATGGCAAGGCAGGACACAAAGCCTGCAGGACATGCTTTACAGTCTGATCCCTACAGTCCAGGTAACAGGATTTGTGAGCAAAGCCAGCAGGCCTGTCTGGAAGTTGCAATTCATTTCCATGAACAGTGTCTTTCTGGAGTACACTGGACACATCCTGCACAGACTTCCACCAGAAAGAAAGGTGCCTGCTATGACTCTAAGGTGGCATTTCTTCCAACTGAATCCCATGTTACGCTGCTTTTACAGAGGGCTGAAAATGGCAGATAGTGACTGGCAGAAACTCACTCACATGTGATCTTACTCTCATCTTTTTCCCCCTTCTCTTCTTTGTTAGACGCTTGCGTCTCTTCAGCTGCGTCCCTGAACTCTTCTTCCCAGCAGCAGATTTTGTCTGAGTTCTTTTTTTGCCTCCTACTTTCTTCCGCCTACCTGATGGGACAAAAACCAATGATCTGGCTAAGTGCTGGCACTGTATTTTACTCCATACTCACCTTTTTCATCCCCCCATGACCACAAAGCAGCTGAAAGAGACATAGAGAGTGCCACCAACAGCAGGGCAGAAAAAGTCACATCCTCAGGATTTATTCAAAAACAACCTTCAAGACACTTCTGGGCAGAGGTGGTATAGGGAGAGAAGAAAATGCACATGGGATACTTCCATAGCTGCGCAGGTGTGGCAGCATACAGCTGATGAAGAGTATTTTGTAGGATTCAGGCTGCCCTAAGGTGTCTGATGTCCTCACCTGTTTTTCTCTTCTGCCTGGTAGGAGCCCGTGGTGCCAGAGGACGCTGGTAGACGGCTGTGTTCAGGCCTGCTACAACTGCCTCAATTGTTTCATCCAGAAGAGAGGACATGAGGTACCCAGGCACGTGCTGTGGGGGAAATTAGAAGTTAGAGGATACAGGTACGTAAAGCTCAGCAACATTTACTGATAAAAGCATTTGACGAAAAATGGATTTGAGATTCAAATGAGGAAACTCATCGTATCACCAAGCTGCCAGTTAAGCAATTATGTCACTTTTTTCATCTACTGACTGACATATTAAGGACCTTACTAAGGCTATTCAGCCTCCTTCAGAATTACATGTATGCTCCCAGCTTCTCACTGTGCTTGGAGGACAACAGCTTACACACCCGCAACCAGTGGAATTAAGCTTCAGTAAACTCAAGGTACAAGCCAAAATAAGATGAGCTTTTGTTCAGAGACAAAGGCAATAAATAACAGTGCCTTCCTAGGTATAGTTTGGAATCACCCCTGCACACTGAGAAGTGGAGCTAGGAACAGCTTCTTGAACGGGAAGTGCTGGGTTCCCAGGATTACACTACCATGGAATAGTAAAGTTCCCACGCAACACCCCTCTCACCCACAGGAGATGACTCCACACTATTTCTAAAACAACAAGTAGGGAAAGAAAGAAAAGTAACAACAGTTACCTTGCAGAGTCTTTCACTTCAAGCAACACTTTCCTCCCTTTATTTTTTTTTCAACATATAGCCCTGACTACTCAGTTGTAACTGCTTAACAACAATGCATCGAACAATTCATCACCTTTTGGATTTTATTAATTCTTCTAAAGTTAAAATTGAAACACCTGGGTTTGGAGACAGTGGGGTTTGGCAGTCAAATAAGATCACCTCCGATATGGAGGACATAACAAATTTAACAACTGCTAAAGCATTCTGGGAAGCCCTTAAATCAAGGGAAAAATGTGATAAAAACTTAAGGTGAGCTGGATCTTTGTTCATGGCAGCTATCCCAAACCATACTTAAAACTGTAATAGAGGGACCCTGAGTATTTGGGATACTCTCCTGCACAGATTCTCTAGTACTGTTAATGCAGTTGAACTCATGCTGCCACATTATTGAGAACACTGACATCTGGTTTTTTCCTCTTCCAACAAGACACTGATTTTCACAAACACAGAAAACTTAAAAATACAAAAATATTCACTTCAATTGGGCTGAAGGCAGTCAGCAAGTTCTACTGCTATGCGCAAGGAGGTAGGAGTACAAAGGGAAATAAACAACTGTCAAGTAAACATGCTAAAAAACCACAAGTGGTGCACAAACTGTATTAATAGCCACTAGGAATAGCAATATAATTTTGCTCACACCAGGGGTGATAAAAATGCAGGTTAAGAGAGGAAGCTGCTGCAGCATTTCAAAATAGGGCATCTTGGTCATGTGCTGTACTCCATTTGCGCATGTTGTACATCTCAGTTTTGAGCTCAACGACTACTAACCACTGTGCTACAGACAGTCAACACAGACAGCTGAGCTACTCAAATGGGGACTTATTTCAGTAACTCTTCCCCAGGGTTCTGGCAGAGGCTCCCTCAGGAATCCCCGTGGATACCCGAATTTGCTGCGCTGTTGTTATGCGGTTCCTGTTCACTGTGGCCCGCACACGCTCGCTTTGCCGAGTCCTGGCTATGGCTCGGGTCCGGACGTGAGGGCGGAGCCTACTGGTGGTGGGGACGACATCGGCCATGAGGGCAGCCACCTCTTCCTCACTGACATGATCTGCATCTTGAACGATAACAGGCTGAGGTCACTTGTCTTTCTACAGGTGAAATCATTTAAAGAATTTCAGGCAAAAAAAAAAAAATCCGCATTCTCTCTCTTAAACCAATCACCGCCACAGGCAGCCATTACCCACTCAAAAGAAAATGAGCAGAGACACCACTGCTTCAGACTGTTAGACGGTGTAACACTTTTCTAGGTAACAGAAGTTGCTGCTGCCTTGGCAATCTGAGGTCAGGACACTAATAAATTCTTTCCAATGTAACACAGTGCAGTCACACTACGGTGCCGGGATTGCCTTGGAAAGGTTAAAGGATGCTTACAAGAAGCAGCTCCACAGGTTGTAACTGCAGATGAAAATCTTCATAAACAAGATCCTCTCATCAGTCAAGAGTTCAAGTCTAATCTTAAGGTTCAAGAGAGAATGCTTATCAAAACAATTACTTGAAACAGATAAAACCAGGAGGTTAAACATATCTTCAAAACACCCCATGATTCACGTTATTTAACTCGGGGAAAAAATATTTACTTTGACTGGCTACCACGAAACCCTTACCTGCAGCACCATTGGCACCCATGGGGGCACAGGCGGGACAGAACCATTCATCTACAGGGACTTCACTCAGAGGAGGATTAAGGCATTCCATGTGATACCTTGAGGGAAAAAAAAAAGAAAGTCAAAAGATGTGCTCCTTACCAAGGGAAGACAGCATTTTACCTCTATCCACATGTTACATAAGGCAGACTCATTTTCTTAAGCCTGAAACTACGGTTTATGCACCCGCTTCTACCAATCTCCAGAGAAACGATGGATGCTACCTGATAGTTATACAAGGGTCTTCAGTTCTAGATGATATTTTCATCATTTTAGGCCCAAAAAAGCTCAGAAAAACTGAGTGTTTTTCCCCTCACTGTGTGGTGAATTGCTTGCCATTTGAACCCAAGCTGCAAGAAATGTGCAGAGCCAAAACTGATGGTGGCAAGAGAAGCACAGAGGTGCTGGGGAGACAGGCAATCAGGAAATAACCTCAGCTTCCTGAAAACCAACACAGTATTAACAGTACTGGTACTCAGGAGCATTCGAAGCAAGCTATTCTACATTTTCCTAGAGTTAATCTCAGCCATGGAGAGCTAGCAAAGGCTTCAAGTATTTTTTTTTCAGGAACTGCTTCTAGAAGTGCTAACTCTAGAAATCAAGCATATATTAAAAAACTTACTTTAGGAAAAGAAGACAAAAATCAAACAACTGTATCAAACTAGAAATAAAAATATATTAAAAAAATTACAGTAACTGTTTGGAGATCACAAAGTAAAATCTGAAGCAATACCCTGAGTTGAGACAGGCTTATGGAAATTCAGAAAGAACTTAAGAGATGAGACTTCAGATAAGATCTATGGAACACTGTTTTGGCTTAGTATTTTACACTCAGTGTTCTGATGATGCTCTTAACAATCTTTAGCGTTCCTGACTTTGTCTTTTTTCCAGAAGGTGAATCAGTGTACGTGTGTGTATGGACAGTGCATCACTGTGCATGGACACAGAACACAAAGACAAAACTAGACTTCCAGAGGTCTAGTTAGCTTGCTAAGAGTAATTTTTGAAAGGTTATTTTACATACTCATTCCTAGCATCTCTCTTTGTTCAGTGGGTAACTTTTGACTTTATCTTCAAACTGACAATGCTGGAAGACTGATTAAGCAGCCCAAGGGCTTTAAATTCTAGCAGAAAACTGTGGGGCCAAAGTTGTGTTCAAGCATATTCATGACTCTACTTAAACATTTATTTTATTAATCAACGAAGGGGCAGAGACAAAAGTAAGCAAGAGTAAGAGAATCATTTAAGAGCTGTGGCTCTAAAGAAAATTCTCAACATTTCACAAAACTGTGACTCTTAAGCACTTCTCCTGCACAGCACCTAGCTGCCCAGTCAGCTAGGACAAGTCATGCATCCTATCCTCAAGGAGACATAAAGGATGTGTGGTTTTACCCTTTATACACACAGATGTTGCATAGAGAAGCACAAACACCTTCATCACGTGAAGGCATGGCCATGTGTTTCGGTGGTCTGCAGCCTGATGCGTGCAGGACTCTCCACACATATGTTGCTACATGACCAGAAAAGGATCCATCACATCACAGGGATGGATGTTTGCACTGTAACACATGGATACATGGCTGGCCACACGATGAGCCTGAAGAGGGCAACAAGGGGCAAGCCTGCAAACCAGACAGTGCCTGTGGACCAAACTCTGGTGGTCATGTGCAATCATGCAGGTGCTTCATTTCAGCCTCTTACCCTGCATCACAGCCATCACAGAGCAGCAGGCGATCCTCGCGGTCACTTCTGCCGCACACCTCACAGAAGGTCGGATCATCCTCTCCATCAGTACCCTGAGTTTTCGTGTTCTCAACAGGAATCTAAATAAAACAGGGATTCACAGTTTATGCAGAATGTGGCGCTTTTTAAAATCCATCGATACATTAACAGTAGTACCTGCAGCAAAATCTAAAAGTGAAGGAACTGAAGTGGCTGTTACACACCAGAACCTTCACTTCGTTCACTCAGCACACCTAGGGAATGATCAAATGCCTGACAACATCTACTTAACTTGTCTGCTGTCAGACACCAATCACTATAGAAAACTGCATTTTAAGAATAAGCAAAACAAAAATCCACAAATAGGATCAGAAGTAGTCAAACAAACAAAATGATGCCAAAAACGAGACTAAAGAAGAGAGCAAACTTCGCTACCCTTGTATTACTTCAATGTTAATTCTCACTTCAGTTAAAATGCAAACAATAATAAACCATCAGTTTATGAAAACAAAGCATCAAACCCCTAAATGTCCCCCGGAAACCAACATCTCTCGGATACCAATTAAGAGCAATGACAACTCGCTCTTCAATGTTCTTTTGTGAGCAACTACTAGCACACTTGACCAGTGCCTTTCAGGGCTCTACTACTGCCTTGTGCCTCTCCCCTTGCAAACCCAACTGCTACACAGCATTGCTGGGAGCAGGACATAAGGAAGAGATCATGGATACGCTAGATTATTCCTATTCATCCTATAACAGCACTTGAAGAATGCAGGACACTTTCTGCATGTGGACAGGTTTATCCATGCAGAACAGTTTTCAGTCAAATGTCCATTATACAAATCAGGCAGTTACAAAAAACACCCTTTTTCTGCCACCACAAATGATGCCACAACACAATATTGCAGGAAGTAAGGTTAAGGAGGAAGAAAAATTGTCACAGCTCCTTAAAAGGCAAATTCAAAACAGGAAATAAATAATTCATTCAGATAGCAAGTATTACATGAACACCCTGGAAGTATAAATTTTTGAATAACAATTTTGTGCCAACTGGCCTTGTTGTTTGCTACAGTAAAAGGTATACCTTTTTTAAGATTTTCCCACCAAAACGTGCTCGAATGTTAATGTAATTAAAGAGGATTCGATCCACTGGACAGGAGTTTGCATTCTAGGAAAAAAAAAAAAATTCCCAATACAGTTAATAAGTGCATCACTTTATTCAATTTTTAAAAAGAAATCTTAAATTATTAATGTAATAAGCATTAAATTAATGTAGTAGTCATTTTAACAGCTATTGATCCTGACATTTTAAGTACTTAAATCTGACTTATCTGGTTTACAAACAACCTGTTCCATCAGAGAAAACATGTGTTTTTAGAGAAGCATTTATTTTACTGAAGCAATTAAATTATTATTCAATTGCCAAAGCAACATCAAACTTCTTCCAAACATTGCCTTGAAATAGTGCTCATGTTTTAAGGCATTTACTTTCCTTTGGACAAATGAGCAACTAGAAATGGTTTACAAATATATTCAAATAAGAGGGATTTATTTGGTTTTTAAGAATTTAATCACCACTGCTACTGCTGCATGCACTGTGAATTTTGTTGTAATTCTCACCCTGGATTATGACTATGGGAGCTACACAGGTCGCAAGGAACTCTGACTGAAAACTGAATTCAGAGCAACCTGCTGATTATCAGTATTCTTTTACATCTTTTCTGTGTTCAGATGTTCAGGGTTGCAACAGATCCCCATCCAATGGTGACAATACAGAATTCAAGAAAAGATAAAGACAGATATACAAATATATATGTATCCAAGCATAGAGAAAAATTAGTATCTCAACGTGAAAAAACAAAAGAACTGTAGATGCCTATGTTGGAACCCTGGGTTCAGACAATTTTAATCTTTCAGTTCTGACAAGCAACGAACTTCAAAAGCACACTCCATTTCACCTGAGACGCTGGGAAAGGCTTTCCTGGTTGTGTGATAACACTGAGGTTACTGCTGTGTAATTAAAGTTATGTCACTGGGTGGAATAAGAAGAAATGCAGAATTTAGGTTTATGGAATATAATAGTGTAAGTGTAACAGTATGGAGGATTTTGGGTGTGGGTTTTTGCTTCTTCTTTCTTCTTTACAAACCTGGGTCTTCTCGTATTGGTTCAAAAAATCCACAGTGCAGGACATGAATAGTTAGTTATTGGATTATAAGTACAAACATATTACTTGGCAATTCTTAACTGGTTAAACTGTGCCTTAAATAACCTTGGAAGCTGAAACTCGAGGCCATTTTCACCTTGTTAACTTACAAGGCAGCCTCTGTGTAGCTATGTTATAGATAAGATATAATAAACATCTAAGACCAAAGAGAAAAAAAGACGTCTCTTGCTTCCTAATTCAAACTCTGAGTAAAAGGACTCATGAAAAGAAGAAACAAAATAAAAGGGAAAACCAGTAGCCTACAAACATGCTTGCTTGTGACCTTACAGCTTGCAGAGAACAGAACAAATCAGGATGGATACAAGAAAAACAGATCCACACTTCAAACATGAATCCTGCCCAACAGAGCAGTAACCCAAGTCTATTTAAGAAAGCTTAAGAAAGCAAATGTGAATATCACAGTGTTTTGTTCTCACTACAGCACAACAGCACAATCAGAGGGGAGAGAGCAGAGCACACCAGAAGGCCACAGGACAGCACAGACAAAACAGCTCACCTTAGACCACTCCACGATGCAGTCCAAGCAGAAGTAATGGGAGCAGCTCTCAGGAGTCCCAACAGCCTGATCCCTAAATGTGTTGAGGCAAATGGGGCAGTTTTCACCATCCTCATCAGAGGAGATGCTCGCTCCATTCAGGTGTGGCTCTGATTTCAAAGAATCAGTGATTCCTTCCACAGTGGCCTCACTTTCTTCCTCCTCTTCCTCCTCTTCATCATCATCTTCACAATCTTAAGAAGTGAGAGAGAAAAACCAGCTTGTGTGTGCTGCAGGGCTTCAGCAACGAGGGCAGAGGGGGTGGGCAGGACAGGGTACCAGTTCAAAGAAAATTCCAAGTAACCTTATTTTATGAGGCTGCAGGGGTGAAGCACAGCCTCCCAGTTTAAGGCAATAATTTTTACTGTTTTCTTGCTTCTTAAATCCCTTCACTAAAAAGCAATGGATTACTCTGGTGAAAAATAAAGCCTGGTAATGTGAGTAGTCTTGCAAGAGATTAAAAGCACAGACACCAGAAAAGCAAAAGATTATCAAAACAGGACAGTTAAGATATGTCAGGCTACCACTGAACAATGAAGTTAAAAATAAAGTTATAATAAAGTTACCATGTACCCAACTTTTGTTTTTTTAAGAGACATTCCAGAGGAAAAGCAGCAGCAACACACTCTTCTGCAGAACAGCAAATGAAAGATCTCACCAGTAAAATATGATTTTGAGAGCCAAGGGATCTAAGTGCCTTAGAGACTGCTTAAAGAAGCTTGGTTTTGAGTAAAATTAAACACTCAGCACACATTGTTGAAAGGTGTTTTTATTTTTAGTACAAAATACAAAGATGTATTAGTCTTTCCCTAAAACCTGTGAATTAAGCTGATATTTTCAAGAAGCAACAAAAGGTACCTAAACCCCAATCACCTGGAGGGGAACTGGGGGTGGCTGTTGTTGGGCTGCTAATTTTTTTTTTTTTTAATGAGAATGGGGCCCTTGTCTTTTCAACTGAATTCTCCTGTCTGGACATAACAGAGAATACTCTGAACGATGGATTAATAAAGCTTTTTGGCACCTGGCATTGATTTTCTAGTCTGTGTTCAAATCAGTCTAACTAGTAACTTGGAAAACTGTGCTCTTGCCTTCTCAACAAGCTTTAAGATCTGATAAAACCTCTTTTTGTCTATCCAAATATTAATTTGAGCATAGCAGTTTCAGAAGTACATGTATCTACGGGGTATGTTTTCAGTAAAATTAACAAATTCAAATAACATCCATACTCCTTTTTCAAAGAAAAATTAGTCAAGTCTTCTTCCATCCTCCCTAGGTATTACAGCAGTAATAATTTATTTCCAGAATTCCCCATCACAACATCCACTTTAGAGCCCACTGCCAATGCAAACTAACAAACATGCTTTTCGTAAGTGAAAAAATAGCATGAGCTATTGCTGCAACTTTGACTTTTTTTCCTCCTCATGCTAGGGCAGAGTTCACTCCTGCTGACTACAACTACACCACTTTGGTTAGCAGATAGTCTTCAAACATGCAAATGCTTTAAAAGCTTAGAAATTGGGGACTATTACTTGTTTGCTTATTACTGTAGGATTTTGGCATCGGCCTGACACAGCAGCATCTGTGGATTTATATTTCATTGTTAGTTTCTGGAGGAACAGCTTTCTTCTCACTCTTCCTCAGTTATTAAAAAATGCCTGTTAAGGTACATTAACAGACCTTACCTTCTAATTCTTCATCTTCACTTTCTTCCTTGTCCTCCTCACCTCCCTCTTCCTCGGTGTCATCTTCCTCTTCACTACCGGTATCATCTGCTGAGTCCCAGCTATTTCCACCATTGCTTTCTTAAAAAGAGAAGAGAAGAGCAGAGGAAACACCCATTTGATGCAGACAGACAAGCAGAACAGGTACCAGAACTCCTAATCAGGCCATTACGCACAAAGTGAGCCCCCAGATTTCTGCAGTGGTATCAAAGCTGCCCATCTGGAGAAACTCCAGGGAAGCATGCCAGCAGTCTGATTCACACAAGTTATGAAGTGAAGCAAAACAAAAATATTGTCAGGGAGAAGGAGACAAATGGTCACAAATACATCTTTACCAGACTTTTGAGGGTAAATCAAGAGGTTCTGCAAGCCCGAAGCAGAAAGGTGCACGCGCAGAGAGGCCGCACTTACCTGTTTCACTGAGGAGCGCCAGACACTGCCTTTTGCCCTTTCCCAGAGCGGCGTTCTTGTTGATCAGCTCATCCTGGCTGTCATCATCCATGGCGGGACATGGGAATCCCTGCGAGGCGGCAGAGGCGGGGAGGCAGCGCAGCGCCTACGGCAGCAGGGCAGGCGCCAGGCTGGCACCGAGCACCCGGCGCATCTGCAGAGACCTGAACGGGACAAGGGACGTTGCTCTCCTCACACCGCTGAGTGGTTTTCCCAGTGTCAGTTCCGAGGTGGCTACGGGTAAGCAGCTACTGCTCCGTGAGGTTTCACAGCCCTGCTGAGCTGGATGAAACCAGATGCTTGTGAAAAGCAGTTTAGGTGAGAGATTCAGCTTTATCTTGGGCTCCTGGATGACAGAAAAGTGTATAACCAGAACTCCCCACTGAAAATAGCAATAGAAAACCACAACCACTAAAACCATCCCATGGACCAGCAATTCAATGCAAAACTGAAGGGACCAGAGCCCTTTGAACAAGGCCTAACAGACTGACAATATGTATTTCAAATCAAAATACTCCATCTTGCCTGACTGAAAAGAAGAATAAAGATTACATAGTTTAGGTCCTTTATAAAAAAGAAAAAAAGCCTTTTCACGGCTCTGTTACGAAATAGAGAAGTTGAAGACCCCACAACTATTATTCCACAGAAAAGATGACAGGTGATTTGGTGCATATTAATGCAATCACATTAATTTCTGTGCATCAGCACAGACTGGCAGTAAAACTGACAGATACTGGGAGACGTTGCATGATCCAAAATCATAATGACAACTAAATCAGAGCTTTTAACACATAATGCTTCACAGCATTAAGGCAGACAGACCCCCGGCAAGCTTCTACAAGCAAGTCATGAAAATATATAATTAACAGACACTTAAAGCTAGGTGTCATATCTCAATATGAAAAAAAAAAAGGATTCTTTTGTAAGTGTGGCAAAGAAATTTCAATCAGGTGCTCTTCTCCCACTCTCCCTGCTCCCCATTACATATCTTGCATATTAAGAGATTTTTTGGAACAAAACACTGTTTAATTCAAGTGCTCTTGATCCATACCTTTGCTTGCACACTCCCTCTTTGAGCCACACAGCACAGATCTGCACTAGAGAGCCTTAAAAATGTAGGTTCTACTAAACCAGACTAAACTACAACTGGAGTCTTCAGAGCTTGGGGGGGGGGTGGAACTAAACAGAAAGAAGACTGAGCTTCAACACAACTAAGTTCTTGTAAAGACTTAGTAACAATCTTGCCTAAAGAGAGGTTTAAATTTTTAGCTAAATTTATGGCTGTTAACAGGACTGTTTAAGAACAATTTATGTTGGCTGAAAACATGCAGACTCATCAAAAGCCAGTCACTCCATGATGCAACTGCAAAAATAGGAAGAAACACCCGGAATTTTTTAAGTTTCAGCAGTGCGTATGTATGAATTATTCAAACAGAAACTCAATTATATAATCCCCTCCCAAAAGCTCAGTTAGCTACAGCAATGCAAAATTTGTGGTGACATGACAGGCAGGACACATAAAGGGAAGGACTGGCAGCACCAGTCCCCCAGCAGGGCAGCGGCAGGCACGTGTTCCATCCGTGGATTTAGGTGCTGTGCAGAACCTCGGCCACTTCTCCACCGGCTCCTCGTGGGAACAGAGAGGGTTCCTGCTGACCTGTCCCTGCCACACCCAGCCAGCCGCGGCACTCCTGAGCCACTGAGGATGACGGAGGCCAAGCAAAGCCACGGCAAGTAAAAGCCATGGATGAGTTTTCACTTCACTATGGCCTTCATTTCCCTGCTCTCCAGTCTTCCTTAAAGCAAAGCAATAAGCACAGGGTGGAAAATATGTTTCAAAAAGTGATTCCTACAAGCCACGGTTCTGACCAACATACGCTTAGCTACATTTCCAAACAGCATGCATTTCTTCACTGTAGTGGAATAAAACAACTACCCGTATTATTTTTGCCTTGCTACCCCACGGAAAGCTATCCTTTAGGCACAGAGGCAAACAAATCAGCACTTGTGACTTGACAATCTAAACTGACATATTTATGCTGCAAATGCAAGCTTGTACCTTGCTCAGAGGCAAAACTCCGAGTTAAAGAAAATCTGGTACTGCAGCAAACAATCAAGTCTTCAAATCCTGTCAGTAAAAAAAGTCTCTTTTGTGGATAGCTGGAAACTGACAAGGAGAAACCAAGCAAAGAAGAGATGAAGTGAATTTGAGATTTCTAAGCACATCACAAATATTACTTTACAAACAACCTTTTCCAAACTGGGCAGCTGCTCTTAAGAAAAAAAGAGGGAAAACATAGTTGACTATGCACCTAATATGAAAGCTTCTTCTCCTATTTTTTAAGAACAATAAGCAGCATTTCCAAGTTGTTTCTTTTTTTTATGGGAGACGTTTCAAACAAATTACCACTGTGAAACACAAACACATTCATGCTACACTTCAGAGAATTCACCCACCTGTACAAACCCCCCATTTTCTCCAGCACTTACCACACCAGATTTTTTCTAAACCCCCTGAGCCAGAACTAGCAAATACAAAATAGATGGAAAGCATTTTTATTATTAAGTTAACCAAGAAGTTTGGTTAAGGAGGGGATGGCAGTCATTCCTCCAAGGCAAGCCTTAACTATGCACTTCTGTAACACAAAAAGCCAGACTGCTACAAAGCAAGCTGTTATCCCTGAAGGCCATTTGACTCAGGCAACTACAGCTGCTTTTAGTTTTGGGAGTGTGAAGGACATGCCCTCGTGGCTGCACCCAACCCCTCACTGCTTGGTCACTTGGAAAATCCCATGGTGTGCAGTACTCTCCATACAGCCCTTCAGCTGCAAGAAGCTCTCACATGCAGCAATCCTCCCTTCTGCATCTCACTTTTACTGTAAGTGTATTCAGAGAAATTTAGGATGCAACCCAGGAACACAGATTCAGGGTAATCTGGCCAGAGATCCCCTGTCTTTGTACTCAATACCACCGATGCTTGTAGCAAACCCCACTTCAGTTCCTTGGGCAGCTGCATCATCCACTCACATAGCATATCTAGTGCCCACATTACAGGCTGCACACAAGGTTGGTTGAAGGCAGGCACCATTCTCCTCCTTAACATCCCCCTGTTTTCAAACTCTCATTTAGAAGAGCCTCACAAAACCTCAAAAAAACATTAAGCCACAGAAGCAACGAGTGCATGGCAGGTGTTCGATCACTTTACTCGCACCAGCGCTTTCCGCCGCCTTAGGTTTCCTTCCCCAGGACACAGCCTCAGGAGGGCCAAGTCGGGCTTGCTCGCAGCGCCGTGTCCCCTAGGGCAGCACAGACTCTGCTGCAGGACAAGCTGTAAGCCCAGGCTTTGCTATTAAGACAGATTACATTTTCACACAGAGATGCCTTAAGTCATTTTAATAGTAGAATCAAAGTGCAATTACAAATACTTTCTTCAAGCTGTATTAGCAACAGGGCTTTCTGCTGGCTTCAGCAACAGAGATGATTAAGTGCTTCCTCCCGAACAAGTGTTTATCAAACAAGCACTCCAGCAAGCATTTAGTTTTTTTAACTGAAGTCCTTATGCATTACCACAAATCAGTATTTTAATGTACTCTGAGGGTGTTCCAGCGAGAAGGCAAGCGCAGGTTTCCAGCCACCAAGAGGAGGCACAGTCTGCAAAGGACATTGGAGCTCCATCCCATCTGACACAAAGCCGACAGAGCTGCTTCAACAGCGAGTGTCTCTCCCAGCCACGGGCACTTTCCCTCCTAGCACCAGCCCATCTCCTCCTCCACCAACTTCTTACGTAGTTACTACACTTTTTAGAAAGAGAAGACCTACTACAGAAGGCTTTTACTTTCATCTGCTTGAGCAACACTCAGGACTATTCACAGGCAAAGAAAAGTTTCTCACAAAATTTTCTCACAGGGTGGTTTTGAATGCTGATCTAATTTCATGGGCCGCTACTGAGCCATCTTGTTCTAAAGACCACTTATAACTAGATTTAAGCCTACTAAATTTTCAAACATATGGGCTTTCAGTTCTCATTGGCCCATCTGCTTCGTTGGTTTGTTGGGGGGAGGGGTTTTGGTTGTGTTTTTTCTTAGTTTTGTTTTTTTTTCCCCCCCAATCAACTAAATAATTCAGTTCTCTCCGGAAAAGCAATGTCACACATCAGAAATCATTTAGCTTTGTTTCCAATTTCATATGTTACATTCAAAGAAAAGAAAATAAGAGTTACAAAAATAATTTTTGTACCCAGTTGGAAAAAGTCTGATTATGGTGTGACTACTGTCTGCCATCACCACATTCCAAAGGTAAATTAAGACAACTTGGCAGGGAAATAATTCAGATTAACAAGACACTCCTACAGCCCAGAGTCGTGCACTGCCAACCTAGCATGCACAGGGAGCTTTAAAAAAGTCGCCTAAATCTAAATTTAGATCCCTGTTTAAATTACCAAAAAAAATTTAACTCTTAAATACCACCATCAGAACTGCCGATGCAACAATTTAAACAATGGAAGCACCTAAGAACCTAACAGATAAGGCACAGAAAATTAATCCTGGGGTAGGTAAGGAAATGCTTATCTGTCACCCATCCTAGCCCTGCCCTAAATTTAGCCACCCTGCATTCCAGGATGAAAACTGTCCACCAAAGCTTCTCCAGGAGCTGACACTGCACTCTTTGAGGAGTTTGTAATGCAAACAAAGCAACACACAGGCTTTGCAAGAGCACTTGGGAAGTACAGCATCTTACCCAGAGGAGCAGCTAGGCATTTTGTACCTCTGTATTCAAAGCAGCAGCCAAGCTCTATGGAATTCCAGCCTCCAATTCCTTGCAGCCACTGGCTCTGCTTCCAGCTGCGAATTAACTACTCTCCAACTCTGCACATCCTCCTCTTTCTTAACAGGCTTCTTTTCTTAGGAAGAGTCACCCTTACTGGCGAGTTCACTTTCAGCATCAGTCTTTCACACCAGTCCCATTTTTACCTACAGCTTCCCCTGCTGTTTATGGGCAGGACTGTGGGAAAAGAAAAAAACCACACCAAAAACCAACAAACCCAAACAAACAAGAAAACCCAAACAAAAAGCTCACACACTTTTATATTCTGTGCACAACCCTACGGAGGGAGACCCACCGATATACAAGAAAGGAAATAACACAACAGACACCCCTGAAACATACCAGCAACACACTACGTGGCAACAACACGCAGGAAAACCAGTACATGAAACTACAAAAATCCCACCCACCCCACTGTCACCGAACGTGAAGCGGCCAGGGGAAGGCATCGGTGACACAACTTAAAACCTCTCCGTAAGCACAGCTCCCTCAAGGCGAAGTTTTTAAGCCTAAACGTGCCCTTGGTAACAAACTAATACACGATTAAAAAAAAAAAAACAAAAAACAAAAAAACCAAACCAAAACCAAAACAAGCTTGCACGCAGCTCCTCTTTTGTACTTGTCAGCCGAGCTGGCTGAAATAGCTGATAAGTTCTCCAACACCCGTGTATACACCACGAACAGTGGGAATGGGTGGGAAGAGGGAGGGAGGAAAGGGGAGAGGCGCGGACACAACACGCCGGAAACATTCAGGGTTTTGTTTAGTACCCTTACTGTATTTATGCGTGTACTTGGTACATTTATTTAGGGCTTTGCCGCAGCAAAGGCAGCTGGATCGCTCCCAAGCCGAGGTGCTCCCGAGCCCGCTCGGCCCTTTTGCATCCCACGGGACGCTCCCGCGGGAATCCCGGGAGCACACGAGGAGAGCCCGACCCGGGGCTGCCCTCCCGCGGAGGCCTCTCCCGTCGGAAAACAACCCAATAAACATGCTGTCGTTGTTGCTGTTTATAAGAACGACACTAAAGGAGCGATCGGGGCAATTCCCCGCCGGGGCGGGGGGACGGCCGCTCCGCCGACTCCCACGGCCCGGCCCCCACCCGCCCGCGCAGGCCCCGTCCGCCCGCCCCGGGCACTCACCGAGGAGCAGCCCCGGCGCTCACATCCCAGCCAGGAGCCGCTCGCATCCAGGACCCCGCGGCCGCCGCTCCCCCGGAAGCGCTGTGGAAACACTGGCGGGTCACGGGGCGGCAGCGGGCGAAACCACCGCGCCTGCGGCGGGGGGGGAGAGCCGAACCATTCGGGTGACGGCGGGGAGCGCGGCCGCTAGGCTGAACCATTGCGGAAGGGGGCGCGCCGGGCTGTACCACCGCGGGGCCGCGGGGGGACGGGGCCGCACGGCTCGGTCCCCGCGGGCAGCGCCGGTCCCGCTCCGGCTGCTCCCGGTTGCTCCATGGAAACAGGGTTGGCAGGGGTGACCGGCATCCTCCGCCGGTGTCTGCAAGCTTTGGGGGGGAAAGCGGGACGCAACGGCCACCGTGCTGCGAGGCCAGCGCGGGGCTGCGCTCGCGGGATGCTTCGTTCCGCTCCGTCGGGCGCCGTCTCTCGGGGCGGGAGCATCCTCGGGCAGCCTTGTCCGGCCCGAGCGGTCCGTGAGGACACTGATCAGTGCTAAATACCTCTCGCAGACCGCCGCTGTTTTTTTCCCCTCTAACTACGCGCGGCTGGGCCCGACCCAAATGTTCCCGTCGCGCTGGGTGAGCGCACGCACGTAGAGGAGGAAGGGCTGGTTTCGCGCTGTTCCATCAGCCGTGGGGCTGTGCCCGCGCTGTCCTCGGCTGTCCGCCGGCAAGGGGAGCGCAGCCCAGGCTCTGCTTGCAGGCGGACGTGACCCAGAGCTAACGTGCGTGTCCTCGCAGACACTCAGGGCATTGTCAGGAATCAGACGGGGGCCGGGGGAGAAAACAAGGTCCTTTTCCAGAGAACACAGAGCGGAGCAAAACCTGCGCCAGCCTTGCTGCTGCCTGCCCGCTCGAGGCCTGCAAGAGGGGCGAAGCGGGAGGGGTCAGGGTGAAACCCCTGGTGATGCCCCAGCCGGTGAACACGCACTGCCTCATGTTGGAAAAGGCAAGATCTGCGCTGCAAAGAGGCAACTTTCTATCTGCACCTTAGTTCGTGCGGTGTTTGGCAGCCTCCAGGGATAAGATGGGGGCATGTTCCCCATTTGGATTCGTCCCCGAGTCCGTGGGCACAGCACAGCGGCACTGGCTCTGCACCGAGGCGGGCACGAAGGACGCCGGCCGAGGGCAGCCCGTGACGCTCTCCCGCCATCCGCGAATGCACTTCCCTGCCACTGCACACATCGTGGCTCTGGCACCGCCGCGGGGACTGAAAGCCAGCTGGGAACAAAGGGGAGAGCTGCAGGGCTGGGATAAGCGGGAGCTCTCCCCGGGACAGCACTGGCCGTGTCAGCAGGACATTTCATCCCAGAGATTAAGGGTTGAGCCACGAACTTGTTTGGAGCTGGAGGGGGAGCGAGGGCTGAGGGCAAACCCACCAGCACTGTGGCAAAGCCCCTGGGCCCAGGGCCTTGCCAGGGCAATAGTAACCATCCTCTGGGCCAGGCGGTCTCGCCGTTCCTTTAAAGACTCGGACGGTGGCACCTCCGGAGCGAGGGCCCGGTGCGCCCTTCGCTCGGACTGCAGGAGAGCGCTTCGCCCGCCGCAGCACCGCATCCTCTGCCCGCCGTGCTCAGCTGGCTCCGCGCCGGCCCTGCTCCATGCCGGCTGGTTTAACACAGCGGTCAGGGAGGTGGGAGCAACATCCAGAACTTGGCTGTGCCGGCAGCCAGCTGTGCAAGCACCTCTTCAAAACACACTCATTCCCTGTGTGCTTACAGTCAGGAGAAGGATTTTTTTTTTTTTTTTAAATAAACCCTGAAATGTATGGTACTGCCTGGAAGAAGAGGGACTTGGTGGAACACAGCAGCCAACAGCACGTGTGTCCTGGACCCTGTAGAGCAGCTGGCAGAAGCAGCAGTGCTGGCAGGAAGGTGTCGGGGCAGTACCCAGCCATATTACTCCCCACAAAAATATCTATTTTTAAAAAAGAGTATTTTCCATGGCTGTGCCTTCTTTTATGTTGGCTCACTCCCAGAGGGTGGAGGGGTCGGTGTGCTCCGTGGACGATTTCTCTCCGACCCAGGCACCAGCCATGTGCTGGTGAAGATGTAAAATACGTGACTTTTTCCCCTACGGCTGCTGGGTGAAAACAAAAACCCCCCACATAGCATGCACACAAAATGACAACAGAGACAGCCTGTCATTGTGCGGGCTGTCACGCAGAAGAGGGGCTGTCCCCCCATCCCCCCTCCACACCGGCAATGGGAGAGCAGAGCCACGGATGAGTGTTAAAGAGCTCCAGCAAAACACGTAAGGAAATCCTTTCGATGGGGAATTGCCACCAGCTATCAGGGAGCCCGCGCTGGGTTTTGCTTCCAAATCTTGCTCCAGATTGCAAAACACCCGTCGGAGCCGGGACAGCTGATGCCGAGGAAGTTTTCACAAGGGATGCAGAGCTCGTGCCTCTGGCCGGACAGCATGCATTATCATTTCGCCAGGGATGAGGCGTGTGGCTGCTGTTTGGTCAGTGGCTACATCCGCACCCGAAGTGTTTTTTCTTGACAATAGCAGTATGAATGAATCGGGGGGTCACGACAAACGTGCCCGCTCCTCCAGAGGTGCTCTGGTTTCCGATCTGTTCGAAGAGGGTGCGTGTGTGACTTCGGGCAGATGGGAGCCAGCCTGCAGACTCGACGCCTGGCTCTCTGAGTCTCCAAACAAGGCTTTTCTCACTACGGGACAGCGATGCGCCCGTCCATAAAGCTCTGTCTCTGGTGCTTGGCAAATCCTTCTTGAGGTGCACTAGAATTTTCAGCATTCCAGCCGTTTGCTTGCCTGCGGCTTGTAGGGTGATGGGCGGGGGCGAGCTCGCCCCATGAGAAGGTGAGCGCTGTTATACTGAGGATGTACAGAAAACCTTCAACTGCCCGTCCCTTGTTTTGTTTTTTTTTTGGGAAGTTGCTGGAAGCGACTCCCGGAGCCGAGGGACCACCTCCACCTCCGGCACTGCGAGGGGCACTCGGGTTCGCCACACGCCCAACCCAGCGGAGAACAACGAGGGGGGGACTATACAAAGAAATTAATGTGACACCGTGACATTTGATGCAGCAAAGGGAGAGGGGGCAGTGCGGAGGGGGGGCGGCCGGGGACACCCCGACTCTCCCCCCGCCCCCTCGCCCC
>VXAD01013799.1:608755-648885 GCA_013399195.1 Dicrurus megarhynchus | reverse complement strand
GGGACCCCCGCGCTCCGGAGCTGCGGGGCGCCGCCGGCCCCGGGGCCGCACGGGCCAGCCTGTCCCGGGGGTGGGAGCGCGGAACTGCAGCCCCACGCGCCGCGGAGCCCGGGCACGGCGCGGCTCCCCCCTCCCGCGCCCCATCCTTCGCGCTGCCCGGTGTCTCCTGTGCTGCAGGCGGGCCCCGCCGCCCCCCCCGTCACCCTCCAGGAGCAGGTGAGCCACTGACTAACGCACATTGTGCTCTCGGCGACTCCACTGTGCGTGTGACAGCGGCTAACCTGCTCCTCGGACATCACTGTGCGGCCGCCTCGCCTCCCCGGACCCGTGCCTCGAAGCCTCGACGCCCTCCTGCCCTGTCGGCCACCCAGGTGAGGGACTCCAGCGTGCCAATCCCATCCATCGCCACTGTCCTGCCTCCAGCGGTTCCCCGTCCTCGGCTCTGCGGCCCCCCGATGCGCTGCCGGGAGTGCCCCGGGATCGGCCGCACTTGCACAGGGGAGCGCGAAAAGATCAAACGCTTCCTGCAGCGGGGCTCGGTGTGTCCGGCGGGAGCGGAGATGGAGGGAACGGGCCGTGTCGGCATGTGGGTGCGAGTAGTTGGTGGTAAAGTTGTTCAGGAGGGATGGCGTGCCCCCATCTCTCTTCACTTGCTCTTCTCCAAAGTAAATAAGTGCTAGCGGACTCCGTACCAAGTTAAAGAGACGCATCGTCCCAGCCGGTGACGTCTTGATACCCGGTCAGTGACTAACTGAACTGCTATTGCCAAGGGTGTGTTAATAGAAGAAACTCTGCCTAGTATTGCCCTGGATGAGTCACATTTAAACAGAGACTCTCTAGTCTGTTAAAGGAAAAGCAGAAACGAGCCTTACTTTCCTTTTTTGTTGCTGTTTTTTTCCCATCCCACCCCTCACCTTTGCTCTCCGTTCTCTTCTTCTTGTGCCAGAGCTCTGTTGGCGCCCCGGCCCTGGCTGGCCGTTTGCAGAGCTGCCTTGCCCGATGTGCTGTGATGTCATGCAGGGGACTCTGACTTCATGACCCTGAGGAACAGGAAGGCGAGCCAGGCAGGGACTTTTCCAGCCACCCAGGGTGGCTGTCACTAAAAGCGGAGGAAGTGACGAAACAGATGGCTTCTGCTACAAAGTTATCTCTTGTGATTTTTCGGCTGGTGAAGAAGCTGGGTAGTTGAAAAGTATCTTTTCTGAAGAGCAGCACAACTTCACTGTCAGCTGAAATTCCTAATAACCAGCTAGGATTCACTGCAGCCTGCTGAGGTTCCTCAACAGGGCTCAAGTATTCCCCCTACTCCTCGGGCTGCTCTCATGTAACCCTGGGCTATTGTAAAGGCTTGATCTGAAGGAATTGGCAGTGCTCTTGTCAATAAGTAGTTAATTGCATGGAAGGCAGAGCAATGTCCTCTGTGTTGGTAAAGTGTCTCTCTGAGAAGTTTTGCCTGTCTCTATCTCTCCTTCATGCTCATATTTGTCATTTCTGCCTCTGTGTCCCTGAGGAGCATCTGCTCCTCACAAGAAAACTCAGCTCCCTCTGTGCCCTGTGTTTCCTTTCCAGGGTGCTCAAACAACTGAATTTACCCAAGATGCTTTCATGCTTGTTCAGAAATCGAGTGGACCTTTTTTTTGGGGGGGGGGGGAAGGGGGGGGCAGACAATTTTGCAGCTGTCTCAGCCCCGTATTGCTTTTTTCTTCCCTTGCTGCACCTACAGCATCTTCCCACTGCTGGTCCCAAGCAGGCAGGAGCACAGTGTAGCGACGTGGAGAGAGGGAGGGAGGGAAAGCTGGTGCAGATTTCACCTGTGTACAATTGTGTCTGAGAGCTGAAACTGAAGGCCACAGTCCCCCACCACCTCATTTTATAGGTGACCGTGCACGTAACAAACCTGTGTATGAAAATGAAGGTGCTTTGTTTCTCTTTGAATAAACAGCCCTGCGTTTGGGACTGTGCTGCTGGCTGGTGACTTAACCCCGGGAGATGCTGCTGGCAGAAGCAGCTCTGCAGGTCGTCTGGCAAGACTTGTCCCAGTTCCCATGAGCAGCACTATGGTGTGAATGCTTCAGACTTCC
This sequence comes from Dicrurus megarhynchus, assembly GCA_013399195.1. NCBI lineage: Eukaryota > Metazoa > Chordata > Aves > Passeriformes > Dicruridae > Dicrurus > Dicrurus megarhynchus. Next base: position 646,804 of record VXAD01013799.1, on the reverse strand, counting down.
TGCTACCTATGGAACCATCCTGTTCAGCCCCAGTAAGCAAAAGGAAGGGGTTGAAGTGAAGTTTGTTTGGTTTTGCCTTTTTTGTGTGTGTCTCCAGTACGTGGGGGGAGCATACAGCTCAATTCCTGTTTTTAACATTCTTGTGGCATGATTCAAAACTAACCTGCTGCGCTGTCACCTGAAGTCTTCAATAAATGTGCAAAACCAATGTTTGGGTGCTGATTACTGTAATCCAGGGCATCAGACCAGCTGAAGAGGAAAGCCATGCCTTCTCAGTGATGTGTCTGATTGCACTGCATTCCTGGTTCTTCCCATCTCTTACTTTGCCTTTGTGGCCAGTGAAGGTGGCTTGAAAAGGAGAGCAGAAGGATGCGACCTGGTTGTCTCTCAAGCAGAAAGCCCAGCATCAGTCCTTCCCTCCTGGCCTAGCCCCAGGGTGCTCCTGAGAAAATACACCAGGGTTGCGATGCCCCTTGATTTCATGTTTTTCAGTAGCTAATAAACAGATCTGTAAGATGGTACTTAGCTTGGTTAGGAGAGTAGTCGTGTGCTCTGGCTCAGAACTGTGAGATTTTTGGTGAGAGGCAGGGAGTGCCTTACAGGAGGGGAAGATGCTGAATTTCAGGCCTGTTGAGCTGAAGGGACTCTCTGTGCTCCCTCAAAGATTTTGTTCTTGTTTCAGCGCTTCATGGAGGGAAGGGAACAGGCCTTATCCTTCAAGCACCACGCTAAGAAGCGCCTGTTGTGTTCTGTGCATAACATGTCCCAGTATCAGGTGAGCCTCACTGAAGGAGCAAGCTGCCCTATGAAGAATAGAAGCAGTACATGAATTGTTTAAGAGGAAGTCAGTCAGTTAAATGCAAGCAGGGACTTATATAATACATCCTAAAAAAAAAAAAAAAAAGATTTCTGCTGGCAGGAGGTTCCATTGGGAGAGAAACTTGCTCATCCATAAACAAGAAAATTTCCCAGCCTCCTCTAGTGCTTTATGTTTTTTTTTTTTTTCCAGGGCAAGGTAGAATACAGTCAGTCTGTACTCTGAGATGGAGAAAGAAAAATCACCATGGGAGAGCTGACAATGCTCCCTGCATGGACACACACGCCAGTTCAAACAGCTCTTCTTCATCTGCAGTGAGCTACACTGGTAGAAGCTGTGCATCCAGGAGCAAGCAGCAGAGCATCTGTACACCACTTGGGGAGCAAAACCAACAGGCATTTTCTCCTCCAGACATTCACACCTTTCCTTATGTAACTGCTGCTGAAGTGTGTGCTTTAAAAGCTGCTTGCCAAATCCAGGGGCTGGGAGGCAGCACAAATGCTTCTAGCACTCTAGATTAAATTGAGGGGGAAAAAAAATCCAAACCCAAACACCCAGGAACTCATACAAATGTGTAACTGTGACTTGGGGATGGTTCAAGTGTCTGCAGCAGTGTTGCTGTAAAGAAACTGTACTGGCCTGGGGCAGTGCTGGCATCCAGACCACCATCTGATGAGGATGGTGAGGAGCTGACAGTCCAGGATAGAGGGGTGAGGAGTTGGGGGCCATTTTACTTATGCAACATTAAAAAAAAAAAAAAAAAAAATCAGGTAGTGCAGCCAGGAAAAGGGCGCCAGGAAGACTGGAGGTGGCTGAAATACTCTCCTGAATGGTGCCTTGTGCTGGCAGAACCTGCAGATTTATTAAAAAACAAACAACAAAGAAGCGGGGCTGCTTGCCCATGAAAAACAGGTATATCCTTTGCTTTGTGATTTTTGGGTGGCACTGGAGCTAGCCAAGAGAAGCATCTGAGGAGAGAGAAGCTCTGAAGTCCATTCCTGCCCACTACAGGGAAGGAAGAAGCTGCCCACAGCGCCTGAGGGACGTGGGGACACGAGTCCCCGCGCAGCCAGGCACAGCATCCTCGAGCCACCCTGCACGCTTGGATCCCTGCCTTGCCCGCGAGCCAGTTGTTCCCTCTGCAGTACACGCCGTACGCAAGGCTTCTGGTTTGGTTTTTAAGGGAAAAAACAATAATTTATTTGCTTTGTTTTAATCTCATAACAATGGGTAATGGTAATTTCTTCCTACCACTCTGTAGTGGCCTAGAAAAGGACAGCATCATCTCCACTGTAGCAAGAAGGCTTGTCCCAGGGCATAAAATTTTAATTAGGAACAATCACGCAGCCTTGAAATGGGAATCGCGAGCAGCAAAAAAGTCAAACCATCAATAAAATATTCAATGGCAGAAATGTATTATTGACACAGACTTTAGAGCAGATAAAAGCGGGAGGGCGGGGGAGCGGGAGCGGGTATTGAGCCTCGCTGCGTTAAATAACAGGCGGGGACCTGCTCGCTCGTCCGGCCAGCGCGGGCCCCCCGAGCCAGGAGGAATATAGGTCACCCTCGTTGGGGAGCTCCTGAGGTAACACATGACTTTGATTACCACCTCTCCCCCACGTGCACCACAGCAGGGACAGAGGTGTTAATCAAAGTAATTTATTGCCTCACACAACACTGCTGGCCTAGGCAGCAGCTGGGTGATGGTTTGTAGGGCACAAAATGAAGAAAATCGGCAAAGAGCCACAGTCTTGAGCTGAAAACAGTGAGCCCCTGGGTCACGGCACTCTCCCAAACCCCATGCCTAGTTATCAGTGGGGGACACAGGCGAGTTACTCTATCTCCTACCCACGCAACTGTTCCGAATCCCAAATGCCAGCCAAGGGGCATCAGCTGAAGGGCCAAAATCTGCTGTGATAGATGTATTTTAAATCCTTATTTTCCACACCCTCCCACACCTCCCTCCAGGAAAGACTGGTGCTGGTTTGGCCTGTGAGATCATGACTGAACCTGCAAAACCATTAAATAATATATAATCATAACAGAGGGGAAAAAAATCCCCCACTAAGTCAGAGATTCAGATTAATTTTCTGCCCCCCTTGGGAAGTGCCATAAGGGGTGACCCTTTTCTCTTTATTCCTGTTTATTTTGCGGAAGGCAAGGCTACAAATGTAGCTCCAAAAATGAAAGATCCAGTTTTAAACATGCAGAGGTCAGTTTTTTGGGATATGCAGAGATGTCCCATAACACCCTGATATCTTGCCATGTCCAAGGCAAGTGGGTTTTCTGAACCCGCTTTTTCCCCCCATAAGCAGCACTGAAATGCTCTTTACAATCTCCATCACCCTACTATTCACAAGGCAGAATCTCTTAAAAGCAAGAGTCCAAAAAAATGAGCACATGATGCCTAAAAAGCAAGCAATCAGGGGAGAAACTAGATGCAGCTGCATGGAACAAACACATTTTTAACTAATTTTCTTTGAGATACATGCATTAAGGAGGAGGGTGAGGAGGAGCTTGAAAACAACCCACCCGAAAAACCCGATTCAAAAAAGGCAACTTTGAAATTGCATCTCCCCACTGTGGCAGCTCTCCAGTCCTAACCTGAGACGCAGCGGTACCAGTGGATCTCCCAACAAAGCAAACTTTAATCCTTTACCATCACTTGATCAGCCTGCTGGGCTGTGGTGGCATCTTGAAAATCAGCTTTGAGAGGGGAAGATGTCCTGAGAGAATCTCAGGGGAGATGGTGACGGACAGCAAGAGCTGACATTTCTGGCCGCTCTTATCCAGATGTGGACAAAGGGGCTTGGAGGCAAATGGGAAATTTCCCCTTACCTGCTCCTGTCTGCAGCCGAGCGCCACCCCCTTCGCCTCCTGTCCTAAAATGCTCCGAGCTGCTGCTGTGCATTATTAAAATGTTGCCATGTTTCATCCCAGAGATGGCCACAGCTCACCGGAGACATGCTGCATCCCCTGGTTGTAAAGCACTTCGTGATTTAAAAAAAAATAGGGGGGGAAAAAATAAAAGAAGAAAAGAACACTGTGTGCATAAGATTCAGTCGGTTATAAAATACTCACAGCTCTAATTCGGCAAATAGAAAGAGATGGCTCGGAAATGGAAGAGGCAGCTGCGGGGTGTGCAGACCGCTCGGACGTGTCCGTCAGGCACCGAAGCAGGCGCCGGCAGGGACGGCTCGCCCTGGCCACAACAGCACGCTCACACTCGCTTTGCTCAAATCCTTTCCCAAAGATTTATTGAAAATTGGATCTGCGGCGCACAGGATTTACATTCGCACGGGGGAAGCGCGGTTTTACGGTGAATGCTGAGTCCAAGTCACATATTTCTCATACGACACGTTGAAAACAGGCTCGGGGATCTCCCAGATGAACTCATCCCCTCCCCAAACCGCTTTGGTTTTGCAGTTAAAATACAAGGCAACCCACTGGGAAGATGAACAAAATGGTAACTACTGGCCATCAAGTAAAAAGAATAAATTTAAAATATCAGGGAAATGTCACCAAGAGTATTTTGATCCTGTTCCCCACTCACACCATCACTGGGGAAGGGCTCATTCTGCAATTTTTTATTTTAAAAAGAAGTTGAGAGATTAAATGGATTTAAGAAAAACAAGCTCCCGCTGTGTGCTTCCTTGAAGCGTGGTCCATGGCACCATGAAAAGTGGGTTTCTCCTACAGGTTTCTTATAATATACATAAAAAAAAGGAGCCAGAAATTTGTCTTAAAGCTGCTTTTGTGCCTCCCCTGCAGCCAGTGAAGAGGCTGTTTGAAGAGGCCCCGCTTGCTGTGACGAGTTGCTGTAAAATCTGTTAACGTGCTCCATCCAGGTGAGCCTCCACGCAGGTCTCCACTGCAGCTTCGCTCCCCTAGTCAAAGGAACAAGGACTTTTCCAAATGCATGCTGGGTCTTTTGAGGAGGCTATGCAGAATGGGTGCACTGCTGCTTTCTGTTGAATATAGAAACTGCTTAAATAAAAATAGAAGGGAGTCGCTTTCATCCTCAGGGGAAGAGGGTTGTTTTGTGTCCTCAGTCTCTAGTTTTACTTTACAGTCTGTAAAAATATTCTGTCTGGCCATCCACATCCATTCACAATATAAAGCAGTAAAAAAAAATATAAAATATATATATATATATATATAATATGGTTTATTTATACAGTTACACTTTGAAGGCAATTGATCCTCCACTGCCTGGGCCCTTCTACCTCCAGATGCTCTGCCTGGTTGATACAACTGCAAGACAAGAGAAAAAAACCACCTGAGCAATCCCACCATGGTGGGTGAACACTTGCAAAAAGAGGAGTGGAAAACAGGATGTCTGCGAGCACAAAGCCTGGACTGGGAGCTGGAAATGCGGTTGCCGCAGTGTCCTGAAGGATGGGGGTGGATGGATTGGGCTGTGAGGAGGATGGCAGCAGGGTTTTGCTGAGGCAAAGGTGGCGTGGGTGGGAGTAGGATGCCAAGGTGGAGGCAGCATCACCACAGCACGTAGGTGTCCCTACCACAGCTCGCTTTTGCTGCACCCAAAAAACAGGTGCAAGGTGACAAAATGAGTCACAGGAGGTAGAAAGGGTTTTGGGGTGAACTGGTCACTAAGATGGAGCAAAAGTAGTTCCTGTAAAAGACAGGAGACAAGTTGTCCCCATCCTAACTGAGCAAGGTCTTAACCCTGGGGGATACAGAGTGGCAGAAGAGGGGATGAAAACCATCCTCCACAGCTCCTGGCAGGGCAGAGAGCCGGGCTGCCAGCGTGAGAGCCCCTGGCAGCAGAGCAGAGACTGCCGGAGTGTGAGCTTTGCGCTTCCTAATGGCATCTATAAATAGCTCTGGCCTCCCACCACCAGCACACGCTTGCTCTCTGCAGCCCATTTTGGGCAGCAAAAGCCTCTCCCCTCTTCCCACCCATCCTCTGCAGACCGGCTCAGGCTCCCAGGGCCCCACCAGGACATACGCACCCTCGGGGTTCAGGCTGGACACCAGGGGCTCTGGCAGGGTCCTGGGATGGCCGAGGAGCTGCTTGGTGCTGACCTGGGGAGGCGAGTTGGTGCCAGCGGTGGGAGAAAAACCTACAGGATGGGGAAAAACATCTGGCTCAGGGAGGGCTCGGGCCTCCCACGCTCGCTGGGCACAGCCGCCGCAGTGCCGCAGGGCAGTCACGTCACCCGCTCCGGGTGCTCCGCAGGAGAAATGACCAGGTCCCTTTCCATGGAAACCCCCCGCCGCCGTCTCTCATGCCTGTGAGGATGCAGATGAGGCCCTGGGCACCACCCTTCCCTCGCCAAACACAGAAAGGTCATTGGCGGCCAGAGCATGTCCCCACCAGCCCACAGCCCGTGGGGACTGACGCTGGCCCTCAGCCACCTGCCTTTTGCTGCAGCCGCTGTGGTGACATGAGCGAGGCTGCGAAGGAAAGCTCCCTGCAGCCACCTCAGCCCCAAAAGCAGCAATGCAGGATCCGACTCCTCTGCATGTCTACGAGCAGCCCTCAGGCTTCAATGGGGAGGAGGAAGGAGCCCCAGGGCTGGCAAATCTCTGAAACCCCCTGGAGCAGTGAGCAACTGCCATGCCAGCACACAGACCCCCACCTGCCTAACCTGAGTGCCCAGGGGAGAACTGGTCAGCTTTGGGGCTGACCCCTTGGAGAAGGAGGCAGGGAGCGGGCAGGGGTCCCGTGGAGCAGCCCCCGCGGCCGAGCCAGCGGCAGCGTGCTGACCTCCGTTTCTCCGGTAGGCTGGCAGCTCGCACGGGCTCGGCTCCGGCTGGGCGTCCTCCTCGGACCTGGCCTGCAGGACGGTCACCGTGGCCCCCGTCTGCTGAATAAACTGCTGCAAATTACACTGCCTCAGCTCCTTATTTAACTCCTCCAGCTCTTGGGTCTGGGCCTGCAAAACACACACCGGGGGGGAGGGACAGGGTGAGCCGCATGTTCCCCCCATGCCCCAAGCCAGCTGGCATTCATCCCTTGGGGCTGCTCCCCCGCTGGGGCTCACCCTGCCGAAGCCAGCAGAGGGGACCTCAGGGGTACTGTGGCTCGACCGCCCCTCTCCGAGGGCCTGCGGGAAGGGGGGTGCCCAGGCAGTGGGGACGAGAAGGCGTTGGTTTGGGAACAGCCCTGCTTTGCTGCATCTCCACAAGAGGGTGCGAGCAGCCATCGAACGGCAGCCGCCGTGCCGGGAAATGCCAAACGCAAATGAGATGCTCAAGGAAAGATGCTGAAAGCATGGACAGCCTGGGGAAGGCCCGGCTGGATAAAAGCTTCCCCGTTTTGCGCCACCAAAAGGGACCTGGTGGGTGGAAGCCGGCAGTCATGCAGCCCCTTGACCCCCTGATGCTGGGAGGCTGCAACAGGCAAACTGGGGGGGCATCGCAGCTCATCCCCAGAGCCACCATCTCCACACTGCACAGCCCCCGACCATGAACTGGGGGGGGCATCACGGCTCAGCCCCACAGCTGCCATCTCCACACTGTGCAGCCTCCCACCATGAGCCCAAGCCTGCATGGTCAAAAGGCTTCATGCATGGGCACCATGGGGACCTGTGCTATCCCCTTTGTGACTCCTTCATCCAGGACGACATCGACCCTTGTGCCAAAGCCACCAACCCCACACACGGACCACTTGCTCCAGCACCATTCTCTGTGCTGGAGCAGGGTGATGCTGTGCTCCCAGTGCACCGGTCAGCAGGACCATTAGCCCAGATGCAGCCTGCACAGAGCGTGATGGATGTGGGACCCTGTGCCAGTGGGGCAAGAGTGGTGATGTCTCTCTGACAGTGATCACTGCTGCTGAGAGCTGTGCACCCAGCCCCAAGTTCACTGGGCAGGTGTGGTAACCAACCCCACTCAACCCATTGGTCTAATGCGGCTGGAAAGCTGGTCCCACTCCCTCCTGAAGGTCCTACCACCCCATGGGGTGGCTCAACCCAGTCCTATCTACCTGCAGGTTCTTTTCAGCTTCCTCCAGGGCCTTCTCCACACTGGCCAGGTTGCTCTCCAGCTGGGTGCCTTGCTTGACCTTGGCCTCCAGGTCCCTTTTCATTTTGGTGGCCATGTCCTCCAGCTCTATGGGACTGGGCACAGAGATCTCCTTCCCCCTCTTGGCCCTCTCAGCCATCTCCCATTGGATCTCCTCCTGCAGGGCTTCAGTCCGGATACTCAGCTCATAGATCCTCTGGGTGTACTCCTCCAGGCTGGCCCGCAGGCTCCTAACCCGCTCCTGCCGCTCCCGCTCGCACTCCTTTTCCAGCCGGAGCTCACTCTGCCAAAACTCCTCCTCACCCAGCTCCGTCTCATTCCTCCGCACCAGTTGCTCCAGATAGAGGATCTCATTCTCCTGGCCGGCAAGCCGGCTGCGCTCCCAGAGCTGTAGGTCCATTTCTAGGGTGTCTCCATGGGCCTCCAAGGAATGCAGTTGCTCCTGCTGCTGCAGCACTCTCCTAAAAAGCTCCTCCTTGGAGGGCTGGACAATCCCACCACCCTCCAAGTCTATCCCATCCCGTGTTTGGTGCCTCCATCGGCCCACGGTGAACAGGTCACTGGAGCCTGTAGGACCCAGGTTGAAGGTCATGGATTTTTTTGGCTCCCTGGAACGGGGTCCATCTATGCTGGTGAACCTGGGCTTGATGGGCAAGCTGGCCCGGATGAACGTCCTCTCGGGAGCTTGGGGAGCACCCTCCGAGGAGGGCCGCTCGGCCATGCTGGGGCCTGTCCGCCGCAGGATGAACTGCACGTCGTTGGCATACTGCCCGCACTTGGCCAGCGACTCCACGGGACACTCCAGCGGCAGCAGCTGCCGCTCCTTCTCCCGCAGCTTCTGCACCAGCACATAGCGGCCCGTCTGACCTGCCGGGAGGAGGTGAGAACATCAGGCTGGGAAAGCAGAGGCCACCAGGGGTGTGCTGAAGCTGCTGCCCCACAGGCATCCCCACCGCCACAGAGCAAGACCTACACCCACCCAAGGACTCCTCTTCCCAGGAAGAACCTGCAGATGGGGCATCCCCCCAGCAGATGGAGGTGGCTCACCAATGGCCCGCGCCAGGGCGATGACCACTTCTTGGCAGGTGGTTTGCTCTGAGACTCCACACACGACCCTCTGGATCCCATCCACCCAGACCTTCAGCTCCATCCCCACGGCTGCCGGGCCTCAGGTGCTCTGGGTCATTGCAGGACAGGCTGCCTGTGGGGAGAAAAGATACAAGGTTTCCATCCCAAGCCACTAACAAGGAATACAAGAGGCTTTAAAAGCGGTGTCATTAAATCATCATTCCATGGGGTGAATTCTAGACCAAGAAATTGTTCGTTGCCACCCTGTGCACAGATTGCATTTTTGCTGATGTTACTAAACACTGATATTCATCTGCAAAGAAAATATTTTTTTTTCCCCTCATGTCTGCACAGTGGGTCCAAATCTTCTCATGGAGGGAAACGATGGGGTTTGCTTGCCTGGGTGGTGCCCAAAAGATGCCCAGGTTATTTCTGCTGTGAGCACAGACTTTTAATGGGTTTGCTGGACTTTCACTGCAATTTCTCTGACAATTTGACAGTGGCAGTGAGGGATTTTCTAAACAGCGTTGACTGCCTGCTTTTGCAATGATATAGAGGGAAGGTGCAGATAATGTGCATTTTAATCTTTTCATATTTACATCCATCTCAATTTATCAGAGAGGGATTAAGAAATTAAAATAAAGCCTCTTTCTGAACAAAAACATGACCAAAGGTAGGGTTTGGGAGGGGGAGACAGGCATAAACACCCATGACAAAGCCCAGGCTCTGACCAACACCAGGGCACAGCTCAGCTCCCATCCAGTAGCTACTACTGCCTTAAAACAACACCTGTTAGCCTGAGCACACCCAACTCCTGCTCCTCCAGCAGCTCAACAACTGCAACTGTCATAAATTTAAAAAAATTAAGCACAAGATGTAAAGAACTCCAATATTTGAGCTTACAGTGTTTTCAAACACCATGCAAAGATGTATCTATTTTCCCTGCCATAACTGGTTTTGACAGTATCAATCTTGTCTGAAATCCCTGGATGGACTAACATACACAAAATTTCCAGGCCCTCCATCCAGAGGGTCACAAACTGCTTTCCCAACCTCACCTGGCTGGTTGCAGCCCCACCATCCCTCTGCTCCAGCTGTCCCAAGTTTGCAGCCAGGCTGTGAGAAAGGTTGACCTTAGGTTAAACTCCACTTCTTCATTATTTTTTTGTTGCCTACTTGAGTAATCAAAGGGAGGGCTTGAAGGGTCCTGTCTCTGGTGATGAGGAATTTTAATCATGGTGTGAGAAAGGCAAGGAGAAACCAGGGAAGGCATGGCGTGGTGAGGACATTCTGCGCAGGTGCCGGGTCCTGTCGGTGCCACCTCCCTGCCCACCTCCAAAACACGGGCACAGAGCAGCCGTCGCAAATACCTCGGCGCTGAGCTCATGTTTGCCTTGGCTGAGCAACCGGGCAAAACTGTGGGGCTGAAGAACACCTTGGGTTCGGCCCACCTCCCTGTAAGCCCCAAACCACTAAAATTTGCTAGATTTAAATTTAAAGCTGCGTTTTGGCTGCACTCCCCAGTCCTGTGTATTCAAGGCTCCAAGTGTCCCCCGGCATGGAGCAAAGTCCAGGTGCCGCTGCGGCACCACCCAATTCACCCTGAAGTCACTGTTGTTCACCACCCCGCCGACCACCCCCTCAGCAGCAGCTTAACACCAAAACTGGAGTGCAACACACCCCAGGGAGCACTCCCTATCCCCCCCTCTTCCCTGGCCAGGGACCAAGCTAGTCTCAAATCCAGCTTCTTGTGCCGTGACCCAGTAAGGGGGCCAGGAACTTAAGAATAAATAAGAAAAATAACCCAGCTTGTTGAGTCACACCAAACAGCCTCACCTTGCCTGCAAAATCCAGTGGCTGCCGAACGCTGTGGGCCGTGGGAGCGGGGTGGCTGCCGGCACACGGCTCCCGGGCACCTGTCCGGGTTCAAACCAAGCACCAACCTCCGGCCCCGCCTTGGCCAGCGTTCCAGGCAATCATTTACCAGCATGCAGCACACCGCTGCCAAAAAGCTGCGAGAGAGGCAGCCAGCTTTGCTCCTCATGTAAGAGATATTCCCCCCAAAGCAGCCAGGGCATATCCCCCACCACATTCTCCAGCACCCCAAAATCCAATGCATTTTTATTGTTTCCTTAGATCCTTGCAAGTCCTTGCTGTAACCTCTGGGGGTTTGGGGAGTCATCTCCAGCTCGCTGCCAGATACAGGATGTTATCAGTCTCCTTGGAGGGCATTGTTAAATAGGGCTGGGGGCTGCTCCTTTCTCTGCGTGCCCTCCCCTGCCTTCTGGGGAGGATCAGCTCCCACCCAAAACCAGCCTGGCTGCCCCTCTTCCCCCAAATCCCTGGCCTCATGAGGGAGCTGACAGGATGAAGGCTCATCCTTATCTGAGGGGACCTGCAATGCTCCTTGAACCCCTCAGTTCCTGCTTGGGAGGGACATCACAGGCTGCACTCAGCACCACCCTAGTTCAAAAAAACCCACCCTAAAACCCACCAGGCAATAAACCTATAAACATTCACCTTGCCCCCAGCATCACCTTTGCTGTTACCCACTCAGTTCTTTACCATCACTCAAAACCACAGCAGCCAGGGGAGAGTCTCATTGCTCCACTTGCAAATAAACCTCCCTCTTCATGAGTTTCTCTGCCGACCCCTTGCATTAATAGTGGGTGCCTTCATTACACCACCAGCTAGGAGAAATAATGGGCTTTTTTTGGGACAAGAATTACTTTTCTTGGGGAAGAGCAGCTTCTCAGCAGAAGGTGGGTTTCCAGCTGCCTCTGTTTGTATTTGCCTTAGGAGGTCACTTTGATCGTGAACCAGAAGTGCAGGCAGCTGCCAGGCCCTGCCCCTGCCCCAAAACAGCACCAGGGAAGCCAGCAGGTGGCTGTGGGTGCCAGGACACATGACGGCTGCTCCCAAAGGCCACTCATTTTATTCTTATCCCCTCCCCACTAGAGATTTCTAAATAATTTTTATTGGAAGTAGATTAACAAAATGACTAATTTTCTGTTCCCTTTCCCCATGTGATGGGTCCTAAAATTCAGGGTAGGGATGATTCATACCATGACTTCAGCAGATTTCCTAACTGAAAGTCAGAATTTCAAATGCTGACACTAAAAAAAAAAAAAAAAATTTTTAAAATTAAAAATCTCAGATCTTGCAGCTGTATTTTGATTCCTGGCCCTGCTGTCTCCCAGCCTCCCTGAAACTGTCAGGCTAAAGGAAGAGGAGATGAAGGAGTATTTCTGCACGTGCAGGAGGACACACAATTTGTTCCTGCAAACTGCCATCCTGATGGCTGCTGGGACTCAAGGGTTTGGTGACCTCCCCTGGCCCTGAAATGATACACATCCAGCCAAGAAAATTGGCCAGTCACCCTTCTCACAGAAGTGAGGACCACCCCTGGTTTGTAGGGCCACTTGCTGTGTGTCCTATGGGGTCTCTCAGAAGCTGAGACAGCACCTTCCAGCCAAGGACTGCAAGCACTTTGCAAGAGTCTTTCTACTACATTTTGCCACACACAAGAAAAAAAAAATCATCAAAGTCTGCTTTGGGGAAAAAACACCCCTTTTGCAGCCAACAGCAAGGCCCACTGCAACCCAAATCCCAAAGCACCCCAAACACCTCTACCACAGCTCCTGAAAAGGACCATCTGGAACCAGAATAGAGGTTTTGAGATGGGCAACCCACCAGCACTAATGTTTCACCCATTTTTGCAGGTTCACTCACCTCCCTCACTATGTCCACCCCCTGGCAGCGAGCAGGGTTCAGGGTCAGGTGGCAGGAGAGCAGCACCACAGGGAAGGCTTCCAAGAAAGCCTAATTAAAAGTGAAAGGAATCCAGAAGCCAGCCTTTCGTGTCAGGGTTTGGGCTGAGGGTAGGGTCATAAAGACTCACAGTTAATAAACTGCATTTGTACTTGAGAGCAGGCTGTGATGAGCCCGCCATCCACAAAGCACCAAGGTGTCCATGGGGACCAGCAGCTTTGCATCCCTTGGGATGCAGTGCAGGAAAATGCTGGGGTGCTCTCAGTTGTTTCATTTCTACTTCGAACCTGACCCTCTGGCTCCCCTCCAACCCAGTGCCAGGGGGATGCTCATCCCGGCCGTGTGCAGACACACCAATAAAAAAACCCCAACCCAACGCATGAGTAAGCAGCAGGAGGGGAGGGGAGGGGCGGCCCCGTGCTGCCATCCTCCATGCCGGGGCGCTGGCAGGCTGGCTGTGACTCACTGCCCTGCATCAACTGCTGCCGTGACATATCCAGCAGCTATTCAATACTTCCTCATGTCTCTCCCTGCTCGAAGTACCGGGCCCAGCTCCTGGGCACCAAAGGGGAGAGATGGTACTTGCCCACCTGCTGAAACCTCTGGTGGGGCAAGAAGCCTCCCTGTTACTCAGGTGACCAACACAGAGAAGATCCATAAATAACTGAAGCCTCCTAACAGCGCCTGCAGCAGGCTGGAGGGGATGGGACAAGGTCCAGGTTTCCCTCCAGACCATGAACTGTGTCCTCCTGCCTCAGGACCCTCTTTTGGAGTAGCATCACCTGCCCTTGGCTGAGCTGTTGCAGGGACAGCCATCCCAGGACAGAAGGCAGTGCTGTGGTCAGGGTGGACCAGCAGGGCTGGCACTGAGCTTGGATCAGCTATGGCAAGGTTTGATACCACTTCCCAGGCTGGCAGTTCCCATGCTGGGCAGAGATGACCATCCACATCTCTGAACAAGCTGTCCGTGCAGCAGAGTCTGGCAACCACCAATGGTCCCTGCCACCGCAGCTGGGAGCACCAGGCAAAGCCCCTGCCTGCGGCCACTTGGTGCATGACCTTTCCACCATTCCAGCTTGTCCTGAGGATGCAGGCCCCAGGATCCTGAAGGAACACATCCCCTGGCCTGGTGCAAGGCAGCCCAGAGGGTCACCTACCGAAGAGGGCAGTGCCCTGTCCTTCACCGTGGGGGCCATCAGGGTGCAGGCGGGACGCCTGCACAGAGCTCCAAACTGGAGCAGCAAATGGGTTACTTCATCCCCGCACAAAGAGTTGACACGGGTTAAACAAGCTCAAGAGGTGACAAACAAGTCCTGCCAGAGTGGTCACAGCCCAGAGAGGCAGCTCTTCACCCTTCCACCGTCACAGGGAGGGTGTGCAAGCACTTCTCACCCCCCAGGCCTAAGGAAGCCACCAGCTCTTATGCAAGGCAGCCACAAGCACCCAGGAGCAAGGAAGCAGCAGGCATGGGGCTCTAATTCACACCCAAGCAGCTTATTTAGGGGTGGCCATAATAACCCCATATCCTCAGTTCACCCATCATCCCCCATCCAGCTCCCTACTGTGACATGTTGTGCCTGACAGAAAGCCCTAAAACTTAGCAAATTACCAAAATAAGTAACTTAACCTGAAGGTGCATTTTTACCAGAGATGTGTGGATGGACCCGAGCCCAAACACCCCCCAGGGTCTGCTGCCTTTCAGTAGCAAACAGCTTCTGCTGGGGGCATCCTACAATGCATAATGCACCCTTGGCATCAGCAAAAGTTACATCTGTGTTTCAAGGGCTTTTTGCACTAAAGGAGATCAAAGGAAAACTATGTCTTGTGGCATTTGCATGCTCGAGAGCTAAAGCATGACTTGAGCCAGAAGTCATAGACCACCACCAAAATCCTCTGGCAGCCCAAGGGGGGCATGTCCCACACAAGGATCTTGCAATCTTGCAGGAACTGCCCAAAGAGATAGATTTCTGGAGAGCCGTAAGCACCATGCCAGCAACCCCCCATTAAGAGAAAAATAGAGGCTTAGAGATTTTCTGCTCCACTTCCTCCCAAAAATTACAGACCCATGCTAACATGCCTGAGGAGGCTGGCCAGTGTTGAGCAGGGCAGGAAGAGTCAGGGACAAATCCTGCCCAGGGCTGTGACGCAGGATGGGGACAGTCCTCAGGGTGATGGCCTTCAGCAGGGATTTAGGGGAGGGAGGCTCACATCATGATTGATGTCAAAGACACTCATTCCATCCCACCCCCATATGTCAGGATTTCTAGTTTTTAACCCAAGCTTTTGTGTCTGTTACAGCATCAGACCTACATGGAAACTTCACTGTGAAAAAGTTGGGAAACCTTTTCTCCCTCTTAGACAAGTTAAGATTAAGATTTGTGGCTATGGCAGGTCAGCATTGAGAGTCATGTGAAACATCAAGAATCACAGGCAGTGACATTTTAGGGATGATTACTAGTCAGTCCACCCCACAGATGAGCCACCATCCAAAAGCTCATTATAAATTAAAAGCAGCAAAATCACCCCTCCACCTACTGCACACACTCACATTACAGCGCTTCAGCCTGGAAGCGGAAGGATCATCTTTCACACCTTCCCGCATCGCGTTTCTCCCCTGCAGCACTAATGTTTACTGTCCACGGGGGAGAAGAGCTGGCAGGGCTGGCTAGGAAAGCCTGCCCTAAACATGAAGGTTTGCAAGGGAACCATTGGCAGCACCTGCTATTCCTGTAACCATTACCATCAACCCCAGTCCCACATGCAAAGAGTGACTTCATGAAAGCAGCTGGAAGTAAATCTGTAGTTTCTTCCCAAGGGGGAGACGCAAAATTAGCAACAGTTTGTAGATTAGAGGGGAAAGAGGAAAGGCTTTTGCAGTACCATGCTCTTTTTTTACCTCATGCAGTTGTGTGCACCCTGATGCCATGCCCAGGATGGACCTAGCTTTGCCCGCAGTACAGGGGCAAGACTAGGTCTAGGTATCTTGGGGCTCTAGGCTGATCTAGATTAGGTGCATTGTCTTTAGGGGATGACTCACAATCCAGCTCTTAAAAGGCAAGCTCTGAGGGGGATTTGCCAAAGCATCCACACAAGCACAACCATGGCACTCATATGCCAGCAGGTCCAGAATGTCTGCTGTGTTCATCTTCCACAGCATTCAGTCATCAGCGAAAGCACGATGCAGTTTGTGAGCATTCCCCTGTTATTACACACAGTCCATTCCCCAAGTCAGAACACAGCTTATATTTGTCACCACACAGAACACAGGAGGAATCTTGAGAGGGAAGAGCCTGCTCAAGCCTTGGAAATACTCCTCCCCAGCCAAAGAAGAGAAAGAGAACTTCCATTCCCCCGCACCTTCAAGGACGAGACAAAACAGGGAAAACCCAGGCAATGAGGTCTCTCTCCCAATGCCTCCAGGAGAGCCAGAAACGACCCTCAAAGCGCAGCTTCCTTGAGATGCTCACCCAGTCCGGCCCAGAGGATGAGATGAGCCTTGGCAACCTATAATGCAAGTGGAGACAGACGCTCTCCCTGTCTCCTGTCAAATTAATCAAGAATTTAATCTCCATAGGATTACAGGAAAATTCAGGCTCCGTAGCTCTCCTGCAAGTAGGACCAGGGACATAGAAAAGTCAAATGACCTACAAATACTGTCCCTCCAACCTGCCTTCCAGCCTCCTTTAGAAGTGCTGGTGTCAGCCACCAGCAATCCTCTTTCCACTCCAATTCTCCTCCTACAAGAGAGGGTAATTAACAAATTAGCAAATGCACAACCAGGGATAAACCTTCCAGATTTTATTCTCCATTTCCAGAATAACTTGCAGTTTCCTACCCTGCTTCAGAAAGCAGCCAGACGTCAAGGACACACTGCTGGGTGTCCAGAAGAGAGGATGCACTGATGAATATGCAGGTGCATGCTGTCATGGATATTTATTTATAACTTTGTAGGATTAAAAAGGATTTTAATGACCCTTTGCAGAGAGCTGAATAGGCTCCTTTGTCTCACATACACAGACACAAAGACAAATAAACAAGAGACTCAGAATGAATCCTGGCTGAAACCTTTGATAAGACCCTTGGGTAATTTAGAAGTCTCTGCTTTCACACTACCTGGCACATGACTAATTAGGTGGAGGTGCTATCAATCCCTGCCTGAACCCACCCAGAGACAATAAGCTCTTTAAAGCAGTAAAACCACAGCATTTCTCCAGAGAGGCAAGTGCACCTGGGACATCCATCCAGGGGTACAAATCACAGTCCTACAACACGTGATGGAAATCATGGCTGCATGATCAACTCTAAACCCCCAAACTGCCTTGCTGGACCTTTGGTTGAAGGGGTTTTAATGCCAGCAAAGGGCTCCACCTCCTGCTCCATACATAGGTCCAGCACTTAGCAATACCTGAAGGACTAAAATGGGATAGGAACACGTGCTGGGGATTGGGCCAGCACTCCTGCCTGCACAGAGTGGCAGACTCAATAAAAATATATTGTTTCTTCTGAAGCATTTAGGTGCTTAATCCTCATGCAACTAATGCTCACATGGGGTTGCTTTGGGGAAACACGTACTTTAGAACTTCCTAGCCCAACTTCCTCCCAGCAGGTCATTAAAAAGCCAAATGAATTCAAAGAGGACAAGACCAAATCCAATGTCTCAGCCTAGGCATGAATGCATTAAGACATTCCAAAAAGTACTTGAGGAGAAGTAGCTTTGAGGGACAGCTAGTCCTCAGCATGCAGCATCTCAAAGATTCAAATGTTTCTAATCCCTCCACTCCTGGGTCCCAATGATGCTTCCCTTCCAGAGTGAGAGAGCAAATGTCCTTTTCCAACATATGATGCTGTGTTTGCAAGATTTTTAAAAGACTAGAAAGAGCAATAAAAAAGGTCTTTAAAAAATCCAGCAAAAACCCCCAAACAACTACAGGAATCCTTTATGCCCAAACACCTATGCAGACACAGCTTTTTTTTCCCCACTGATGGTGGGCAGGTGGGAATACCTTGGATCACATATGATGTGGTACAACCTTGTGCCCAGGCTGGGTTAGCCCTTGGAAAGTCTCGCAGAGCCACTCCTTTGGGATGGGACCCTACAACTTGACAAGCTGCCCTGAGAAAGTCCTATCCCAGAGGAATCAGGGCAGGGAGAAGGGGAAGGAGAGATGACTTCAGAGCAAGCCTGGGAAACACCTAACTTTCTACAGGCACAAGCCATCAAGCAAAGACCTGGGCATACTGGTCAAGACCCAGGGAGACCATGAGCTGCTTTCTGACAATTAAGTTCAGAGAAGAGTGCGTGCATTTGTGTTGCAGGAACCAGCCAGCACCGATCACAACACGCAAAGAGGTCCACCCAGCGTTCCCACTGCACGCATGTTTGGCTCTCAGCAGAAAGGAGTGCTGACACCTCCAAACATTGCCAGAACTTGGAAAAAAAAATAAAAATTGGCAAGTGAAAACAGCAACCACAAAGCCTCCAAAAAAACCAACACAACCCACCCTTATTCTTATCTAGAGATGCCTATGGTGTTTATCCAACCTGCTGCACACCACCGGCTGCCTCAGGCAAGCATCCAGAGGCAGAGACCTGCTCCCTGCTGCACACTCACATTTCCTGGGGAAAGCAATGTTCACAGCAGGAATCATTAAACCAGCAAGAACCCTACAAGTGCTCTCCCAGTCGGACAGCTTCACAACACCATCTGGGTGCCAATGGTTTCCCTGGGCTGGCAGGAAAAGCAGGGAGCAGAGGGGAAGCTGCCGCTCGCTGGGCTTCTCTGCCAACACAGCTACTCTCCTGCAGGATGCTCTAGGTGCCTCCAAAGTCCCCGCTGTGCTGAGGAGCACAATGCTAGGTCTAACACCATGGAGGACATCCATGGAGGGCTCTGGATGCTGAAAGGCTGTTGAGAGCACTGTGACATTCCACTGTCAGTCCTCCCAGACATGCAGGAGGCACCTGGGGGGGACACAGGAAGGTTGAGCATGTGGCTCCAAAGATGAAGAGTTTCAGCAGGACCCGTACTGCAGCACGGTTAGGAAGCAGTAGAAAAAACCTTCTCAAATTCAGATGGTGCTCAACTGCCCCAAAGTTTCCATCTTAGGGCTGATCCATCCATGTGTTTGGTTAAGAAGTGTTTCAGATTATTTCCCCCCTCTTTTTTTTTTTAGCAACAAGTTATTCTAGATGACTAGCCTGGGGCAGCTGGAAGCACCCCAACCCTCAAGAAATGCTGACTCCAGCCCACAAAAAGCCAGATAATCAGCCACTTTTAGGAGCTCCTGAACTTGGCATCTGAAAAATGGAAGGACATAAAAATGTTAGCAATCCTTTAAAACAATAGGATTCTGATAAAAACCTTCAGTGGAGCCACGCTTATGCTTTAATTTGAATACACAGGTTTACAAGGGCTTAGACAAGTTGGGACAGATGGAAGAACATCCTTTAAAAAGATGCTCTTGAAAACAAAGCATACACACAGAGCTGACACTTAAAGTGTCCCTCACGCCTTTATTTAAACTTGGGCACAGAGCAACACATTGTCAAGCAGCACCTGGATTTCTACCTAGCTCACCACAGCACCCAACCTCGCATGACTCCAGAAAATACTCTGCTCTGAAGCCTTGGCACACACATTGTTGCCTCCCAGCCAGGGAGGATTAACCCTTTGTCTGGAATTGGTCCCAAAACATTCCCTTCCCAGCACATGGAGAAACAACAGAACACAGACTTAGGTAAATTCTGAGCCACCACTGGAGGTTTTTCCTACAGAAGACAACATGAACAAGACAGAACAGAGAGATGCTGAAAAACGTGGACGGGATGAACCAGTGTGGACCATGAAGATGCACTCAAGCAATATTTCCCTGCAGCACGTGGCGACAGTGAAGGCAACCGCAGGACACATCTCCACTATGGGGGTGGACAACACACCCATGTTGCCAGATATCTACCTCTTTAAGACCTGGGTAAAACTAATTCCCATGTCCCTCTCACACTCATTCGCAAAGAGTTTTATATTTTAGAGCAACTGGCATACCCTTGCTAGGAAATAGTGCAGGACCCCCAGCACCACAGTGCCGAATGCTGTAAGTGCTGGACATCCGCAGGTGCTGCAAGCAGCACTCACTGGCCTCACAACTTTGAACGACACGGTGGAAAAAAGGCTTCAGGAAAATGCATGCACTTGTGGGAGCTTCTGGATTTCCATGCCATTTCTTTCAAGAAGGCACAGGGAAGCCAGTGGAGTTATGCTGAGAGGGAGTCCAGGCACCGTGCTCAGGCTCCCCCAGCAGATAACTGGGATGTGGGAGGATTCCTGGCATTCCAACGGTACCAGCAGAAGGTAAGAACATCCTCCCTTCCCCACAGCCCCTTCCTGAGAAGACACCACCGGCACTGCCTGATAAGGAAAACCAGCAGCATTTGGAAAACGCTTCCCACTCCTACCCACTGCAGATACAGCACGTGCACACGGTTTGCTCTCTTCTCCCTAGGAAGAGCTGCAATTCCTGCCTCACGAGGAGGGCAGCTCCCCACAGAGCCGCCCCTCGAGGGGAGCTGACAGGTGTGTGCAGCATCACTGCCCCATCCCGGCAGGCGCCAGGGCTCCGCCATTTGACAGCGGAGCTCTGGCATTCGTGCTCCCACACGCTGCCGGGGCCCGGTGCCTGCCCGGCAAGTCCCGGCAGAGCACGGGCCCGGGCCCGCGAGCGCGCCGTTAGCACCGGCATCCCGGGCAGCGGGCCCCGGCCCACGGCGAGCAGCAGCCAAAGCTCCCGTCTCGCCTCCTTCGACCATTTCTCACCCGTTTACGCCTAATTTCTCCTGAAATCTGCCATCCCAAGGGGAGTGCCGTGGGCTGTGCCTGAGGCAGCCGCTCTGAGTCAGAGGTGCACGGCTGTGACCCTTTCTACTGTACAATACCCTTGAACCCACGTTTGGGTTTCTAACCTGCAATTACAAAGTGCTGTTGCAGGGCAGGAAAAAAAAAAATCGGAGAGGAGTTTGGTGTCCCGTCCCCCCCGCCCTTCTTCCCCCCGCAGCAGGCCACAAGTGGAGTTACGAAACAACCTGCCAACCTGCCGGCAGAGTTCACAGAAGGCATCAGAAGTATGCGGCTGGAGCCTGGCTCTTATCGAGGAATTTAACCCTTCTCCTCGGGGAGACGGAGACGTCTCTGAAAGGAGAAAGGACGGGCGGTTTTTCCCCACGGATGCGAGGGGAGGAGGCTCCTGGCACGGGCAGCTGAGACCCCCACGCCGCCTCGGCTCCTCCGCTGGGGGCTCTGGACAGCGTTTGCCGCGCCGGTGGGGCCGCGACGCTGCTCCTGCCAGCGGGGCCTGAGTGCACCGTGCTGGTGGGCCGGAGCTGCTGGGGATGCCTCGGGCAGGTGGGAGGCAAAGCCACCCGGTGCTCCACCGACCGGGACACGACCGGCGCGGCACCGGGCAGGTGGCGGCGCGGCTCGGGGTCTCGCCAGTGCCGAACGCCGCTCCCAGTCACCCCAGCCCGGGATCTCCTTACGGGATCCGGGGTTACTGCGGCGCCCTGCCCCAAGCCAGCTGCTCGCCGCCCCTGCCCCACTTTGCAACCCCGTGGGGCTGTCCCCCGCCCCGGTGGGCNAGGTGAGCGCCGCCCCCGCCAGGTGAGCGCCGCCCCACGCACGAAACCCGCACCGTCACCTCGGCTGTTTAAAAAAAAAAGTCTGAAATTCTTCTTTTAAAACCTCCCCCAACAACCTTAAATTCTTCTCTTTTAAAAAAGTCATAAAACCCCTCTAAAAAACCAATAAATTAAAATTCTCCTTTTAAAATAAAATCTTAAATTCTCCTGTTTGGTTGTTTTTTTAAGAACTCATAAATTCTACATTTTCATCCTAAACTCTTAACTTTAAAACTCTCCAACCAAAATAAAACTCCTATAAAAATCTTTTTTAAAGTATTGAATTTTCCTTTTATTTAAAAAGGTTATTAATTTATCTTAAAAAAAATTCTGAAAACGTTATCATGTTTTTTAAAAGAAGACTTAAAATCTCCTTTCCTAAAAACAAACCAAGAAAACCACACTGTACTTCCCTGTCCCCGACTCCTGGCTCTGTGGGGCCATATGAGCAGGCTCATTCCCGGCTGGAAGCGCTCAGCCTGTCCGACAGCAGTGCCCAGACCTCCACCTGCCCCAGCAGGTCCCTGAGTAGAACAGAGAAAACAACCCCTTTTTGGAGAGGAAGAGCTTGGCCTGGCACAGGAGGAGGGTGCAGCCCTCAAGCCTCGTGCCCTTCAGCTGGCTGGGGGCTTAAAACACCCTAAAACCGCAGAGAGATGATGGCAGGGAGACAGGTTCAGCCGGTTTTGGAAGAAGCAGGTGTCTGCTGCTGTGCTGGAGGCTTTGGAAACTTCTCACCTCCTCCCTCCGTCAGCTTTTTCCATCCTACCTCTCAAAAAACCCACCTGAAAGCTCCCCCCACCCTGCATATCAATGCCTGTCCTCCGTGGTCCCCCAAACAATGGGGATGGCTGTGATGGCATCAGCATCCCATCCTCCAGGTCTCTGCTGGTGAAGATGCTCCAGCAAGGCCTGTGCTGGTGCAAGCCCAGTGCCAGACACACAGTTGCCTTTGTATTTCTTTATCCAGAATGTCTTGTGAAGTGTCCTACTACTCATGAGAAAGGATAACCCACCCATCAGACCCTGGATCCTGAGATGACTGCTCCAAAACAGCTTTTGCTGCTCCACCACAAAATGTGTGTTAATTTTAACTCAGTCAGAAAAATCCCCATCTCATGTGGGCCTTATGATATCCGTATCTAAGGTTTATGATATCCTTCACTATTCCCTTCTCCACATGGAAGCTGCTGGGATTAGGAGGTGATGCAACACACAAGTATGTAGCTGTCACTCGGCAGCTTTAATTGGGTTTTTAAATGAAGTTTTCTGTTGTTCTGACATATTCCTCATAATTATGATCTCCTAAAATCAGATAGTACATCTGACGCTCCGTAACACAGGCCATGCCCTGGAGACCTTACAGCACAGGAGGAACAAAGATCTATAAAAGAAAACAACAAAGGCTGTTCTCAGGAGATGAATATCTTATTTAATAGGTTGGATACTCTTCTGAGATCCCAATCGGACACAAGCTGAGCGGAGGTTCATTTGCCACTAGCAAGGATGGTTGTCTTACTTTTAAGAAAAAGATTTTGAGTTTTAAATCTTTCTACCTTTAGCAGGTTGTAAAAAGATTGGAAATCTTTTTTCACTTGTAAAGTTATTACTGTGAAAAATAAATAAACTAACTCTGACTCGAATGTCTGCGTGATCCCTTGATTCCTCACCCTACAAAGAGTTCTCCACACCTTCTATCAACTGAGATGGATAAAAATGTCTCAGGTGTAATTTCACCCTGGTGAGCTTTTCCAGACTGGCTCATGGACCATCTTCTCCAGCCATAGCTCTGTCTCAGCCCACCTTCAGATTTATTCTTAAAGCTCCTGTGATGCAGAGGCCATGTTCAGGGACTGACCAGGAATAGTGAATGAGCTGATTTCCAGGTTCGTGCTCACTGGTTCCTCGCTGGGTTTCCTACAGGTGTATCTCAGAGCTTTGAAAAGTCACGTGCTTGTTGTACACTGAGCAGTCAGGCTGCTTTAGGGAGGAGAGCAATGCTGTCTCAGCATCCTGAGCAGCTGAATCATAACCAAGCAGGTCCTTTGGTCTCTCCAGCAGAAGATGAGATAGTAATCCTATCTGAGTTTCTCCGAAGAAGATGATGCTGTCCCACTGCTGTGCTCAGGAGCACAAGAAGAAGCGTCCTTGTTCTGAGGCTTCTTAAGATACAGAATACACTCGCACAAAAACCCCCTCCTGAGTACAAACGTGCTGTGGGTGAGCAGCAGGTCAGCAGCTGTAGCCTCTCTTAGCAGAGCACATCTTCCCTGGGACAGCCACCCAAGCCCAGCAGTGTTAGTCGGTGCTACAGTCTATGGTCAGTGTGGGGGATGAGAGGAAAATGGGTATTTGAGGCACCAGGATCTGCAGAGCTGCTGAGTTTTGGCTTTTGGCACAAACCCAAAACCCTCTGAGCTGTGGTTGGGAGGGGAAAGTAGAGGTAAGTCTCTTTTTCAGGCCCCTTTCTAAAAGGAAAGAGTGGGAAGCCAGATTTTCAGAGGTGCCCCACATCCCCTGCTTCCTACAGGAGCTGGATGTGGTCAGCATCATGGCTGTCAAACCTTCCTGCCTGCTTTCCTGTCCTTCTCCCCTTACCAAGGACTCCTTGAGGCCTTGGGAATGTGCTTCCAGATTCTGCAAGCCTCAGGAGATTTGTCAGTCACTATCCTTTCCTGACACAGCTACAACATCTCACGTACCTCAGAGAAATTACCCAGTGCATCCCTTGCCTGGCTGAGCACACAGAAGGGCACGTTTTCCCCAGAAGATGAGTTTCTCGCTCAAATAAAGATGATCATCCCCAAAATCCCAGTATTTCCAGGAAAAGCCTGGTACCAGGAGTGAAAAGTGGTCAGTACAATATGGCATGTTGATTTTCTCTTCCAGCAGACACCCTCTACCTCAAAAGCTGTAATCCAAAGCTAGAGGTAAGGACCTCTCTCTCTCTCTCTCAACAATATGTATAAATAATACATATAATTACATCTATAAAAATATTTATATATACATACATGAGAGTATTGCCTTCTGTTGTTCAACATACATTTGTAGCAGTGTTACAAAGTGCTCATTGACCCTTTCAGTACACTTAGGGCTTTGGGAAAATTTGGAGGCTATTAAGTTTTCCCAAATTTCTTTGGAAGGCTTTGAACCCACCATATATCTTCTGGCAAGGGTTTTATTTTGTGACCATACACTGTTTTGGTGAGAGACAGCAGACGCTGCCTCAAGTGTAACAAAAGGGCTTCTCTGGAAAAATTTTTCCTCTGTTTCTAGGACAACAAGAGACATGAGAAAGAAAAGATGCTGCAGCATCACAGGAAAGCCAAATTGGGGCTTGGCACCGCAGAGCCCTGCAGCTGACTCCCAGGGTACTACAGACTCTGCCCCCTCATTTCCACCTGCAACCCTGCTTGGGCTAGGGCTTGCAGGAAGGAGAGACCTTGGACTGGTGGGTAGGTGAGCTGTTCTCCTTCAAGGGTAGGCCTTCTGACCTCTGAAATGTGATGTATTTCCTGTCCTCCTGCTTTATGCAAGGCAGTATTCCTTCTGCTTCTGCAGCAAGCCTGGAAAAGTTGCTGAGCACTTGTCTCCTGCAGCTGCAATAGGAATGGGGATGCTCAACAGCAGCCTGCAGGATTGCAGACTGAATCAGTCAACTCTTTGGCTACGCTGGTATTATGTCCTTGGATTGCCCTGTGTAGGCATACAGCCCGTTCCCAAAAGCACTGACAGCCACTGCAATGTCTGCATGTGCCTCTCTGCTTTTCACATCTCTGGTGGTGAGCACTGTGAAGGGAGACCTGCAAAAGGTCTCATGAAAAGTGGTGTCCAGCACACTCACAGTACAAGAGGAATATGAAACCCATGATAGAGTCAGAGCCAAAAACTCCAGGTCTCTACATCCTCCAGAAGTTTGCACTGCCTGGTCTTTGCTAGAATGGCTCTTGCAAAAGGTCCAAACAAGCAAAATCTACCTTCAAAGTGAAAGTGAGTGACTCAAAATGAGAAGCAGGGCTCTTACATATCCCTTTCGCAATAAAAAGTAAGGAAAAAATGTGATTTAGGTAGGTTGGAGCTCCTGCATTCCCATTCGGCAAACCCAGGGGAGAGCATGGCTGGATCATTACAACTTCATTGCCATTCCCCACTTCAAACAGCGAGCTGAGCTGTGTGACACTGGGAGCAGGGGAGGAAAAAACAGCTGAAACAATGGTGGATGGAAGTGAGAGAGAGAAAATGGATGGGTGAAACAGAAAGGGGAAAAGGCAACAGTATCAGGAGAAGAAAAGATGCCCCGGGCACATCCCGCAAGGTTTTGTTTCCCGTCCAGGTGCTGGGCAGAAGACCTGCTTTTCGCCTAGGAAATAGCCTCATTAATTATGGCTGTTGAGTATGGGAATGCAGCAGCTCTTTGCCATTCTGCTGCTCGGGCAGCCTGTGACCCGAGCCGTTTGGGTTTCCCAAGCATTTAGCAGTGTGGTCATGCTAATTTAGTTCGGTTTTTCAAAGGCTTGTGGGGAAAAGTCCTCTTCTTCCCAGAGGCATTGAAAGTTTTGACCTCCTGACCCTCCCTTTTACTAGGAGGTTCAAAAGCAGCATTGCAGCTGTTAAAGTTTTTCTTCATACCTCAATGATTCTCTGATGGGGGACCAAGCTGGTGTTTATCTAGGCTTGACCTCTCTTCTTTGAGCCCGGAGATGTCTCTTTCCTTCAGTGCTACAGGCAGGGCAATGCTGGAAACCTCCCTGCCTTTCCATTCACTCCCTCCCTGTGTGCAAATGCACCAGTACCCATTACTAATCCATCCCCCACCAGGAGCTGGGGCTCTCGGCACTGATCCCATTTGTCCATCACGCTGCAGATTCATTTACATTTAATCCACCATGACTTGTCTATGAAACACGACCCTCCTCCTGCTCTGATGTTGGAACCTGTTTGGCTTCCAAAAGTCAACCGTTGGTTTCAGAGGAAAAAAAATTCCCCTTCCCAACAAGCTGACCTCGCATGGACCTTCGGTGTCTCATCCTCCCCTCCACTGCCAAGGCTCATTATTTGCAGGGGACATTCTCCCCTTAATTTACATCTTCATCACACACCGCATCCAGGGTGACAGGCTCCCTCTTCCTTAAGGGCCGAGATCCATCACAGCACTTGAGCACAGGTTTAATGTCAAGCATCTTGTCTCAGGATGTCGCTCCCATGTCACATCCCTTAGCTGAGACATTGGAGAGAGATTGCCTGATTTGTTATTGTTGCATCCTGGATATTTACTCACAGCAGCCCGATTTTCAAGCCAGGACAGGGGTGGTGCCTTCTGCTTTGCACAGGTCTCACCAGCTCATCTCAGCGCTGAAGCATTAGGTTAGGATGCAAAGTGAGGTGTGAGAAGGCAGGAGAGGAATCGTCTCTGAACTACTCGTCCCCAGAGCTGTGGGATTAACCACACTCACACCGACAGATTAGGGTCATTAACGTAGTCATTAAAAAAAGGGAGAGTCCTACTGTGAATAATGGCAGGTGCTTCACACACTGGCAGGTGCCTGGTCCCTGTGGTGGAGGCTTGAAGGTGATGAGATAGCGATGAGTGTGAGACGTCTCCAAGGCAGGAGCAACACTCACCCTTTTTACGACTCTCCTGCCATCTGAAAATGGAGGCAAGCACAGGAAGGTGCATGGATGAAGGTCTGACTGACCCTGGACCACGCCCCCAGTGCCCACATTGCACTCTGCAGAAAGGTGCTTGCGATCGAAGCTGGGATAGGGGCCTGCTCTCTGGGATCCTGCACCCCTGCTCAGTTATTATCTCTTTAGGTGAGCTCAGCTTCTCAAGCTGCAAAATTGGGATAATGTTTACTTTGCTTCCAGGGGTGTGGAGGAATAATTAATTAATGTTTATGAAATGCTTCCAGATCCCTGAACAAGAGGGGTGAGATAAGCAGCGAGGGTTCATGAGGTAGGTGGAAAGTGTTACAATGAATTATTGTGATTCAAAGGTAAATTACTGTTATTGCTGCCTAATAAGCAGACACAGCCATTAGCCTCTGACAATCTGATTTCTAACTCTGTTCATTCCTTTTCCCCTCCTTCTTCCCAACAAAACAGTGGTTTCATCTTTGCTACTCACACCCAGTTGAAGTTGACTATAATAACCTGATAAATCATGTGAGGCTGACCCTGGTGTTTGTGGATGGGACCTGCAGCAGAACAGCTTGCACCACTGCCATGAGCTTCTCACCTGTGATGGCATCTGGGGGAGGGAGACCTTCCTTTGCAATGGGGAGCATCCCCAGATGCAGTCTCCCATCCAGCTTCAAGCCACAAACTTGCTGTGTGAGTGCCAAAGCTTGTGGCAGGTCAGGAGGTGAGAGCGCCACGATGTGATCCCACCGCTCACGGCTACCACCCCTCAGGTGGGCTGGGAAATGTGTCCTTGTGCATGGCCTTTGCTTAGAAAGGCTTAAATCCCAGGAAAGACCTTGCACTGGTGATGGGTAGGAGGGCACAGGGGCAGTGACACAGTCAGCAGGCACACGGGAGCTCGGAACTGCTCTAAGCTGAGCTGAAAACAGTCCTTAGGCAGTTTGGCCATCTTTGCCTGGAAACCAAAGCAAACCTGACCTGTTTTAAAGCAGTGTGAGTAATGTGAATCCTGGGCTGGTGTGAGCAGGTTTTTCTGGTTCTTGCTCCAGCTATTTCCCCTCCTTCCCTGCCTGGGCTCCCAGTTTCGAGCTGGGAGGGCACCTAAGCCTGGCACAGCTTCCACCCTTCAGGACACCTTTTCCCGCTCTCTCCCCGTGCCATTCGCATTGGCCCCTAATTGCTTTTCCAACAGGTCCCCCTGCCAGGCTGTGCTCTCAGAATGCCCCCATTACACAGCCAGCCCCGCATCTTCAGCCTCATAGCCCTCTCACACCACCAGCACCAGAGGTTCTCTCCCACGCCTCGCTCTGCTGGGGTTGCTGGTGCCAGGTGTCAGAGCACAGCACAGTCTTGCACCAGCTCTGTGCCTTGGTGGTCTCCAAGCGGGGACCTTGGGCAGAAATAAGGAGGGTCCCAAGCCTGGATTGCTTTAGGTACTGACTTGGACATCCAAGACCAGCTCTACACACAAACTCATAAAGTACAAGCAAGCTTTCTAGTTTCTAGTTGTCCTTTTTATACTCAAAACCTTTCTTTTTAATTTTTTTTCCCCCTGCTAGGAGGACCAGGGTTATGTATGAACACCCCAGTTCAGTAAGATGTAGCCCAGTTCACCTGGGCTGGAATCCAACACTGAAGACTTAAACCCCTGCAAGATTTAAGCCTGAGTTTCAGTCCTGTTGAGTCAAAGGTCTTTGGAGAACTGGACTGAAAGCCTAAAATCATTCCAGCTCCTCTGTGCCTCCCTGGAAATCCCAGTCTGGTGGGAAAGCAGCTGTCTCTTTTAAAAGTACAATGAAGATAACAAGAGTTATCCTCAGTTGATCAAGTCCTAACTGGGTCCTATATGCACCTGTAACACACAAATAATACCTAAACAAAGAGGAACAGAGATTTTTTGTTTTCCTCTTTGACAAAATTTTGCAGTCTTTATTTTAATTTTAAAGATAAATTGCTATCATCTTCAGGGGATGGATTTCTTATTAGCTATCGATTTTACATGAAGATGTTATTTGTCAGGATACTTTACCTGCTCTCCATGTCCAGAGTACTTGAGTAGGATAGGTGATGTCTGCTGGAATTCACTTGGGGAGCCAAATAGAAAATAGATTTTATAACCTCCTCTGCTAAGAATAAATAGTACCCAATACACTACAAAGTATCATTGTCTTCTTAACCGGGGTTTTTCTAGTAACTACATAAATCATGCAAAGTCGCTTTTCCATTTGTATGTTAGCAGCATGCCTGAAACAGAAATATCGTCCAACAGATGCACATTCAGCATGTATCTTCCTTTCTATTGGAAAGTCAGTAAATTGGCTTTTGCTTCCATAATGCTGAGCTCTTGGCAATTTTTGAGCACAGCCGTACTCAGCACACAGCAGGCAGCTCTAATAACAGGCAACCTAAGCAAAAAGGAGGATTTAGACTGCCCTTGCTCACCGAGATTTTCCACCTCTTAATAGTCAATATTTGCCTTCGGGCTGTGGGTTAGTTAAAGAAGTCAGGCCAGCTCTGTACCAGTGAGGCTTTGCAAAGTGCTGCTCATCTCCTGCAGCGTGTGTGAGCCAGCACAGCCCAAAACACACACAGCAGCCCCGAGGGGGACATCTCACACAGCACATGTAGTCCCCTCCGAACAGTGCTCTGGCGAGTCCTGCTTTCCTACCAAGCATCCCCCCTTTCCCCCCAGGCATGGGAAATACGCCTGGCTGCCATTCAGAGTGGGAAACAACTGAAAAGCCAGAAACTTTAGACGGGGTGAAGCCTGGACTGTGTCGCCCTCAACAAGTGGGAGTTTTAGAAAACACCACCTTTGTGAAACCGGAGAGAGAAAACAATACAGAGCCTGGCATGGGCAATGAAATATGTATGTACCTAGGACCTCATCCAGCCCTCTCCCGCCACTGTACCTCTTGCCTTTGCATTCAAGGGGCACTGGATCCCATCCAAAAACGATGCAGGGGAACAAATGTAGCCCTGGCAACCCCACCGAGGGCAGGGAGGAACAAAGAGGACCCCCGGGCTGAATTTGTTTCTATTTTTAATCCTTATCTTTACCCATCACCCCCATGCATGGAAAGAGGCTTCTCAGCTGTATAGATTTGCATTGCTATGGGAGTTTGAAGTGATAAAACATTTGGCCTGCCTATTCAGAAGCAATTAGTGATTCAAAGCAGCCTGAGACATCTTAAAGGGGCCTGGTTTTCCAAGAGACAGGTGCTCTGAGCTGACTTCAGGGGAAAACAAAGTTTTTTTAGAAAAAAGAAGTCACTGGCTGCTTGAAAATACAGTTCCTTCAAGACTTAGTGATGAAAAATAAATATTGCACAGAAAATTCTAGATTAGGCTGGTAAAATCTGGGAGGAGGTGGGGAGAACAGGCCTGGTTTACAGTGCTGGTAGAAGTAATGTTTATCTATCTATTGAACACATATAATTTATATTTTTATCTTATGGGTTTCCCCTCCACCACCATGACTAACGCGGGCAGAGCCAACTCCCACTAAGGCTGCCATCCCAGCATCCCTGTCCTGACAGCATCAGCACCAAGACAGGATTTCTCACCCACATCTCCTACCAAGAGAGGAGGCATTTTTTTGAGCATTGCTGCTCTTAGACCTTTAAATCTATCTCAGCAAAAGGGCAGCTTACCAGCCTTTAATCTGACTGCAGTGACCAGCACATCCTTGCTGCCACTGTTGCAGGGCAAACTGAGGAAAGGAGCGAGACCTGCACCACAGCCCATGCTGTTACAGGCTGTGGCAGGATGAGAAGCCCTGGGAGGGCAGCATGGGGATGACTAACTCTCAAGGTCCCTGGGAAAAGCCAGGAAAACCCATGCTAAGGGCAGAATTGCCCATGCAGAGACATCAGGGCAGGACGAGCTGGTATACTTATGTTCAATGCAGAGGAGAAAACATCCACTCTCCCCCTGAAGGAGTTGTCCTGTGGTGTCCTCCCCGTGCAGCTCCTTTTCTCCCTTTATCACCAGGAGACAAAGAGGTTCCTGCAACAGGCAACTGAGAGCAAATTGAGGGTTTTGCTTTGTACTGTGGAGGCTCCAGCTTCTCTCTATCCCCATGCTATCGAGTTATGCTGACACAACCACTGAATTGCTGGGTTCAGGAGAAAAAAGGGAGGAGGAAGAGATCTCTAACTTCCATCCGGAGGCGTCTTCTCCTCCCCACTGTACTGTGTACAGCACCTGGACTCCCTGCAAAAGCATCCCAGTCAGCCAAAGTCGTTTCCACTACACGTGCCACGTTGCCCGGGGGCTGCTGCTGGGGCTTTGCCAGGCAGAGAACAGCACAAGAAGACTGCAGGAAAGGGTAGGGCTGATTTAAAAAAAAAAAAAAAAAAGGGATTTCTTCCAGAGAGCACTTGAAAGCTAACAAGGCAGAGGGCCACAGCTGGCAGGGGATGTGTTTTAAACTGCTTTTTAATCTGAGAGCAGTTATATCCATCACCATCTCTAACATCTGTCTGGCACACTGGATGGGTGGGGGCAATAATCTCCCAGGCTGTTACATGCAGACTAACTAAGAGAGAAACCAGGCAGCAGATACATTCAGCAGCCCACAGGGGCTTCCAAGGCAAAGCACTGGTTGTGAGCAGGTGCTGCTCGGCCCCAGCAAGAGATGGAGGAACACCCAGGTGGTGCAGATATGTCCCTTTTCCCATAGTGCTGCAGGAATCAAATGTTCATTGGGGAAAAAAATACCCTCCACTACATGCAGCTCTGCAGGGCTTACAGAGCATCTCGGCCGCTCAGCTCCAGGGCTGGCTTACTGTGATTCAATCCAAGTCTCCAGCTGAGATCAGGGCCTGCAGCACGCACTTGCACACCTGTGGGGACATCTCCTACCCCAGCAACTCTCCAGCTGGAGAGTCGTAATAAAAGGAGAGACAAGAAATACTTCTTCCTATTTCCCAAATATGAAAGAAAACTCCCAGATCCAGCTTAAAAGCAAAATAAACAGCATGAAGATATCAACCTTATATGGACTTACATGTCCTCATGCAACTGATCCCGACTGGACTGATTTTCGCCCAAGCTACAAAGCATCAAAGGCAGAGGCATGAATTGCAATGGCTTTCCCTGGTCCCAGGCTGCTAAATCTGCACTTCCCTGCCCATGCAGAAATCACTTGGCCAAAACAAGGGGCCAGACCTGCAAACCTATTCCAGGTGCTCTTCAGAGCGTGCTAGAATACACCTGCAAGAATAACCTCGATTTAGGGCAAGGTCATAAGCACAAGTGAAATGGCAGTAAGGAGAGAACCACAGGTGTTGTGGAAGAGGCCCAAGACGCCTGTCTGGGGCTGAGCTTGGAAGATCCATCAGCCCTCATGGCATCTGCCGTGTTTCTCGTCTCCTCAACAGTAGCTGTTTGTGTGGATATCTCACTTTTCTTAGCACGTACACATGCACCATCAGGTTTTAACTCCCACCGTTGCAAAGACATGTTAGAGATGTGACCCTGAAACACTGGAAAGGTTCAGAAGGCAAAGCACACTCACAATTTACTTATTCAATCTTCAACTTTGGGGCTGTGCTGCTTTTTCAGTTGGCAAACCAGTGTGGGACAAAGAGAGTACTAAAATGCCAGAAGTTATCCCCCCATATCAGGTGTCAGAGAGGATAAACAGGGTCTAATGGCAGGAAGGCAGCTACAGGAAGGATTTTCCTTGATCTCATAGGACCCTCAGGACCATATAGCAACCACCTGGAAAAACACACCAGACAAGAAGAAAGAGGAGGTACAGCAGGACCAGTAGGTCTGGAGATGGTCCAGGAGACCATCTCCAACCCACTGCTGGTACCACCACTTACCCCCTTCCTCCCAAAGGAAATTTCCACCTATCCTGGTTTGCTCGTGTGACAAGTTTTTCCTCCCCTACCTCTGCTCAGGTGTGACTATATCAGCTGTTTTTCAGCCAAGAGGATGCTTCACACCGAAGGGATCCGGAGACAAGCCTTGTAATTAGGACATGGGTGCCACCCACCAGTTAACCCCTCCTCCTTCCTCATTTAGCCTGGGAAACATATAGCCAGGTTTGTTTATATTGCCCATACAGCTTATCATTTGGACACCCTGCTTTCTGTCTTCAAAGCACTTCCGCAGGTGTTTTGCAAGCTTCTTCCCAACCCTCATGTGACAAAGGATTTGGACAGGGGATGGAAGGGGATCAGGGAAAAGGAAAGCCAAATAATTTGCCCCAGAGCAAAAAGAGTTGGCAGACCAGGCAGATCCAGGATCAACACTCAGCAGTTCCTGACTCTGAATCTCATGCTCTGATCTTTGCCTGTACTTCACTACCTTCAGGTTCAAAACTGGTATTGTGAAGCCCGGTGCTCCTCTTGGTACCAGAGAGCAGGTTTGAAGGAATTTCCTTCAGGTCACACCCACTGGACTGAGTGGTCCTGGACCAACGATTAAACTACACATTTTCAAACATCTGGCAGTGGTTTGTAAACCCATGATCAGCACATGTTTCCCTTAAGAGCACCACAGGTAAGAGAAGGGAAAGGATTCATCCATTCATCCAAGCTCTGTTTTGTAATGGTTAAAGCAGGCAGGCATGGGCTGACAGCCTGCACTCCCATCTTCATCATGCCAGCACTACTCTTGGTGCAGAGAACTGGATCAAGGACTTGTCCAGCTGTAGAAAATCCCCAGGGGAGAAAATGGTTATTTCCTTTTCTGCCAGACCAATGCCTCTGCACCAAGCAGTCGGAGAAATGCTCGTGCCAACAAAGAAGAAGGTGGAGCAGTGAGTGCTTGGATCAGGCTGCAGAATGAGAACAGCTTAAACTCCTTTTCCCACCACTGGCCATAACAGTAGAGCAGCTCCAGGCGCGTCCATGGAGCTTCGGCAGTCTGGACCAGCACTATCATTTCTATCAGCCTGTACCTGGAAATACCTGGTTCGATTGCCCAAAATTCTTAATATAGTGATAACCCTGCCACAGCTTTACTGTCAGCACTTCTGACTTGCTAAACCCCTTAAATTGTTGCTGGACCAAGAGCAGCCCCTCTCCTGGGAGGTTCTGGGCCCACAAACTACTTATTTTCTCCCCATCACTGGAACAATCTCGTACTGGGGTTTGTTTTGCTGGTTTTACTGCAATCTTTCTCTCTTGCTGCAGAGGGAGAGGAAACCTCATTGAGATGGAGAGAAGAGACACACTCCCTATCTTTGTCTTTTAATCACAAGGCAAAATGAAAAGGTTCTAGCAGATAAAAGATCCACCTAAGAACATTCTTGGTACCAGACCCACCGAGGAGCACCACTGTCAGTCCCTTTGCCCCTACCTAAACCTGCCATTTGCTCTATTCCTGTCATTGTGTGTCAAGGCCCTGCCCCTTGCTTTGCTTCAACCCTCCCAGATCTAAAATAGATGTAAGGCATACGGCATCTTTCCCAAAGCCCTCCAGGACCTGCTGATGAAGATTCAAATCATTAGAGGACTCTAGTGTCATCATTGCTTTGGGGATTACTCCTTTCTGGGGTAGGAGAGGCTGGAAATTACAGGGATCAAGTCTCCAGCCCTCTCCTTCATGAGCAGGGAGGGCAAAGCAATTTTGGCTTCTCCACTGCTGGGTATGCAGGGCAAACAAACACAAAGTGCCAAGGCTGGAGACCGCAGGTGTTGGGGTAATGCAGGACCAGAGACAGCCTCAAACACTAGGGCCAGGTGAGGACTACCTAATCCACATACATGCAGGCTGAGTAATATCCTGAGGAGCCCAAACATAGATGGAAATGGCTGGGACTTGAGAAATCTTGCCCAAGGGCCAACAGGGCTCTAGTGAGTGACCGCACCAACTTATGTAGATCCCACATTCATTAAAAGTAAAATTACTGTCTCCTTTTAATAACATCATTAATGATGTCTGCTGTCCTAGGAATCAGGGTTGCTTGTACCTCACATCTAAGGAGGAAATCTGAGCTTATGCTGGAGCCTTCTGGTGAGTGAGCTTTGTCAGGGTCCCTCTGCTACCAGGCCTCTCTTGTGTCTAACGAGGTCTGGTCTATGCCAGGCCTTCCCAGGGTCAGTGAGGGAGTTTGTCTGTCTTTCCTTCCCTCAAGACCCATTTTCACAGCACTTGTGGGTGTCCTGAAGCAGAGCATCTCTACTTCTCAACAGCATTTAAAGGGTATGAGGAGAAGGAAGGAGCACAGACTGACAGGCACGCGAGTCCTACCACGACTGTCTTTTCTTTAAGAAGAGACAGGAAAGAAAAGAGACCAAGCATTATTTTTCTTGGTGAGGAGAAGGGATAATTTCCTGTTCATGATTCAGTGCTGTCATGTGGAGACAATGACTGTCCTTTATCCTCCTCACAGCTTTGTCTTTAAAACACCGCTCATACCAGCACACCTCTCCAGGTAGGGTGCAATTACCTGGGAGTTCACTGGCTCATCACTAGCAATTACTCAACTGCCCTGTGTCCCATCAACCCACCCTAATCACTACAGCCCTAAAATTGGCAGCTCCTACAGTAAATACCATCATTAAACCTCTGGGAGTGAATTTACTACCAGCCACGGAGTGATTGCTTGCTGGGGTCACTTCAAACATGCAAACTGAACAGAAGGATTGTCATAAAATACAATCCCACTCAAATAAAAGCAGATGCTATTAGCAAGCAACAGGCACTGTTTATTCCATAAAATACCAGGAAAGACAAGTTATTTAATGACTATCTGGGAAAGTCCTGCCTCACTTCACCGGGGCTAATATTCCCAGTCCATAAACTGCCTCGGCTGAATTGTTGGGGAGATACAGAGCGAGCTGAATTTGTTCCTGTTTATGGCCTGCAAGGTGTGGGTATGTTTTCCCCTCTCATGGGTTTCAGACTGACATTACTGTTCATGGGTTTAATAAAGTCTGAAGAATGTACTCACCTTAACCCTTCAGAGAAACAAGTCTTATTTGAACTAATTAGAGCAGGGAGAGCTGTTGGTCCAAGCAGGAACATCATCCAGTCCCAAGCTGCTCAATTTTAAAACATGATTGTTGAAAAAATAATTAAAATACCCAGTTTGTTTAGTTCACCTTTAGTGAATTTTCATGTTTATTTATTTTCAGGTTCATCTAGGTCAAACCTCCTCTTACTACATGGGACAGACATTTTTTCTTAACTTTCATTTAGATACAAAGAACATCACTGATTTTCACAGATCTAGTGACTGGGTTTTCTAGGCAAAGCCTCTGCTGTAAGCCCACCACTCCAAAATTGTAAACTTTGGCAACACTTCAGTATGCAGGATATATATTTTTTAAACTGACAACTTATGCTACATATTCCCATTTAAACAGTGAAAAATTATGTATGTAACAGGCATGACACTCTCCCTCTCTCTAACCTCCCACAGCCCTGGGACAAGCTGACTGTGCTAATCTCACCCCTCCAGGTCATCAGTGGGAATCCAGGTCAGCAACAACACGCTGCCAGCAAAACCCTCTCTGCTCATTTTGTGGTGTCCCTCTGCCTTTCCCTGCCACCGGGATGCTGAGGAACTGCCCTTCTACTATGAGCATGATACTAGGAGGGATCTCCAAGTCTCATCATGCCTTTGGGGTCTGTGAGAAAGAATTGTTCAGGCAGGTCTCAGCCCTGTGCCCTAATAAATAACACAAGCTGTGATCCAAAAGGTCTTGGCATTGTTATCCCTCTTCATCCCCCACTTGCAGCAGCAAGACCTGAATCGTGGCACTGCTTTTGAATGTTTGCCACTGAACCCGTGCAGGACACCAGCCCTTCCACAAGCTCACCACCTGCCACTGAGCCAGGAAGCTCCTCCAGGATGGCTGTTACCCTGTGGAGGTGGTTTTTCATCTTGGACAGCTTGGACGTGCCCTGTCATTAATGGCTGGCACATCTTTTCACAGACACAGGTATGTCTCTGCTAGTTTTGACAGGTGCGAAATGGGCTGTGCTGAGTGCTGCCTCCCCGTGCTGGCAAACTTCCCCCAGCTCCTCGCATCTTCCAGGGGGAGGAAAAAGCCTTTTCTTTACAGCACGCCCCCGCAGTGCCCTTCGCTTTCCTGCACACAGCTGAGCCCTGGGGCACCCTTCCCTCCTCACCCCCAGCTCCAGAGGGACGGACACGCAGGTGGGTTGCACTGAGGCAAAAGCAGAGCAGCTCTCTGTCAGCAGGGAAAACAGTTTCATTTCAATGTAATGCCGTCTTCTTCTAGCACATCTCAGAGCTCCGGGTGCCCTGCAGGGCTTTTGTGAGTTTGATTAATCAGGCGACCCCAAAACTAGCCGAAATCACTTGCTCCTTCCTCTTGGGGCGAGAGAGCTGACCACACAAGAGTTGGAAGGCCCCTTGACTCCCCCCTCCCTGCACAGCTTCTCCCCAGGCATCCCTCCCACAAACACCACTGAACGGGCACTTTGAGGACCCCCCCCAGCCAGCAGCGATTTCCCCATCCCCGCTCGCAGCTGCAGCCAGCTCCTCCGCTGCCTGTCCGTGCGGGAGCACAGGTGCCGCCTGAGGCCCCGTGCGGAGCCGCTGCCGCGGCCCCTGACACCGGCCCCGGCTGAAGCTCATCCCCGCTCCCGGGCCGGGGCTGGGCACGGCACCGCGCACAGGGTACCTGGAGGAGGGCCAGGGGCCCTGCGCGCTGCTCCTCGCCCGCGATGCCTCTCGCTTCCCAGCGCCCGCCGTGCTCCCGGAGCCGAGCGGGGACGGGAAAGTCTGGCTCCTCTGCTTCTCGTTGCCAGGACACCTTGGCGTTCAAACCTGAGCTGGGACCAATCAGCCCCGGGGCTGGGGAGCACCAGCCCCACGTCATCCACTGCTGGCGTTGATTTGAGCGAAAAAGCGTGATAGCGGTCACAGAGCCCGTGGGGAGCTGCCTTTGTGCGGGTGGGCTCTGCCCCCACCCCTGCCGCTTACTGGAAGCCTCTTCTGTCGGGCTGCAGAAAACAAAGGAGCCGTGGAGAAGGGAAGGGCAAAGAGCACTTCTCCCCAGCTGCCAGAACTGCGTCCGCAAGCTTGGGTTCTTCTGCATGTCCTCTTCCCTCCCCCCTCCCCCCCCCGCTCCCACCCCATCCCCGTGGTCAC
>VXAD01013799.1:554437-608709 GCA_013399195.1 Dicrurus megarhynchus | reverse complement strand
CCAGGTCCCACCACATGCCGGTGGTCACCTCACCAGGGAGAGCCTGCGCCCAGGTCACCTCTGCCCGGGAGCGATGGAGCTTCCCCAGCACCGGCAGTGTGCTCCTTGTGCCCCAGTGCGGCTGCTTCCACCTGCCTGGCTCTGCCCCAGACGGTGCAGCGTGGGTGCAGGCCCGCAGACCCACGGCTCCATGGATGCTTTCTGGCTTAGCTGCAGTAGCAGGGGTATTTTTTCTCCCAGCCAGCCCCTGCAAGATGTTTTTTATGGAGCCCAGAACTGGAGCCTTAAGCCCCTCGTGAGCACAGGGGACTCAGGTGCACAATGCAAACAGTCCATCCTTTGTTAGGGAAACCTTCCCGTCTGACCATTCAGGAAGCACTCTGGCTATCACACTCCCGAACGGTCAGGCAGGAAAGTTTCCTCAACACCTTGGTGCTGGCTTCTCTGCTCAAACACGTGCAGCTGCTGCCAAGGTGCACACCCGAGTGAAAGATGCAGCCATCATTTGTGTTTCCTGCGGTGCCAGAGGTGGGAACTGGTGCATTTTGACTCCCCACAGCCAGAGAAGGTTCTTCCCAACCCACCAGGCTCCTTGCCAGGTGGGGTAGGTACAGGTGCCCGGGTAGATTCTGAAGAGAGATATCCACATGACCTTGGTGGTGGTGGAGAGGGTAGACAACAGCAACCCAGGTATCCTGGCAGAGCTTCTCCCCTTAAGCCCCCTAGACCCTCCAGCCCAGGCATCTATGTTCATCTCCTTCCTACTCATGGGACAAAGTTGTAGGACAACAGCCTCCACACCCAGACCATATGCTGAGCCTCTGGGATAAGCGTACCTGGTTTCTGCTAACCCTGCTCCCTGTCATTTATTCTCTCCAGAAGAAGACCACTGAGGTTTTGCCAGCTCACAAGAGAAGATGACCTGAAGAGGGGTCTGAGCATGCTGGAGGGTGGAACCATAGGATCAGCTACATGTAGTGCTGTGCCTGACTCACTTCTCCATTATACCACATCCCAAACACTCATTTCACTCCATGAATTAGCTATGCTGCCGAGGTGCTATCCACCCCCATTGGCCAGCACTCAGGCTGGTTTCCTCGCCACCCCACGCCAGCAATTAATGAATCCAGGCTGGCTCCTCACCCCACTCTGCCCTGTAGGTGGATGTGGATGAGCTGTAGCAGCCTTTTCCCAGTGGACCCACATCTTCCCAGTACAGCACCAGGCAGCCTGACTGCCTTCCTTGCCTTTGGGCTCAGTACAGCTCCTTGTGAATGAGGTCTGATTTAATGAAGGACACTGTTCCTGCAGAAGATGGCCCACATGAGGCTGTAAAGGTCTTGAACCCATTAATTTTCAGGACATACCTGCAGTTAATTTGTGGTGACTTTATAGAGCAGACAAGCACACAGGGAGGTGTCCATGTGGCTCTGAGGTTGCTCTGCTCATCCTCAGGACCAAGCCTGCAGCAGTGCTGGTTAGACCATTGTTGCTGTTCTCGACGTGGAACAGAGAAACGACACAGAGTCCGAGTTCAGGGTAAAAGAAGGCCAAAGCAATTTAATAGCTTCTTAGAGGGTTTTTATATGTTAGTTTGCAAAAAGTGTACTATGTGGCTTAAGGTAATTGGTTCTTTCGGCCATCCACCCCTTAGGGTGATTGGCCAAGTTCTAAGACATCCATCTCTAAATGTTTTTCTAGTTAGAACCATAACAATGGTAAAAAACAACCTCCAGGTGCAAGAAGTTTACAGAACTGTAACATTGTTTTGAATTACTTGCACGGGAAAGACAGAGCTCTCACAAAATGTTGCTGAGAGCTGAAGAAATTCCTTGCTGAAGCTTTTTCAGCATCCATAGACCATGGTTATAGATGTCCCTTGTTTGGCTCAGATACCAGATCTCCCCATTGACTCGATGTGGGAGGAGAAGGCAAATGACAATCACAGAAAGTGATGTGATGGATTGCACCTCCTCATTAGCTCCACCTCCCCAAATACAAAGCTTGGGGAGGCTGTCAGCTGTCAGGCAGGGCTGCAGCCCCACTGCCACACACAGAGCAGGAGGGTGAAAACATTGACATTTCTGGCAGCCTTCCCAAAGGGGCCAGACAACGTGGCAGGAGATCAGGCGTGTGTCAGTGTGGAGCCAGGTGGGTATGAAAGGACTTCCCTATCAGTGCTGTCAGTGCTTTTCACAGCAGGTTACAGGGGCTGAACAAGGCAGTAAGACCTGGCTGTTTGGGCACTGCCATGGTGCAGCAACACCCATGAGAAAGGCAAATAGCAGCCCTGGCCAGCAGTGGGGCTTGGGCACAAGGCTGTCAGAAATACTGAGCTGGGGTTGTTACCAGCATTTCTCTCATGGAGAAAGGGCCATTTCTGCACTTCTTGCACATGATTTAGAAGTGTTCCCCTTTATCCCCAACCCATTCGGTCCTCACCTGAGACAGGAGTGAACTCCCAGCCCCCCAGTTCACCTTTTCTTATCTCAGGCTTTAACGCAGGCAGCTAATCTTGGGCCCCAGTAACCTGGGGAGATTTTCAGTCAATGGAAAAATCCCACTTGAGAGTGATTTCTCTCTCAGGCAACTGACTCAGCCCCTGGAGGTGCCATCTTCCTCCTCTGCTTAGGCAGGAGCCAGGTATAGCCAGGCGTAGTCAAGTACCTCATGTTAAGATGGGAGAGGAGTCCTGCCTCCAGGCAGAATCAAAGAATGTGAGATATCAAAATACTTCACAGGCCTCACTTCTTGGCTAGGAGCCACCCCTGACCAGCCCCACACATTTTGGCCAGGCATGGGCAGCACTACTGGATTGTGTAAGTGAGCTCAGCTCCCTCCTCCAGGACTCAGCAGCTCCTTCAAGAGCTGAAGAAACTGCAACTGCCAGCACAGGGAGGGAGCACAAGGTCCCCTTTTGCACAGCTCTCCTGCAGCTGAGCTGTCAGCAGAGCTGTTGTGTCTCTGGACAGTGGACATCCCTCCAGACAGCTGGGACATCTGATCATGGAACCTTTGAAAGAGTTATAGTGGAAGGAGGGCCCAGCAGAAGCCTCCTCCACCACGTCACTGTAAGTGTCATCAGGCAACAAGGCTACGAGATAGCAATGGAATGTGATAAACTAACGTGGTGGTGGGGCAGAGTGGATGAAACCAGTCAACCATCCAGGGCAGAAAGGGTCCAGTGGCTCAGTTGTGCCCCTTCTTTCTTCTGCAAGCAAGATCTGCTCTGCCCGTACTCAGTGCAGGTGTCCCATCCACAGCCACCAAGATCACACGCGCTGACCCAGTGACACCTGGAATAAGACCATGTCCGGATGCAGCAGCACAGAGTGATTTCCCTTAAAGCAGTTACTCCTTTGGGAACTCCCCAAAATCCCCAGCTAGCCACCATCAGAGCTGGTGGGCTGGTGGAAGGAGAGAAATAAATCCATTGTTTCTGGAGGGGCTGGAAGAGGGCCCAGCAGCTATTGATTCAATTCTTCATTCACTGCATGTTTGAGTGAAGCAATTCAGAACCGTTCCATCAATTCAAACTTGCATAATAACATTAGCCAAAAAACTCAGAAACTTGGTCCATCTTTCCTAGCAGATCTATTATACTGAATCATTCCCTGAGGAACAACAATAAAATTATGGTGGCCAGATACACCAAAGCCAAAAATCCTAAAAGTCTAAAAGCCAAAGGTTTTGTTATTGTTTTTCTCTGGACAAGAATACCTATGGGAATGTGCCAAAGACTCAGTTCCCCACCTTCCCCGTACCTCAAATAAATAATATTATAAAAGAAGAATAAGAATAAAGTAAAATTTAGAAAATATATATTTGATAAGCACATTTAAAAAATAATAAAAAAAAAAATAACACTTGCAACCCCTTTTAGCACTTGGAGCAACCAAAGCCAAGAAAAATGACAGGGCTAAGGAGGAATGTTGTGTGGGCACTGCCAGTGTGGGAACAGTGTGCAGGGTGGGAACTGTGATCCCCATATTTCCACACGTACACTGCACCCTTACAATAGACTTGAAGCTGTGTGTTTTCTCACTCCAGTAACACCTCCAACAAACCTATGTCCATCTCTGCCCACTCCTGCTCTCAGGTGATCGTCTCTTCTATCCCATACTTTTGGCTTAGACTATGTATTCCTTGGAGAAACTCCTCCAAGGTGGTGTTCTCCCTCTCTCCCCATTCCCCCTGAAGGGCTCTCCTTTCCCATCAGATTTGTTTTTCCACATGGCCAGTGGGAACCGAAATGAGGGTAAACACACATATTCATACACGTCTCCATCTCCATATCTATCTGTCTCACAGGTAAGATGCAAACCCTGCTGAGAATAACAACTTTAACCATGGCAACGCGCTCCAGCAACATCAACACAAAGGCACTCAGGTGGTAAAAAGTCTGGGAAAAAGAATGAAAGGAGGAGAGGGACTAGGTCCGTTGAGGCCTGCTAAGAGCCAAGCAGATGGATGCGGGTTGAGCAGCCAGTTAGTAGGGTTAGTACCTCTTCTTCCCATTTTTCCTCCCTTTGTATTTATGTCTCCTTTTGTACTTAACATCTTGCTAAGTGGAGGTCTTATTCCACCACCTCTGCCCCACTGGGCTTGACTGACCTGGAGGGGAGCTTCCTTCCTTGTGCCCCAAGTTGTTATAAAGAAATGTTACAAGTGAAGATCTTGGCTGCTTGAAAAATCACAGCACTGCATCACTGAGTGGCCTGACATCAAAACCAGACCGGTGGTGAAACGCCATTGTCTCAGCTCCACCCTCCTCCTGTGAGAGCAGCTGCACTGCTCAGGCCATGAAACCAGCAGCCCCTTCTTGGGATATGGGCCCCCTCCATGCCAGATTCCACTACCATCTTGCTGTGCTCATAGGACAGCTTGGAGCATACCTGCTGGCTGGAGAAACCAGAGCACTCATTTATTCATGGAGAGGACAGAGATCATTGCTGGTGTGGAGGACAGAGGTCATTTCAGCTGTAGAGAAAGCACTTGAAATGCAGGTCACTCCTGGCATGCTCAAAGCCTCCAGTGAAGACTGGTGCTGTTACAAGAGGCTTGAAGGCCAAAGGAACAAGATTGGTGGGAGGTGTGAACTGCATTTTCCAAAGAGGATGAAGAGAAGTAGATGGGTTAAGTGACCCACAGTGCTAGAAGTGGTCACAGCCCCACTGCTGTTTCACCTCTCTTGTAGCTGCTAATACTGTTTAAGACAGCCAGAAACACAGGACTGGCACCTGGCCTGGGTGGGAGGTGAATCTGGGCAAAGCAGCAGACTTTTCCTAGCCACAGCTGAAATGTCACAATTTCTGGATGATTTTGGCTCTATGGTGACCTCAGACCTCCTTTTAAAAGGTGATGTTTTGGTTGTTCTTGGTGAAAACCCAATGAGCCTTTGCAGCCTGCAGAGTGAAGGAGGTGGTGAT
This sequence comes from Dicrurus megarhynchus, assembly GCA_013399195.1. Classification (NCBI taxonomy): domain Eukaryota; kingdom Metazoa; phylum Chordata; class Aves; order Passeriformes; family Dicruridae; genus Dicrurus; species Dicrurus megarhynchus. The sequence goes on along the minus strand of VXAD01013799.1, from coordinate 603,280 downwards.
GACACTGTGTACAGACAGTGACACTGGAGGGGACATCCATGGCTTATGAAAGCTGTCCCCTTGCAAACCAGGGAGAGGGTGTGAACTGGAGCAGTGTGGGGAGAGGAGCACCTTCAAGGGAAACTGGTTACCGAAACTGGTTAGCGAAGGGTTAAAAGGTTTTAGTGAAAGCACAGGAGAGACTAAATGGATCAGAGAGTAAAAATCCAATTAGGAGATCTAACAGGAAGAAGCCAAGCCTTGAAACAATAAAGATAATAGTTTTAGCTGCCAAAGAAAAGATTAGAGTGGGAGCAAATTTGTGGTGGGGCCAGGAGGAAGGGAAAACTGTAGCAAAAAAAACGCAATAAAAAAAAATATATAAAGAGTTATTAGTCCTCAAGACAGATTCACATGACAAATTCACATTACAGCCTCACCTACAGCAAAGTTCACCTCGGGACCCAAACTGTGCAGCTGGTTCTCACCTTTGTAATTGGCTGAATGCCTTCAAAGAAGTTTGAAGTTCCAATTTGAGTCCATCATGGTCTTATCGACATGAAATAGGCTGGGAGTGAATTGACCACAGTGAGATTTGGTTGCTTATTTTGCTTTGCTGTGTTGTCATGTAAATACATTTTACTTGGGATAAAAGCAAAGGAAAGGAGCTGGAACAGCCCTGAAAGTGTTCCCTTCAGGTCTCAGACAACGCCAGGCTCTCACCTACAGTCCCTCACACACCATGGGGTCTCTGCAGGAAAACCAAGCAGATTTCACTCTGGGAGGATGGATTTGCAGTCAGGAGACCAACCCAACACTCATAAAAACACCCAGACGACACTTCTCCCCTTCCAGAGGAGAAAGAGCCCTGGCTCAAAAACACCCAACACAAACTCCGAGCTGGTTATGAATGGTATGCACTGCCAATTACTTAAGCAAACAGGATCACAGGAGCTGGCACAGCCTGTGGCCAAGAAACAGCAGCATCTGGAGGGAGCAAGAGCTGTGGGGCAGGCATGCTTGCCAAGCTACTGCGCTGACCTGTGCCCCAAAAGGCACCTCTTTGAAGCCTCGAATCCAAAATGTAATAGGGCAACAGAGAGAAGGGGATGAAGGAGGATCAAAGGTCTGGAGGAGCCTTGCTGCAAGCAAGGACTTGTGCACACCAGGACTTCTCAGTCTGGAAAAGACATGGCTGAAGAGGTTATGGTAGAGGGCTACAAACTCAGGCATGGCCCAAAGAAGGTTGACAGGGATTGGCCTTGCTGCCTCTTCCCAGTGCAAAAACTGGGGAAAATTTCAGAGCAGGTAGGTCCTCGTGTGGTGGGGGTCAAAACTGGAGAACTCCTTGCCCAAGGACGCTGTCAGCTGTCAGAATTTGCATGAGTTCAAGACAAGACTAGACCAGCTGATGGAGAAAAAATAATCTGGATTAATAAATGCCGACAAATGCTCTTTAGGAAGCCTGTGGGACTGCGCTCTTGACCTGTGTTAGCAGCACATGTTGAGGGGACATATGGGCCACACTCTGCCCATGTAGACCTCACTCCTGGAGGCAATGACAAGGGGTGAGAATCAAGGGAGTGCTAATCAACTTGCCCTTGGGAGCACCTACTGCTCCCTGAAGCTTCAGGATGCTCAGCAATTCATACCTGTTTTAGTGCAGGAGTTTCTACTTCCTCATGGCTAAACAGCCCCATGGATCCCGGCCTTGTCCCAGGATCAGAGCTGTGCTACAGTTTATCATCAGGAAAGCACAACACTGAGTGATTTCTCCCTGTAGTGTGTGTCCTCAGCCTACACCAAAGAAACTCAGCCACAGCCTCAACCAACTTATTTCTAAAGTGTGACTTACTATACTTAGACACAGAGGTCCTCCCACTGAAGAATCCCACCATGCCTTCAGAGGATCATCCATCTCTCACATGGTTCAAACTCCGTCTCCAAGCTCATGTGATCCCACTCAGCCCATGGCCACGGCCGTGTTCCTCCACCACCAAAAGCACACTGCTCACATCAGGTGGCACAAAGCCACCCACCTTCCTCCTCCCACCTGCTTGTCAGATGGGAACACACTCTTGCCAGCTCCCAGACGGGAAGAGGAAACCTTTGCCAGCCCCATGCCAACCCCAGGGCAGCAGGTATCCCTGCCAGCTTCGGTGTACTGAACCATATTTGCCAGCTCAGGCAACCACAGAGCTTTCATGTTTAATCAAGTGAAGGCTGCAAGGGCCTGGGGGCAGTAGATGGCTGGCTGTAGGTCAAGATGCCCATGTGTTCCTTGTCCCTCCCACATTATATCTTCCTCAGCCACCCCTGTGACCTTCCTCTGAGTACATATGATGTGGATGTGGGATGTGATGTCAAACCAGAAACTGCAGTCTGGCTTATATGGCCTTGTGGGATTGCCAACCCCAATAAGAGCTGCCAGGCACCAGCCAAACCCCTGTTGGGTCTGTGTCTTGTGCCTGTTGGGAACCACCTCATCCTGGCACACAGAGGACCCTGCAACCTCACAGAGAGGTCTTTGAGAGTTCTCATGAAGCCAAAAAATGCCGGTGTCTCTGCCTGAATTATATTTTGCCAGCTCAAGGACCCCAACCCCAAAGCACAGCACTGCAGGAGCTGTGGCAAACCCCTCTCCCTGGACATCCTGGGAAGGCCACAGCAGAGGAGAGCTGTTTGAACTGGAGCCGCTGCACTCCCTGTGCGGGATAGAAGTCTTGCCCAAGCCAAATGTTAATGAGATGGCACAAGCTCTGGGCAGGCTTTGTGCTTTTTTTCCTCCTGGATTAAGCAGCGGCATGTGAGGATCATGGAGCTGAATGGCTGACAGCTGAAGGTTAACATCAGGTCAACAAGCCCTTTTTTCCTGCCTTTCAGTCCTGAGACCCCGAGGTGGGAGGGTTACCTAAAGCAAACATTTTTAAAAAGGCAGTTCTCATTTCTTCCCTGTCTCTTTCCCTTTCTTGCAGAGGAGCTGCCCAGGGTTTAAAAGCCAGATGGGATGCTGCTTTTCCGTGAGCTTCAGGACTTGGGAGCAATGGCAAGCCATGGTTGTTCTCCCATCCGAAGTCCACTGGTCTCCCTTTCCCAGGACGAGCTCGCTCCTACGCACCTGCAAATGTCTGCAGGCACCTGAGCTGTGTGCAGAAAAGCAGGCTTCAGCTCCTGACTCTGCAGCTGATCTCCTGGGAGATGCCAGGCGTGTTTTTCACAGCCTGACTCAGCCACCCTTGGATTTCCTTGTATTGCAGAAGCGTAACTGAGGTCTGCGCTCCGGCGTCTCTTCTCCAAAGCAAAGCTCTTCGCCTTCCCCTCGTCACCCTCTGGTGTGTGCCGAGATGGTGACATTCCCAAAGGAGTGGTGGTTTCTGTTTGATCACCCGGGAGGTACCACAGCTCACACACCACAAGTGGCTTGTTTCCCCCCATCCTGCTGTGCAGAGGGCTGGAGGCTGCCCTGGCCTGCTCCCAAAACCACCCGTTCTCATCAATGGCATTAAGGACACCAGAGCAAAACACGGTACCTTAAGGATCTTCTTGCAAGGCAGAGGTTGATGACTCAATTACCACGCACCTTTTGAAGCAGTGTTCCAACAGCTGCACTGGATGGGGGGCTCCAGGGCAGTTTCTCCTGCAAAGAGAAGTGACTTGGGGGGGTTTTCCTGAAGGGATCCAGCTGGGCAGTGAGGGAACTTCAGAACAATGGCTGTCCAAGCTAAACCCAGTCAAGTGTGCTATGGGGATGAGAAGAGGTTTCCCAGTGCTTCCTGCTGCCTCTGCTATGGACACATCAATCCTGAGCAGTCAGAGAGTACTGAGCAGCTGGGAGAGGAGGAAGAGGGGAAGGAACAGGAGGAAAAAGATGTCATAAACCACCACAGATGCTTCTGTCTTCACCTTCTGGCCACTGCTTCAAGCCCTGCTACCACTCAGATGTTACATTTATTTAAAGCTGTTGGAGTAATCAAAGTGGAACAAATTTCCCAGTCATTGTTTCTTCACATAGACACAGGCACAGACACACACACACACATATATATATATTTGCAGACACACACCTGTAAAATGGAAGCATGATCCTTTACATTGCCATAGCTTTTTCTTGCCTGGGAAGGAGGTACCAGTACAGATTCTTAAAAGATGTGATACCAAGAGTTGCACCCCTTAAAAAGGCAAAACTATTTCACTTTCAAAACACCTGCTACATTTCTGATTGGTTTTTATACTAATAAAAATGTCACATGTCTTCTTTGAAAATTAACCCAAAATAATTCAGACTGCAAATCTAAATCAGTGGAACCACATTAAGTCTTGCTGTATACACTCTCATCTTAATTCAGGTTAATTCGTAATTCTTTGAAAAAATCCTTTATTAAATTGAAGGGACCATTAGTCCATTATGTTCCAAATAAGACTGTCAAATACAGCTCTTGGCTGATTTTAAATTGCCTGTCATAATTACACCAAAACAGAAGCACCTGAGAGTTTCCCTCTTCTTTGGGCAGGCAAGAAGCCCTCAGGGTCTGTGAGGGGACTTGGGGACAGTGATAACACATCCAGGCCATTTCTTTAAAACTGGTGCTGTGGACAGGAGCACAAGCACTTGAGCAGAAAAACTGACCTTTTGGGCTCTCTATCCTCCAGTCTCAGCCTCTTCCCACCTCCCCACCACCTGCTGACCTCTGATGGAGCTTAGGAATCCCTCACTTCCTAAGGGTGTGTGGAGAGGGAAAAAAACCCAAAGCAAAACAGAATTGAACAGAAGTGTGGGTGACATGACATGGGATAATCATTTGGACAAATGGAGGACAGAGAGAGTTGTTTTTGCTGGAATAGTCCGTTGGACAAGAAGAATAATTTCTATAGAAAAGATGCTTTTGATCATAATCTGTGATATGGGTTAATGATGCCTTGTTGGACAGTTTAAAACAGGTCCCTTACACGCTCTGGGCTGGTAATGCTTTTCAATAAAAGTAAGCAATGCTTAAAGAGAGCTACAAAATCAGGTAGGGACTGAAGCGGTGAGGTGTGCTGGTAAAGGAATTTGGGTCGTTTTGCCAAGGGAAGGGAGGGCTTTCAAAACAGAAGGGGCTGTGATGGACACCAGGGTTGGTGCAGGCAGAATGAAAGCAATGCTCTGCACTGGGGACAAGGGTGCTCTGGGCTAGAAGAGGGAAAACACATCTGTGTAGCTGTCAGGATAGCAAAAAGCAGTGCTGGTGCTGCACTGGTGGGAACTGGCAAGGAGAAACTGTCAGGAGAGCCAGGACAGGGCTGGGCAGCATGATGTCACCTCCCCATGCCCTTTCCCCTTGCTCCCTTCCTCCTAGCCCAACAAAACCTCGTGTTTCGTTTGACTTAGGCAAGGAAATAACACAGAGGATTAGCTGCCTGGTATCATGACAAGGCAGGTGAGAGCAAACAACAGGAAGGAGCTTATCATGAACTTATCTTTGTGTTTGCAGCTCATTGTTGCCAGCTGGATTTCACTCACTGACCATGTGGTTTGTATCATGGAGATGCTGCAGCGTGCAAAAATGAGGGAACAAGGAACAGTGGTGGTACCCAGCTCTAAATATTTCCATTTAGATCAGTGTCCCTTAGCCCTGAATAGTGTTGCTAGCTGATGAAGGGAAGGAGACTTTTCCTAGAGTTACCAGCATGGAGATGAGACTACAAAATTATTCCGTTCCCGCATGCCAAAGGCACAGACGATTACAATTTTTCTTCTGACTCCTACTCATCCCGCCTCGTAGAGATCAGATTAATCATGGCACATGATCAAAGAGATTGAAATGAAGAAACCAAAAACCAAATGGCTGCAGTTACACTGCTGCAAAACTTGGGTGCAGATAAGGACTGTAATTTTGCTGTGCAATAGCATGGGCTCGGAGAAGTGAGGAAGAGAGTGCTAACCCCATGTGTTTTTATCCTAACAAATACCCTGGCTGCCCTGTTTCAATGAGAACTCTCTTATCACGTTGCTAGCTTCAAGAAAAAAATCACTGCCTTTCGGGAGAGTAAAAGCAAGGTGTGAGACCTGTGAAAATGAGCAGAGCTGCAAAGAGACTTTGCCACGCAAATGCACGTGGTGGCTTCGGGCACTTGTGGGCTCCTGCATACAAAGTCCGACATGTCCCCAGCTCACTGTGGGGTCACTGTGCAGGAGCACCTCCCCTGCACCTGAGCACCAGCATCACACCACACACGAGCCCCTAAACCCACCACCCTTCTCCTGGGACAGAGCAGCTGCTTTAACGAGGGATTACCACCCTGCAAGGGAAACTTGGCAGTGCGGGGCACGTGTATCCCACCCGCTCCTCCTCCTTCTCATTCTCCTCCTCCTCTCCTGCTCCTGGCACACCACCCACAGTCCCCGCTCTGGCCACCCTCGGCATCTCCTGGGAGAGCTCCTGCGAAGCAGAGCCAGATGGAGCTGCCAGCTCTCCCGTACGAGATGGCACAGGCTTTCCAAGCCGCCTCTTCCTGGGGCTGCCTACTCCTGTGTGGGAGGTGCAAGCGAGGCACGTGTTGCTTCCCCTGGTGAGCTTTCCTCCAGCGTGTCCCAGTGCCACCAGTGCCAGCACTGAAGCCTGTGCCCGGTGGTCCTGCACAGCTGCCAAGCATCAAAGCCAGCTCAGACAAGCACCACGTCACCTCTTCCAAAGGCCCTCTGGGTGGAGCACAACTCAAGGCCAAGCACTGCAGCTGGTGACCCAAAAGCTAAGGGATACAATTTTCATGGTTACCCTGCTGTGTGAAAAGTGTCTGCATGCACAAAAACCCCATCCGTGGACCCTGACCTTGCCCACCATTGCTTTGAAGTGGTGCCAGCAGCAGAATTCCCAGCCTGGGAAGTGAAATTCCTGGGAAGGCCCACCTTCTTGCACACTCCCAATTTGCATTCCCACTTACAACTTTGGGAGGACCACAGGGATGATTACCCACCACTGCCTCTTAGAAAGACCTGCCCTAGGCATCCTGTGGGCTCTGCTGCCTAAAAGGAGAGCTGGCAGGGGAAGACGTCACCTGCTGTGATATGTATCAGATGTGCAGATGACATGTTTGTGCAGGGTGAGAAGAGCCATGACCACTGTGGGCTGACAGCTCTGGCAAATCCCATCCTTAAGTAAAATCCTGTCTTTAATTCCCAGCATTTTACTATGTCAGTAAAGCCTAGCACACATGAGGGAGGAAGCACAGGCACCCTGCCTGCACTGCAGCTTGCCAAAAATGAATTCAGGTGCTGGCCATGCTGCAAACACTTGCCTCAGGTTGCTGTGGGGCTTTAGCACAGTTTCGAGCCTGCTGCCACCAGAGGTGCTGGGCCTGCTGCCTTTGGAATATGGGAAGTGACCAGTATGGGACTGCACGGGAGCAAGCAGGCGGGTGTCAGGTTTCCAGTGCTTGGGAAGCAGAATGCAGCCTTTTGTAGGCTGGATGAGACCACCCGACACAGACTCGCGTGTCTCTCGCTACCACTGACAGGGATCAGGCTGTCTTGACAGATTTCTGGGAATCTTCATCTGTACTGGAGAGGCATATCCGGCCTCGGTAGCCTTGCTGGCCGGGGAAGGACTGGAATGCTCAGGGATGCAGCATTTCCTTTGCAGGGAGCAGGCAGAAACATCTCACCCTGACATATTTTCGTGCTGGGCTTTCAGCAGTTGGATAAACTGGAGGCAAAAATCTCTCGTAAAAGGAGAAAAAACCCTTTCGCACCCAAATTCGGAAGCCTGGGTGCTGCCCTGGGCCCCATCTCCTTGGGAGCCACCACCATTCTTGCACAGGAGGAAGGATGGCAAATGGTTCATTTTAGCAATGTGGACTTGGTCAACCATCTGTGATCATGGCATCTGCCACACCAGGTCCAAGGCCACCACCTTCTCCAGCAAGAGGGCTTAGGGGGTTCCTAAGGTTCATTGTGACCAAGGGTCATGGTTGTCACCTGCAGCAGACCCCATGAGTGACAACAGACACATGATAATAAAACAAATACACAAGAAAATCCCTTTCACCCCCTCTCCGCTGGCCTTCACCCAGGACGCAGGGTGCGTCCCTTCGCTGGCTCAGCTTTCTCCATGGCAACAGATGGATGTCGCAGTCCCATCCCCCTTCATGATACTGGGACGGGAGGGTGGGAGACAGATGGCAGTGGAGGGGAAAAGAGTCCAGATCCTCCTGAGTGGCAAAAATTGCAGGAATCCCTGATTGCTGGAGCCAAGACGTTGACCCAGAGCTGTGGGAGGGAGGGAAGGCGGAGGCGCGTGGCTCTGCTGAGCCCGGAATAGCAGAGCAGCTGTTAAGTTATCACTTGTAATTATTACAGCATATGGGAGGGAAAGAATAGCTCTCAAAGGGAGAAAAACAAATAAGGAAAAGGCGGGCTGCCGCAGGGCTCAGCCGCGGGAAGAGTGACACTCGGCACTGCGGCAGGTCCCCGCCAGGTGGGCAAGGGCATCGGGGGACAGCTCTTCCTCTCCACAGCCCCAGCAGGAATTTGGGTGCAAATATTTGCACCTGCAGCACCAGGGGCTCACCCATCTCCCAGGGTGCCCACTGGCCACTCAGGAGCATGGATATGCTGGGGACAGGATGGCAGTGGCCAGGGTGTCATAGAGGGATGGAGACTGGCATGCTCCCCCCGTCCCTTCTCCATGCACAGCCCTACTGCTTGCTCTGTAATTTGAAGGATGCAGGGCCATGGGCAGCAAGTGATAATGCTAGAGCACAAAGTGCCCCTGCAAACCAAAGTGAAAAGCCTCAGGGACAAGCCCTGCCTGGGAGAGCCTGCTCCTGGAAAAAACATGGGACAGGGAAGAGGTGACATGCAGTAGCACGAGGGAGAGTAGGGAAATTCAGATAACAGTCTGTGAATGAGTAGCAGTGACAGTCTCTCTTAAATTCTACTCCACTTGCAAAACAAACACTGTATCCCCTCGTAGCAGTTGTTATCCTGGGCTTTCAATATTAGAAAGAAAAATGGCATTAAGTCCTTGGAAATGTGGAGTCACTGGCAGTTGCACCAGCTGCATCCCAGCATAGGGACAAGGAGCGACAAGGGGATGCTACCCCTGCCCACACCCCTGGAAAAAGCCTGGGAGGCTTAATGGAGAAAAATCTGACCCTATCTGCTGTGTATTAAATGCAAAGATTTAAGTTCACTGATGAAATTCACAGCCACTGAGCTACAGATTTTCCTGAGAGCCAGAGAGCATTTTGGGCCCATTTTGATGTTTACTTGCCCTGTGCAACAGGCATGTAGCCACAGAGGTGAGGCAAGATGAGGAAGAGATGTTACCTGGGCATTTGCTACTGGCTACAATTGGAGATGATGCAGGACCAGGGACAAAGGGTTAAGGGGTTAGAATGTACTCTAACAGAGAGATTTTTATACTCTCTTATACTCACCTCTCTCCTACTTTTCAGATATATTTATTTGTCTTCTGCTGCCTTCTCCCTGGCAGCATCATGAGTTCCCTTAGGGCAGGTGAATTGGCACCTATCTGCTCACCTAAGTGAACTCTAGCTCATCCCTGGGTCTCTCATCCCAAGCCAACCTGACCCCATTGTGAAAAGCACCAATATAAGTCTGAGCAGGAGATGGGGAACCCTGGACACATTGGGCTGATGTGTCAGGACCGAAGCACACCCAGACTGAAGCTGCGAGCTTGGAGCAGTGCCACCCAGAGGTCAGCAGGACACAGATACAGATGGGTGCTGACCTGCTGGTCTCATGGGAGCCTGGGAGATGCCCTTAAGCTCTGCTAGCCCACTTGGACATGCAGCACAGGCAGCTGCTGAACGGCAATGCTACTGCAAACAAAGCTATGACAGAAGCATTGGAAACAGGAGATGGTTCAAACTCTGTGATCCAGAACAGGAATGAATCGCATGTGGCAGACAACAGTCCCAGCACCCGTTAAATAAACCAGCCAAACCCTGCCAGCCCCCCAGGATCCTTGCCAAGACAGGCACTGTGCTTGGAGATTGAAGGACCAGCTCTGCAGCTAGCACATATAAGCTAGTCTGGGTGAAAATCAGGGAGGCAACACCAGTCTGCACCAGATGGAAATCTGGCATGATGCTTTATGAACCACTGGCCCTGCCAGAAGGGTTGACCCCGCCCCACACACCTGTCTTGCTGCTCAAGGGCTCGCCTGGGTGACACCTCCATGGATGGCAGAAAAGGACTTCTGCTGCCTTCCTCATGAGGCTGAAATGCTGCTTGACTGCTGATGTGTGGGGTGACCCCACGACACAAGTGAAGCTGGAGGTGCTCCCCACTGCACCGACACCTCAGAAGAGAGGGAAGCAGCAATGCTGAGATTTGCAGTGCTGCCTGGGCCTCGTGTCCTCCGTCTGCAGTGACTTGGAGCAGGGAAGGTCTGTGACAGGGCAGATGGGCAATGTGCCTTGGGGTAGCACACAGCTTGGGGCAATCCTGCCCACGGCATGGGGTTGGAACTAGGTGATCCTTAAAGTCCCTTCCAACACAAACCATTCTGTGATCTAGAATGAAAGGATTCTCACAGTCTTCGAGCCAGAGACTCCCTGGAGACTGTGCTGGCTCAAGCATCCAGGAGGAGACAAAAAGCCTGCCAAAAGCTGCAAATGGAGGAGGAGGAGTGTGTTTGCAGTTCTTTACTATCTCTACTCTGGCCCTGGATTGGCAGTGGCTGAGCTAGAGACCCCATCAGGGTCTTGGGGGCTAGGCCCTCCTTGTAGCAGGATGCCCTGCCTAGGTGGGGGTAAAACAGCTCAGACTTTACCCTATTTGCAGAAGTTATCAAGTTATCAGTGGCAAATGGAGTAGGAGGGGTCAGGCTGCTTCTGGTGCTGAAGAATGCTGAGATGAGGCTGACTCATCAAGCCCAAAGTTAAACATTCTGAGGATGTGAAGAACAATGTTTCCTGACAGAAACTGGCACTGGTGAGGAGGTGGCAGACAAAGCTCCTGATAAAGAAACCAACAAGTGCTAGTGCTGATGGCTTATCTAATGGTGCTGAGCTAAAGGCTGCAGAGCTGACACAGGTGGCCTACAAACATATGGCTGACAGTCAGTCACTTCATACTATAAAAACCCAGTCCCACTTTTTAATGGCAGTGTCCTCTAACACCCCCCTTCTGGGGTCTGTGTGTGGAGATTCCTCTCTTGAGTGGGGACGCCCCTCAAGGCTGAGCAAAAGAGATTTGCCCATGGTCATTGATATGGGTGAGTAACATCAATCTTTACTTAATAATTATTTTGCCAATGTTAATATAATTCCTTCAATATTTAATAAAAAATGGTGCACTATACTAGTAGTTAAAACTATCTGTATTATGTAGTAAACAATTCTGATTAAAGTATTTTTTAGTCTAATCATTATCATCATCAATTGAAATAAATCACTTATTTCATTCACATAAATATATTTGGTTATCCATCCTTAATTCTGTAGCACCAAGTTGTATAAAGGCTCAATTACACCCATATAATTCTTTAGACATAAACCATTGACCAAGTCTGGGACTAGGACTGGCTCTAGATTCTTCTCTGAGAAGGAGTTTAGAAACCAAGGGGGTCCTTTCTGACCCTTGTGACTCAATGGAAGGGTCTCCATGACAGACCTTATCCAAAACTTCCATTCTGCCTGCAAGGCTCCTGCATCCCAAACCAACCCTGCAGCTCTCGTTCGACCTCCCATGCCCTCTGCTCTTGTCTCAGGGCAGGGTGACAGTGATGCCAGAGCCATCCCTGCCAGGGCTTAGCACCTGGCAGGGAGCAGACACACACATGCACACAGGTGCACACACACAGTCTCCCTCTTGCATTTTTGGCCACCTTCCCAAATGCTAGCATGACATGGCAGCCCCTTCCATCTCTGTCCCTTCTTGTGTACATCACTTGCAAAGTTGCTTGATCTTAAGGTTTGCTTTTCCCACAGCAGCAAGGGCCTCTCATTTGTTTTTACATGCCACTAATCTTATCCACAGCTTTGTGTTTGGACTTCTGCTTCCCCTGGACTATTCATAATAATAAAAAAAAAAATTCAGGATTGGGCAATAGCAGTTGAAAGGGAAAAGTAATACCTCTCTTTTTCTTCTTCAAAACCACCAAAATTACACTAGATAAAAGGGACAGGAGAAATCAGGGAAAATGGAGGGTTTGAGGGCTTTTTTCCCTATTTAAAAATTAATTTTGTTAGTGATCCTCAAGGGGGAAAAAATATTTGTTACTTTAACCTTACAAGACCCCTAAGTATTTTTAATTCCTTGCTATCACTGTGAAGCCCCAGCTGGGGAGGCAGCAGGAGAGTCCTTGGAGGATCCTAGCAGCTTTTGGGACTGAGCTTCTGAAAAGAGAAGATTTGGTGACTAATCCCAGGAAATCCCCTTCTCCTGGACAAGATGACCTGTCCTGACCTTGACTGTTGTTCCTGGTGTGCAGCATTTTTCTGGTGAGGGCTGACAGGTCCATACCCAGACCCTGGAAGGTGCTTGCCTTGGCAAGACATAGCAGTCGTTTGGGTGGTCTGGGCACACCACAACCTGCTCTAACCCCTCCACTCTTGAGGGGCCAGAGGAGGATCTATCACCCCTGCCTGGTTATTACCTCCACCTCTGATCCAGCAGAACCAGCTTCTCCTCCTGTGACAGGACTGCTGGTTCTCCCAACCAGACCCTTGCTGCTGGTGTGTCCATCTCCCCTGTGCTGCCCACTGGAGCTTCCTCCTCTGCTTGCTGAGTGCCCTCCTCCTGGGACAGACCTCCCAAAGGCTTCCACCACTGCCTCCCACGGCAGTTTCATCTCTTCTTTCTCCCCTGAACCTGACATCTCTGTGTCTCCTTTACGTGGCACACAGTGCAGCCAGGCTTGCCTGTACCCTCGGTCAGCACATGCCCAGCACAGCCACAGTCCGGGCAGCCTTGATCGGCCCAGGGCACGACCAGGAGGCAGCACATGCTCAGCGCTGTCCCTACAGGCAGCATGGTCAGGGCTGATGTGTTTTGGCTGGAGAGGAGACAGCAGATGCCGTGGTACTCACCTTCAGGTCCTTGTCATGGCTCTAGGTGTCCCCAGGGGTGTGGATGATGCAGGTGACGGGAGCCTGCAGCAGCAAAGCGGCCCAGGGATGGAGAAGGGACTGAGCTGGTGCTCTCCGTTGGGGAAGAAGGGCCTGACCCTGCCCACAGAGCAGCAGTAAGAATGTGGGTGTTGATTTTTGCCGGCTTCCACATGGGGAAAGGGCTGGGACAGAAATTACACAGGCTGGGTCGTGGCAGATGTTGAGGCCTTGGGACTGGCCCTCATGACCTGGCAGGGTCTCCCAGTGCTGATCTGACATCAGGAAGAGGGCCAAGGTCCCTGCAGAAGGAGCCACGGAAGAGAGAATAAAAGTAACAAATGCAAACCATGCCTAGCTCACACCACTCCTCCAGAGAGGTCCTGCCAGGGAGGCACCAGGGTGCCACCAATTGCTTGCAGGTGGTGGCTGAGCTGGGCAAGAACCAGGAGCAGGGCAGGGGAAGGACAGAAGAGACAGAAGGGTGGGGATAAAGAAGCGGCAGAGAGCTTTCACACAGCTGGGCTGGGAGAGGGCTGGTTTCAGACTGGAAGGCCTGGCACAGGGACTTGCCCAAAGGCACTGGGGAGCACAGACCCCGAGGAAGCTGTGCCTGCTTTGCTGGGTTCCAGAGATGAGAGGTCCCTGGTCACCAAGGCAGGAGAAGCTGGAACACAATCCACAGGTGGTTTTGAGCCTGTTTGCAGCTTGTAGCTATAGGCTGTGACAAAGATCATATCTTTGAGACATGCTGGGGTTGCACACAGCATTATCATATGGACATGCCCTATAACACCCCAAAAGCATCTCAGCTTTCCCATGCCAAGGTGGGTCTGGGATGTTCTCCACTACACTTCGTGGGCATTGTAGGTTTCCTAAGAAAGTATTTCCAAATACCTCAAAGTGGTGTGTGACACAGCAAGCCACTACCAGCTCAGTGCATTTGAGGCACCATACGAGGCCAGCACACCGGATGCTGGATAGGTAAAAAGAAAATGTTGAGCCCACTGACTGCCAAACTCCTCCTGAACGCCCTGGAGCTGCTGGAGTTTGGTTTCCGAGTCTTTAAGCTTATGAAAGTTGCACTTGTGACACACTCTTCTTCCCTCTAGCGTCCGTTCCGAGGCATTCCTCTTGCTCTTCAAACCCAGCTGAAGCGGCACTTGCCTGGTTGCATTTGCACTCACTCCGTTCCTCAGGCACAGGTTTTACATCTATAAAGGATACTGCAACTCTCCACCCAGCAATCCGACGTTTTCTTTCGCTGGTTTACGCTGTGCCATGCAGGAGGATCCTGTCGCAAGGCCGTCGTCTCCTGGCAGCTTAAAAAATTATCTCAATTACTACCTTAATTTTAGCACGATCACTCTGGACTCCAGCCAGGGATGTGCAGCCACGAGGTTTCTGATGGCAGTGTGGAGAGGACGCCTCGTTTGAGGGATGGGTCAGAGCGAGCCCCCGCACTTGTTGCCTCTGTAAGACCATGCTACACCTCCTCTCAGATCACATGTTTTGTCCTTGGGCTGTAGGAAACCAGGGCAGAGATTAGAAATTACAGCACTGCCCCTAAGGCTGGATCAAGGCTGTCACTGAGAGGTTGTTTTATTTCTGGTGACAGCAAGAGACCTCCAGGGTAGGATCTCCATCACCTGGGTCACCTCCCAGCTGGATGAACTGGTTTCCAAAAGTCCAGCTATAATCCTCCTCTTTGAGGAGAGACATTCCCCTCTTCTGGGGACGGGGCAGCACCTCCCAGACGCACCTGCACCAGGCCAGCTCTCCACCAGCTCACGGTCTGCTCTGGCACCTTGAATTCAGTCCAGGACAAGCCCTCCTTGCAGTCCTGCAGCCGTCCTGCCCAACCTGCCTGTGCCTCTTTGGAAGGTCCAGAAGCTTCCCAGACCGGCCCAAAGAGCCCCGTGCCCTGAGGAGCGCTGCCCCAGTGCTCATGCACTGTCTCCACTCTCCAAGGCTGATCCTTTGTCTCAGGCAGGACATTTCCAGTATCTCCTGGGGTAATTTTAGAGGAGCAAGACACAATAAAAACATGGCCAGGATTCTGTGGCGTAGTGAGAAAGCCATTGCAGGGCAGGATTCATCTCACCTGGTATTGGGTGGTACCAAGCAGACATCTAAGCCATCACAAACCCTGTTTTATCAGTGGAGAGACTGGCACTACTGGAGCCATCTGACTCATCATACCCCAGAAGTATCCATGTTCTACTATGGATGCAGATAGTGCCCATGGCAAGGAGCCCAAGCCTGTCAGGCTCTGAGCAAGCCAAGGAACCATGTAGGGAATGATCCTGAGTTGACCTGTCATTTGTGTGTATTTGAAGAGGGGACATGTATGAGAGTTTCCTTTCTGAACTTCTCCTGGGTTTTCTCCTCCTTGACAGCCAAAGAAAATATCTTCTCTTCATCCTTTAATGAAGATTAATTTGTTCCAAGTGCAAAGCAATCCCAGGCCTTCAATGAGAGTAATGGCCTTGGCAAGGAGCACGACAGCCATGAGCCCTGTGCAGGTGGGCTGTGCACACAGCTGCCATGGGGACTGGACAGGGAGAGCATCCCCTTCAGCCTGCTCCCAAATGGGATGCTAAGGCATCCACAACGGGCTGGGCTCTGCAGAGCTGGGAGGTGCAGAACCCAATCCAAGTGTGAACAGGAGCCACCTTTGCTTGCCAGGGCCCATCTGTCTGGGTGGGATGCTGTCACAGACACGCTCCCCTGCAGGGGGAGGGATGATTCTTGGTCACTGAAATAACTGGCTGGCACACAGCTCCCTACTTCTTTCTCCCATGTTTTTTTTTAACATTCCAGCTGAGTGGAGCCTTTCAGTGTGCTGGGCACCACCAGCCACTCCAGCAGGGCTGTTTGTGGGACACCAGCTAAATGATGCTGAGAGGCCTCCTGGACGGATCACGCTTCTGGTAATGCTGCAGCATTGCCACTTTGGGCCAAATCCCTTTGCTCCGAGCCCAGCTCCCTGCAGGGCAGCTGTTCCCAGCTAACCACCCCCTCCCTTAGCAGCAGGTACTGGTGAGACTTGGCTCCCAACAGAAAACTCTTCCCTGCAGTGCTGATTTATTAATAGGTGAGGGGAGCAGTTCTCACCCCTCTTTCCAGCTTACACACTAGCTATCAATTTGGCAGCCAGCAGCAAATCCCATTAAGGCAGTGAGATACTTAAAGGCATCAACAGCTCCTGGCCCATTACAAGAATGAGGAGATGGACTCCGGTAATGTACATCTGAAACTGGTCACATCCAACTGGAAGCAAGGATCCTACCGAGACAAAATATTAGGAGTCTGCAAAGGCAGGGATGGGAATAAGCTTATTCATTAAAGGACTTTGTCTATACCCAAGGGACCAATGCATGATTTTAACAGAGGAAACAGTGACAAAAACCCCCACACAATGAAACTCCCCATATATTTCCCTTTTGGGCCAAGAGAACCAAATTCACAAACAGCCCATCATGCCTTACACTTCCTAATTAGCCTATTAAAGACCTAGCTGGCTTTTCCATTTTCTAGGTGAAAAAGGTGGAAGATGGACAAGCAGAGGCTAAGCCAGGGCAATGATTTTCCCTATGGGTCTGTTATAGCTGTGCAGACAGCAATGGCCCTGTTTATTTTCCTAGTCCTGGAAACTGTAACAGACAAGAGTGTGGCAGCCCTGGGAAACCCTGAGGTACACCTGCAAGTGGAAGAGAGGAGAAGAGAGGAGGCTACCAGCCCTTTTTCCCCATCAAGCTGGGCTGTGATCACAAACTTGCTCTCTTAGCAAGCCTCCCTGCTGCTCCATGCACAACACCCTGGCCACTCAGTTCTGGACACTAAATCCCCACAAACACAGGAGCAGATGGCATCCAGCCTGTCTTACACATCCATCCCTACCAATACACACCTGAGGAGGTGATGGGCCACCAGCTGATGTGGTGATCAAAAGGTAGACTGGACATCTCCTCCTGGCTCTGTGAACACACCACACCACTATGCAGCATGTGACTACCTTGGTTAGGCCACCAGTGGGGCAGAGCTGACTAGTGAGGGGCGGGGTGGCTGTTCTGACAGTCACACATGGCCTGCACCCCTGAGAGTTATCACTGGGCTGCCTGATGGGAAGGTATAACAGGAAACCCTGAGTTAAATGGTTTTGATGAAGCCCTCAGGCACTGATTTCCCACACACGAGGGCAGAGCTGTTTTTTCTGACCATTTCTCCACATCCTCTCTGCCAGCTCAGAGAAGCTTCTTGCTCTGTGCACATACAGAGCCAAGTGGAGTTTGCTGCAAGATGAGACCACAGATGCTTTCAGGAGACTTTCCAGATCTGTACCCAGAGTTTGTCTCTGCAGATGCTCATGTCCAGACCCAGTTTATACACCCACTGATCCTTTTTTTCCCCTCCACCCCTTTGAAATGAAAGATGTCAATTGAGAAGGAGGCTCTGAATATCTGGAGAAGACAGTCCTACCCATCACCCCCTGGTACAACCCCGGATATAGAGAAGAGTCACTGCTGTCAGCGTCTTCTTTCTTTTACAAGGCCAGCTTTTTTTTTTTTTTTTGTGATGGTGTGGTCAGTGACACTGGCAAAAAGTCAAATTTAGGAGCCTATTTAAGGACACAGGCACTGTTGCTGGGTGAAATCCTGCCTGCATCCATAGTATTGCATAGAATCACATACCACATAGTTTTAAATGATTTTTGATGGATGGTTTCTGCTAGGACGCACCAAAACTGGGCAAATTTGCTTCAAGCTCCAGACTATTTTGTAAGATAAAGTGGTGCAAGGAGCATTGTGACAAAAGGAAGTTTTAGGGCTTTGTCTATTATTCTGCTTCTCTAAGTTAAGATGGCCAGCAGAAAGGAAACATAAACCAATTCATTAACTCATAATGTAATTACTGTTTCATAAACTGATTTAAAAATATAGTCTAACATAGTAATATAAACTGGAAAAAATGTGATGATGCTTGGTTTCAGACTGCAACATTAATCAAGTTGTAAGGCACAGTCATTTGGAACAGCCTCTCACAGACGGCAGTCACTAAAACAGATCTTGTGAATCTCACCCGAACATAAAGCAAATGCCCTATTGAAAAAACAAGAGATTATTCCCTTACTTCCCTGATTTGCTGCATCATCACTTAAAATTATCCAATTATAAAAGCTGGAAAGTCTATTTGATCTGAAAAAGCTAGAGGTGGGATGGAGGTGGAAGGCACATGCAGAGGATGTTCTGACACCTGGTGACAGAGGCCAGCTCTGCTAGAGAAATTCTGGAACGCAATGTCTACTCAGAGGAAGCGAGACAAATCCTTCCAGGTAGCTATGGAGCAAACAAACATGTTAATATTGGGACAAGCCACTTGTTCAGCATTTGCCCCCACAGCAGTGCATCCTACAAGCACCTCCAATGCCTGTGAATGGAGTGAGCTCCTGTGGGGACAAAAATGCTGAAACCATCCAGCCTTCCTGGGCTCGTCCTCAGGCAACACACCCTCCCTCAGAACATGCTCTGGTCAACACTTCCTCTCAAGCTCTTGGTTTTGGCCCTCACATGTTAAACATCCAGGACTGCAAAAGACACATTGCATGCCTGCTGGTAGGTCACCTCCAGCCCACTCCACAAACAGCAGGCTCCATGCTCTGCTTTGTTCACTGTCTCTGCCTGACTCACAGAGATGGGCATGGTGTGGATGAGAGGAAGTATGATAAGATTTATTCTGTTTTAATGTGTGAAGGTTGCAAAAATAACCACATTTTTCTGTAATAAGAGATTAATTAGCTCATTGGTTGATCAGTGGTTGCTCTTAAAATATTTCTGGACCAGCTGTATCCTGAATTGAGGCAAATCACGTCATTTGTTTGAACTGCTCTACTTGCACAGCTCTGTGTTTAGCTTGCAGAAGAAGCTGCAAGATAGCATTCATCCTTCATGGCTGCAGTGTGTACATGGCTCCAACACATGCTGGCAACTGCATATCTTCTAGGACTGAGGACTTCTGTTCTGAGACGTTTTTGTGGCAGTGGATTTGTCAGGCAATGCTTGCAGAATGGATCTGGCAGTCAGGGGCCAAGCAGAATTCATTGGCCTAAACCTCTGGGAGGCTTTTGTGGATGAGCGGGCAGCTGGACGCTGGTAGTTGATCTCTTTAGAAGGGCTCTCATCCATGAGGGGCCTGAGGAAAAGAGAAGAATTCTGTGGTGAGACTGCACTCTGGATTTGGATATCTGCATTCTCCTCACCCGCTCTGAAAACTGAACCAAAAGCTGCCAGGCCTGGGAGAAGCCCAGGCACACGAGCTTCCCACATAAGGCACATGCTCTCTGCCTATGCTGACTCCAAAGTGACTATATCAACTTCAACCCCAAGCTGTCATGTCACAAGTTCTCAGTTGTATTTCTTCAAAGAAGCAACAACATGATGCTAAACTTACAGCAAACAGGTTCAGAAATAAACATGTTTTGGTGCATGTGACACTTCTCTAATGCCTACTTTATTTTCCAGATCTCATTCTAACATGAATTCGTGTCAGGGAAAAAACCCAAGTGGGATGTCAGGAACTTGTGCTGGGGTTTACTGGAGGAGAATCTTGAACAAGTGCCACAAGATCTTTGCAACAGACACAGCATTGGCTCTGACTGGGGAACATGAGAATGAAGCAGTAAGAACACAGTAAAATTCTGGGCTATTATTCAAGAAAATACAAAATTTACAGCACTCAAGTTATAAGAAACATGGGAAAATATTTCATTTAGCTTTAGACAGTCAAAGGTAAATGTCAGCACAAATAAAAGGAATTCTTTTTACAGAACAAGCCCGAGACCCCAGAGACAAGAGAGAAATCTGCTTTTTCCTGCCATGAAGTCCCTTCCATTTTCCCCAGATACACTGCAGTGCACATACCTGATCCTTGATGACCCAACAGCTGCTGGTCCTGGAGGAGGCCTTTTCTGGCTGATGCAGGCAGCAGGCTGGTGTTGCCTTTGGGATCCAGAGGCAGCAGGCATGATGTGCAGGCCCAGGAGAGCAGGTTCTTTGTCCAGAGGCTGGGCTGAATTCTTTTGATGAGCCTTTGACTGGCACTGCTGTGTACACTGCCTGTCCTCCTCTTGCCTGGGTATTTTTAGGCCTCTGTGGTTCCTTGTTTTCCAGGGTCTTGCTGCAACATCCATTGCAGAGGCAGGTGAAGGGTTTTTTGGAGGGGATGGAATTAGATAACGTTTTGTGTTGGAGAACACTGCACCCTCCTGAGCCTGTGACGAACCTGAAACAGAGTGGAAAGCACAGTGATTTACCAGTTCATCTGACTGCTAAATGACTAACCCAGGGAGTGAAAGGTTTTGGAGATGCTGTGTGATGGAGCTGGGTGGGAAGATGTGTCCCAGTGTTGGGCATGTTGAATTGCTTCCTCTGATAGTTGGTTTGGGTTCACTGGCAGCCTCCCTGCCAGCATTGCTGGTGATGTGCCAAGCATGGAACAGTTCACAGCCAGAGCTCAAGGGGGACACACGAGCTCAGCCACCCTCCTGTTCTCAGGCAGGATCACACCTGCATCATTCCCCGCTGTGTTTGCACCAACTTGTTCCAAATACCTTATGACTCCTTCCAGTGATCTGAAGTGCAAGGCACAGGAATAAGCACAGATGAGTGGATCCACTTCTTAAATCAAAGGCAGAGATCATGGCATTTCATAATAAGTGCCTGACTGCTGGGGAAAATACTGGACTGCATGCATGGCTACTTTCTGGTGTTTGTGTTTCAGCCATGTAATTCTCTCCATGTAATATGTGCAGCACACAGAGAAGAAAAAACTTGTTGCTGACTTCTAAATGTAACAAGCAGGCACACATGCTTAGAAGCATTCCATAAATAGCAGGGATCTGATTGCTCTTGTCTATTGAAAGAACCAACCATTCTATAAATAGCAGGGATCCAATTGCTCTTGTCTATTAAAAGAACCAACTGTACATAAGTGCCTGATGTGCAGGGTCCAGGGCAGGAAATTAATCTAAAGAATGTGCCACCAAAACTCAGGCCCGGAAAGTTCATCTCTGTGGCTCCCAATTGATGGGCATGTATTTTACTGCCTAGGTAAAGCTGATAAAAAGTTTCCATGGAACGGTTTGTATCATACTATATGCTTTTAAAATGTCTACACTTCATGTTTGTTTTTAAGTATAGCCACTCTGAGAGACTGGTATGTCTGACTCAAGAGCCTGAAATAACGTTCAACGCCTTCCAAAAAATGCAGTTTATATGGATCTGATGCTGCAAATGTTTTTATGTAAGAGTGGCTTTGCTCAGATGACTTGTCCTTTTCTGGTCAAGGACTGCTTCCAGCAACAAGTTCTTCTGTGAGAAAACGTTGGATTGGACACACTTCTGTGTGTGATTTAGGACCTGGGTCAGTCCCCTCTGCCACCTTAGACAATTCTAGATTTCAAACCACTCCATCATCTCCCAGCAGATTCAGTCAGAGGATTGGACAGATGCATGTCCAACCATTGACTTTCACAGTGCCAAAGGGCATGACACTGGTACGCTGTGAGATGTTTGTGACACTGTCTTCTTAATCTACAAAGATGATGAGACCAACATACTCAATGTAAAAAAATAATAAAAAATCTGAAAAAGATCAGATTAAATCTAAAGAGACCCTGAGATCATGATCTAAGACTTCTGCAGTCACTGGACAATAGGCCATTCCTGTAGATTTTTCCTGACAGCTTTCATTCATTGTTTATAGGACTGTTAATACACACAGAGACTTCCAAAAGTTTAATGATATTTCCATTATTTTTTCCCAAAATATACTATATTTTTACAAATTTTAGTAGATCCATTTTTGCCCTTGAAAGAAATATAAAATGAAAACACGCATGCTTTTATTTATTGAGAAAAAAAGAGTTGCTATTACTAACAATAGAAAAAAGATTGAAGATGCAATTATGTAATGTCCTCTATTTGGTATGTATTTGGAATAACCATAATTAATGTTTTTAATATTCTTAAAGACAATATTCAACAAGTAGTGAAGAGTGGGAATTCTGCCTTCATTCATGTAAATGCAATTTCAGAGAAGCCTTTGGCTTTATTCCTGAGTAGAAGATCATGTTCCATTTTTAAACCCTTTATTGAATGCATCCTTTTTGTTGCATATCTTTCCAGAATTCTCAGTTGCTCAGTTAAACCTTAATCATTAGCTCAGTCATTATGTACATCAGTGCCAACCGGGTTCAAATACAGCTCAGTAGGAATGACAGCGTTTTAGACTCACCTGGCACTGTCATAAATTAGTGACACAAGGTAAAAGACAAGACGTCCTTCTACTAGAATTGAGTGTGAGATCACCTTTGCTCCTCTTAATTCTGTATATTCATGCTGAAATATATCAACTGATGGTCAACACAGCTGGCCACAATGTCCTGCCTAAAAACTGGAATGGATCGCTTAGGGTCTTGCTCTGCAATGGCATTTTCCAATTGCTGCTCTAGAGCACAGATGCCAGATCTCATAAAACACTGGGGTTACCAATGTGCCTATTACAAACAGCCCAACAGTTTTAGTGCCCGATGCCAGCCCTTCCCCAGGGGTTTAGGTCCAGTACCTGAGGAAAAGTGGGAGAAACTGGAGTGAGAAGAAGGCTCAAGTGAAATCCTTTCAATGAGGTCCTCATCACAGACTTCCCTCAACTCATCTTCCAAGCTGTCAGTCAGGCTCCAGTCTTCACCCTCAGTCACCTTCAATGCTTGGCTGGTTTGCTCGTGCAGACCTGTTTGCAGGCACCTGGACAACATCAAGGATCACACCTTTAATTAGCTTTTGAGTGTGTTTATGCAGCTGGTCAAGAGCAGCTTGGCATGGCCACTCAGGCAAACACCCAGGCAGCGGATTTAGTTAACCACTGTTATTTCACACCTTCCAGGAGATATGAAAAATCATTTTAATTGGATCAGCCATCTAGGATACCCGTGTCTGGTTATCTCAAGTGTCTTAAAGTTAATCAGGTGAAGTGGAACGGATTTAAAATTCTACCCAGTGAAGTAAACTCAGAGAAATAAAACCATTTTTACTTCCAAAATAACCATTACCTGTCTGTGAGATCTATGAGATCTCAGCAAGGTGGTATTTGTCTTTCAGCCTTTTGTTTGCCCATGTGCTGCTTGCAGAAAAGCTCATCCCCTTTCAGCTCTTCTACTGTCTGAAGTAGACACGGTCAGGGCAAAAAACGGCTCACCAGTTATGAAAAGTAATTTCCTTCTCTTGCTAAGGAAGCGAGCCCATCCTGCCCGTGCTCCAGAGAGAAGGTAGAGGATTCTTCTTCCTTGCCATCCCGCAGATGCTCCAGGCAGGAGGATTGCTGCCCAAAGCAGGGACAGGAAGGCAGGAGGCCGAGACTATCCCTCGAAACCGCCACCAGGTGGCCAAAGCGCTGATTTTATTTTTGCAGCAGAAAATGAATGCACAGTTTATTGCACGGCAAGGTCTCCCCGGCGGTCTCACCCCTTGTGCTGCTCCGTCCATGCTGTCAGGTCGAGGTCGGGGTCGGGGGACACCTTTTCCTGGTGCAGATCTCTTCCTCCTTCAGAGCCACAAAGGTTTTCTGCCGTCAGACCAGACGGTTTCAAAGGGCTCACAGCAGGTGGCTGCAGAAACGGCAGAAGTTATCTAGATATCCCTGGGAACTCTTCCCAGCTCCGTTTCTAGATGTGGATTTTAGAATGCATCAAAGCCCACTGTTGTTTCTGAACTTTTACATCACCCCTCACCATTTTCTAACTCCTCAGTTTTAAGAAGTCCCAATCCCAGTCATGTGCTGTTATGGCCTGAGGAACCCAGGGCAGCAGTTACAAAATCGTTGATTTATATTTCACTGGCTATAAGCCTAAAGTACCTATACCAATAAGCATAATTAAGACCAGTACCCCAGAAACTGCATCACCCAGTATATGACCACAGTCCCACTCCACATCCTAGTTTTCAGCACACAGCAATTCACTAAAATGTTCAAATTTGTTTCAGAAAAGCTTCCTATGCTGAGGCAGTGGCAGCAGAAAGACAAAGGTGGTACATATCTTTTTTCCCTGCAGTTCTTTAACATCCGTTGTCAGCATTAAGTCAGTGTCCTGTGCATCTCCCTGATTTACCACAACCTGTTTAGACCCACACATGTGCAGCTGTGCTGTGTTGAACCTCAGGGCCCACAAAAGCTGACCATGACAAGCCAGGCTGCTCCCCTTTACACACATGGGTATCCTCTTACTTAATTACTGCTGAAACGAGCAGGCTGACCCGCAGGGCGGGGGTACCACCCCACTGCCAAGAGGAACAAACTTTGGCTTTGTGTTTGTTTAGTCATAGGAATGACCTTGCAGTATTAGCAAGCCGACTGTTTATGCCAACATCAAAGAAACACTGCTGAAAAAACTCTTTTTCTTAATAGCTGTTGTAGAAATACCATCAAATTTTGCAATCCTGCCTTGTACTTTGCTCATTGCAGGATGATAGGAGGTCTGCCCCCAGCAGCTGATGTGTGATTTTCACGTGTTCCCTTGCAGCTGATAGTCCACTGCTGCTAGCACATGCAACATCATGGCTGGAGACCCTCTGTCCTCCCCAAAGGCAGCTGCATGTTGCGGGTTCTTGGGCTACAGAAGAGAGTGAGCTGCCACAAGCCACAGTAGGAGTTCAGTTCATCCCAGGAGTTATGGGGGTCACCATGCAGGAATATGAAGTATACAAGAAAAACATACACCTAGCTTTTGCCTCCTTTCTAGAAGGGCCTTGGCGGGGTTCCCACATATAACTTGACGGAGTCCTAAGAAAAACAGGAAAAGAGAAAACATTTTACTCCAGCATTTAACAAACAGTGCTGTCTTTGAAGTCAGTCAGTATAATTTCCCATAGATAGGAAGTTGTAGTATTTCGTGGTGTAGGTTTACAGTATCAGCTGGCATGGCCTGCCATTACTGCTAAGAGGCAGTTTCTCTCTTTCCACCAGAATCTGTCTTCTCCTGCTCCTGCCCTGTCTCCTTAGTTGTGCTGGTGCAAATATTTGTGTGGACACATGGTTAGTCAGATCAGGGAACAAATTCAGATTAAAGCAAATTATGATTTTGGGGTTCTTTTTTATTTGTTCTGCTGGATCTAGATCAAAATCAGATTAACAAGAGGTAAGGCAGCAAAGGGTCAGAAGAAGCAGTGAACATTGGGTGAAACCGTTTCTATCAGTAGTGTTACCTGCCTAAAAGTGCATGTAAAATTACAGTCTCATTCCCTGACAAGCTGTACTTGGTTTCCATGTACATTTCCAAATGTGCACTCAGCTGTTGACTCTGCATTGCTTCATCTAATCCATCATCCTGAGTCCTACCTAAAGGCAGGAAACTGAGGAGAGACTGCCATCTGAGAAAAGCAGCCCACAATGCCTGGAAACAAATGCCATCTTCCTATCTAATCTGCACTCCGTGGGCTGGTGGAGTTACACCATCAAGGTGTTTCCAGGAGTCAGGGAAGGATGGGTAGTATTTCCAAATGACTAGGGCAAGAAGGGCAGTGGTCGACCTGTGTTTTGGGCTAGCCTGTAGATTGAGATGTGAAGTTAAGGAATGGACTCCTCTTGCTGAGGGACCAACCTCTGGAAACCCAAAACAAAGTGCTCACTGACAGCAGCGATGCTGCTGCAGTATGACACTGCAGCACACACAGCCTGAGCACATGATCCAGGGGGAGTGAAGGTGCATCACCACACCTCTCTAGGGGGCTACCTTGGACCACATTCCTGTGGCTGAACAAGACGTGCCCAGATGTCACTCAAGCAGGACAGCTGCGATGAGGTCTGAAAGGCAGCGCCAGCAGGGGAGCACCACTGCAGTATGGGGCTGGGAAAAGGGACAGCAGCACATGGTGCACGGGGGCGAGGGGCTGAGGGGTGGGCAGCCCAGGTGACTCGCACCTTCTGCTGCAGGGGGAAATAAAGGAAAGCCTACGCTAGAGCAGGTGAGTCTCATGGAAGAAAACATATGCTGAACCTGATTAGCAGTGCCATGGGTGGGTGGTATTCAAAGCACCCTGGCTTTCATCAGTAATAACATTCAGAAGGAGGTGGAGGTGTGGGAAAGAACAGGATTAAAAAATATACATTACCATGTGTCAGATCACTGGAGTCATCTTCTGTGAACAGCTTATCAGGAAAAACAGTGGGATCTGGAAAAGGACAGCTACCAGACAAGAGGCTGGCATCACTACACGTCCCTGCATTAGCAGAACCCTGTGCATTTCCAGGTCTGGAAGCTGTTGGGGGTTTTGGGCCACATCCAGACTGCTTTGCTACTGCCCCAAGATACGAATCTAGAAGAGAGATTTCATTAGTGTGAGCACAGTTGTGCAAGGCTTCAAACCACACCATCACTGTACCTTGCCAATATCGTGACTGCTGCTGCACACTTGGAGCTACAGGGGACAGAAGAATATGTAACTGCAGCTACAAGAAACATGCTGGAATGGGTCCAGCCTAGAGACAGAGGTCTTCCTGTGCTGCACAGTCATGGCAGAATCTGGGGATCCCTAGCTAAACTGATATCCCTTCCCACCCTTCTCCTGCTCCTGGGCACCAGAGACAGACAGCTGGGGTTATGGGTCAGGAACTGCTCTGTGCTCCCCACCCACCTCTGATTGTCTCTCAGGTGAGCCTGGATGCATCCAGGGCTCTGCTACTTTCCCTGCCTGCATGCCCAGGATAAGTGTGAGCTGCCTCTCATATGCTGCCCACCTGCCCACAGGGGAACCATTGCAGACTTGCCACAGACACAGCCTAGGCCCCAGTCTTAGAACACGTTGCTTAAATGCCCTGGCACAATGCAGATAGAGATGGACACCATACCAGA
This sequence comes from Dicrurus megarhynchus, assembly GCA_013399195.1. Classification (NCBI taxonomy): domain Eukaryota; kingdom Metazoa; phylum Chordata; class Aves; order Passeriformes; family Dicruridae; genus Dicrurus; species Dicrurus megarhynchus. The sequence continues at coordinate 576,342 of VXAD01013799.1, read as the reverse complement.
GCTATCAGTCAAACAGGGGAAACTGTGTACCAGGAGTTACAGAAATCTGGGAATGGCAGTGAGAGATTTTTCCAGTACTGCCCCCGGGACAGATACTTCTCTACCACAGAAAGAAAGGTGAAAACTGTTTTTGTAATGCTACAGGGCAGGAAGGATTATACAAAAACTAGCAAAGGCAGACAGAGCCTTGTCCTCTTACCTGCCCAACTGCTGGCTGTCCCGGGAGCACAGCACAGCTCTAAGAGCAGCATATGCAGCCAACCACGCACAGGAGAGAGTTCATTTCAGTGCCCAGATGAATAACATGGTTTGTAAACTATTGAGCATCTACCAGCTCCAAAGTGAGTAATCAGCTCTGTAATAATATGGCCATTTCCTTAAGAGCTGAGTGTTGGGGACCTTTAATGTATCTTGGGCACAGCTGTAAATATGAACCCATGAAATACACAGCACATGAAAAGTACCCAAATCAACGTTGCTACTGGAAAGATAAAAGTACTGGGATGTCTGAACCTGACCGTATGAACTTACTGGTTTAGACCTGCAGGCAAGAATATAAGTCTGGTTACACTAGGAAATTACATGAATTCACAATTTTGTGCTCTGCCCCTACTGTTTCTGTCAGCAAACTTTGTTAACTGGTTTTCTGAACCTCAGGTGATGTTGCCAAAGCAGGATCACTGAAGGATCAGATTTTAATGGATTTTTTTCCCTACCATGACTACTATTACAACTAATGATTTGGACCCATAGGGATTAAATAAATGACAAATGTATGTACTTATTCCAAAACAATCTAAATTTTTAATGGACTACAGTTGGCAGGCAAACCACAACTTGGGGAGGGGGCTGGGAAGCCAACTGCATTGCTCACACTAATGGGAAGCAACAGGAGCAGTTATAGGAAATACTTTGCAATATTTAATAGTATGTGGTGAAGTGCATGTAGCATGACACATAAAAGCATGGACATCTGAACTATTACCAAAGCTACAGGCATGAGGACAACAGATTTACTTTCAAACCATTTATCCTCTACTAATGAATGTAATGAACTTAATCATAGTAACAAAGAAAGTGGAACAGATTTCTTACGAGACCATGCAATCTTCCTGAGATGTTGCTACCACTGAAGGGTGGTAATCAAATTGCCTTTCCTATTATTAAATTGGAATTGGAAATCCTACTACATCCATGCTACACGGGATTGACTGTTACCATGGAAAGAGCTGTGAACAGCTGTTGTTGAAACATTCCTTTCCAAGGTTTGCTTTTTCCCATCAAGCAGAATGGGCCCTAAGTACAGACTCCCAGCTACTGCTGGATTTGCTTTATGCTCTAGAAGTTGTCTGTATTTTTTGATCTTGATGCCCAGCTTAGGACAAATTTCCATTTAAATCTGCACTGTTATCTGCTGAATTCCAGCTTTCTTACTTCTTGTAGTGAAGAAGACAACATCCTTTGTCCCTTCCCTATAAGTAAAGATTGGCTTTAAAGAGGTCAGCTTGCTCTTCATCTTTCTTTTTTTACACATCATAACTTGAAAAATGAACCCCAACAGGAAACCTGTCATACCTAACCATGAAATGTCTCTGGCTAAACCACCTTCCTTGATGGATTCCTTGATGATTAGAGAATCCTCATGCATCTTCTTGGAAGGAAGGAGATCAGTCTGGCTTGCTGGTATTCTGTCCAAATACTTCAAGTGGGGAATGAGTTTTTTTACTTCTGCTCTGTAATTATAATCTGGTTCCTGGAGAAATTGAGAAAGTGGTCAGTTTATTTAACAGTCTGTGGACTTCTAGTAGCACAGTACTGTTCAATTTGTATGACTGCCATATAATTTGAAATGCTCCTCACATAATTTCTGCTTGAACTGATCATGAAAATGTCCTGAGCAGGGCAAAGACATGGCCTACACCCAAAGGCTCCTTTGCTGTTTACCCACTGATGACTTTGCTATTTGTCTTTGTTATATTATGTATAACATGCAAAAGCATAGAAGGCCACTGATGCCCACGGAAAGCCAGGGCACCCTCAGCATTCAGCCAGTCTCTCTCCCTGCTTTTGTGATTCTCTGGTGGTTGCATCAATACTCAGGTGGTAGAAAGATCTGAAAACATATTATGAGTGTTGCTACACCTGCTGACGGTAAAAGAAAGAGCATTTCCATGGACTGTGGTTTTAGGCACACAGTAAAAAAATGTATAAAGCAAGAGTGCACTACTAGTGGCAGAATACAAATGGACAACTACCCACCAAGCAATTGCTTCACCCAGGCAAATCTTACACTGCATGCAATATTAGAAACCCCCACAAAGCCAAGTCCTCATGCAATACAGAGTGGTCACAAACAGAAATCTTTCTGTGGGACCTGGCTGGCTGGCTGCTCCCTCCCTCTGCCTGATGCAGCATGGATGCTGGCAGAGGGAACTCACCAAATAAAATGTGTTAGTTGTTGTTAAGAGGCAGACACTAATTTTCTCAAACTAAGTCTTTAATCTTAATTTAGAAAATGAGTCAACCATTCTCAGCTACAGCCAATTCCCAGCCATGTCCTGTTGGAGAGAAGAATCATGTTACGCTCATGTTACATTACAGCAACAGAGGCTGCAGAATTCATCATCAGGTTCTTGCTCTTCGTTTAGATAACAGGGGAAGACGAGCTCATCTGAAAATCAAATTACAGGGAGCAAACAGGCCATCTGAAGAAAGAGCAGTAAATTTAGCTGGACCATTCTGTAGATTAAAAGTAAATAAATAGGAGAGCTTTTACAGACCTTTAGCAAGGGCCAGACTACAAGAAGGAGCTTGAAGAATTAGAGCCGCCCATCAAGGGCACACCAAAGTAAGCCCACATCTACTCAGTTCTATATGGCTTTTCTGTACCCCAGAAAAATGCAAACATCCATTGGAATCAAGAAAGCAACAAAGTCCATGGAAAAGCTCTCAGCAGCCAAGGGCAGGCCTTGCTTTGTAACCCCCTGAGGGCAAAGCATCATCCCAACACAGACACTGGGTGGGAGACTACAGTGAGCTCAGTCTGCCTCTGCTACAAGTCAGTGTAAAATACACCATTGTGCTGACTCCCCCAGCAAATTCTGCCTGGCATTTGAATGCAGCTACTGTAAGGACTTAAAGATCACAGTTGCCTGTCTCAAACACTGTTTAGGCCACAGAAGGACTTTGCCATGAGATAAGCACAGAATGGAGTGACAGGATGGCACTAACTCCAGGGTGAGGCGAGATCTGGTTGGCACATCCTGGATAATGCACCTGGACAAAAATTCCCACTGTGGCAAACTGTGTAAAGAAGCAACTGCTCATACACAGCACCAGTCAAACAAAGACCACCCCAAGTTATGGGACAGATGCCATCTGCAATCACCAACCACCATGGAAGTCCCCCCAGATATTCCTTTGTGGATAGCTGGAACTTGGACTGTAGATAAGATAAAGGTGGTACTATTGTCTGGGTGTTATCTCAGACTTAGGGGGAGGTTAACAAAGCGAGGACACCCCAAGTTATGGGACAGATGCCATCTGCAATCACCAACCACCATGGAAGTCCCCCCAGATATTCCTTTGTGGATAGCTGGAACTTGGACTGTAGATAAGATAAAGGTGGTACTATTGTCTGGGTGTTATCTCAGACTTAGGGGGAGGTTAACAAAGCGAGGAAGAAGAATGTATCACTGATAATGGACACAAAAAATGCGGAATTTACAGGCCATAAGGAAAGACAAATCAACAACTGAGATGAAATAAGCTCTTGCTGCATAAAAGAATTCCGACAGGGGGAGATTGTGATCACGGACTCCAAAGAGAAGAAAGACTAAGCATGTGGACTAATTAGCATGGGAGGCAAGAGAGAATCATTTAACCAATGGCAAAAGAGAACTGTGCAGCCAATGAGCTTTAATTCCTTTGTTTGCTAAAATGTATAAAGAGTGAAAAGTTTTGAACCACTTTGGGACCACAAAACCAAGAAGCCCACGTTGAAGAAGGACCAGCAGGGATGCCACTTGATCCATGGGTGGTGACAAAATTCTTCTCTCTCCTCTCTTTTCTCTTTCTTTCTATTTCTCTACCTCACATTTACTGTTAAATAAAATCTGTATTACTGACTTTGGCATAAGGTTTGCACTGTAATTTGGGCAGAGGCATCTCTCACTAATCAGATCGCAGCACCTACTTGCACAGGAGTAGAGACAGCCATTCTGCATGGAGAAGAGCAGGAGGGCACACCACCACATACTACTGCTCTCTGTAATTCCATTATGTGACAACATGCAGAGCATCCCAAGGACTGATTTCCTCACCTGAACAAGCCAAGAGAAATCTGACATTTCTCCATTACAAGTACAGTTAAGGACTGAAGGTGCCAAATCCTCCAAAAATCCCACTTTCATTGAGCAGGAACGACAAAGGAGTAGAATCAGACCTTCTGTGTTGTTAGGATACACTGCACCATTTCCATGGTAGGAAGCTATGCTAGGAAGTGTCAGTAGCTGTATTTATCTCTGTGGGAGTAGAAACAGTAAGCAGGCATGCCTTGTCCATCACAAGCAGGCAGTGCTTCCTTACTGCAGGAATATGGTTTTTCCTCTCATGATTGCACCTTCCATAAGGGAGAAATGTTCCAAAATGGAGAAATAATTTTGGTTACAAGCAGTTACAAGTGTGGTCCCTTAAGAATAATTTTACCAGTTCAAACTAGAAAAGTGAGTATATAATATTTTCTTTTGAATTCCAGAGAGGAAAATTATGATAGATAAAGAGCTACCTTCCATGGCCCCTTTTACTGAGCAATAAGATCAAGCCAACAATTACATCTGAAAAATGCTATTAACTCATAAATCTAAGAAGTGCCAAGATTTAAAATATATGTCTGTTGCATGATTGAGTTTTAGTGTTAGCACCTGTTTTCAAGTCTAAGTCCAGGAAAAATATCAAATCCAGCCTTTTAGGCAAATTAACAGCATGAGCAAGACCACTTTAAAATACACAGGAAAGCTATGGAATATGTCACAGTGGGATAACAGCATCAGCTCTGATTTTTGAACCCTGCATTATCAGCTGTTTATGGTGCCATTGGGAATTGCACCATCCTTAGTGAGACCTGTGTTTTACCTAACTGTGTGTGTCCACACACCTTCCAAAAGACCTGGATGGCAATATATTGGTGTTTTAATATCCCAACAATGCTTTTTTATGAAGCAGGAGAAAGTGAAAGAGACTAACACGGTTCTGAGGCTGTTCAGGTAGAATTAGATCTCCCTTGCTTTGCTTGCTGAGTGCCCTGAAACCCAAATCAGATCATGTATTACTGTGTTCTCATCTTTGTGACACAGAGGCTCTCTCATGCCTTCAACAAAACACCTCAGAAGAAATTATTCTATCATTTCAGTACGTAAGAGGTGAATCACTGTATTTTGTATCTTCAGCTTTTTCTGAAGGTCTTTTTGGTCATTTGATTTTAACCTTTCAGGGGAAATGGTAACAAGCAGTTCCTACATTATAGCTTTTCCTAGTTACCTCAAGCACTGTTTCTGAGGGCTCAACTTCTGAATCTGGTGGTGTTGGAACACTTGCTTTTGGACTGGAGAGCCTCCAAAATAAATGCAAAAACCTCAAAACCAGGTATCTAATCACAGAATCACAGAATGGTTAGGGTTGGAAGTGACTTCTTAAGATCACCTGGTCAGGTTCACCTGGAGCAGGTTGCACAGGATTGCATCCAGGTGGAGTCCAGGGGAGGAGACTCCACAGCCTCTCTGGGAAGCCTGTTCCAGTGCTCATACTCCAAGTAAAGAAGTTTACCCTCATATTGCTGGGAAACAGGCCTGAGTCTTTACTAGCACTCTTGTATTTCACTTATGGTTATCCTGGAGACTATACTGATGAGATCACAAAATCAACAGAAATTAAAGGTGGGAAATGCATCCCATGTAATCATTTAGAATGATGCAATAGGAAGATGCAGAAACATTTCTCATTTCCAACTCACAGTTAAAAAGCACTGACAAAAAATTAACAGAACGTGTGCAAACCAAGTCCTCACCTCTTCAGATTCTGCATTTGGCTTCAGGCAAATAAGGTTGCCCTCCACTGTCAGGTGGCTTAGCTTGCAACAAAGTCGCAGGTACTGCATCTGGTTGATGTCCTCAATATTGTTCCCTTCCAGGTCCAAAACCTCAAGGTGATCCAGCCAGGTCAGCTGGCTCAGGTCAGAGATATTGTTATAAGCAATGTAGAGTTCCTCAGCAGAAGTAAACAGAATAAATATGTAAACCACGGGCTTGCACAAGTACCACCCAAGCTTTGCAAAATGTTTTCTAATATTTGAAATACTAAATGTCACAGGATAAAACTAGAAAGGCAGTGAACATTTTATAAAGTGTGGCTGCCGCAGCCTTAAATAACAAGTGCTAATTTAAACATATGCTGCTTTAGGCGTACTCAGGATCAGAGCTGAATGTTACACCTCATTTAAAAAAGCTATACTGTAGCATCTTTTAAACTAACACATGCAATTCAAGGCATCAGACCAAAGCCAGTCAGAAAAGCAAAAGGAGAATGAAGACTAAAAGTAAAGAATATCAACTGAAGATAGTTCTGAGATTGTCATTTGGCAGGACACATCTGTACTTACTTTTAGAGAGCTGCAGGAAGAGATCCCATCTAAATCTGAGAGTCCACACCGAACCATCCACAGGACACGGAGATGGGACAACGAGGTTCCAAGATCCCTTATAATAAAAACCAATTCAAGCTCTATTTGAATGAGTGAAAAAACTCAAGACTTGCTTTCTTTCTCCTAAGAGTAGGCCACTGCTACTTCCTTCAAATCTCACATTGTTTACAAGAAATTCAATTAAAAATGTTCACCCTCAAAAGTGGGGAATAAAATTATATCCCTCCTTACTTATCCCACTGTCATCTTTGTTCTTGTATGACAACATGTCACCCCAGCTCTGTTTGATTCAGATTATTCCAAGGGCTACATCATGGTAATTCTGCTGTAAATCACAGGCAATTGCTAAGAATTATGTGGGGTTTTCTTATGCTGGCATCACTGGCTGTACACATATAACCCAAATTAATATATCTGAGCTGACTGCACGGTCAGTCTCACTCTGCCCCTCTTACCTCTGTTCTGATTTTGCAGTTGAAAGGAATAACACTTTTGCCAAATAGCATTTTTTGAATCAGCAAAAGATTATAATAATTTCCATCCTATTTTCCCACCCTTTGGGTGTAGCAAAATATAAATAAAGGATCATTTATATGAACTTTAAACTTTTTGGTCATAACTCAGAAAATCACCCACTGACCTGCTTGAGGCCACGCATGTGTAATGTCCCACTGACATTACAGTGGTGCACAACACAAAGATAATGCAGAAAGGGTGCCAAATCAAACTGGGGGCTTAATCCCCTGCCATCTTTGGTAACATTAGGTTGCATAAAGCCACTAGTCTAACATAAACAAAATACAACACTTTATCAAATCCCAAACCAACCAAAAGCTCAGAATTCTCTACTGTAGCCATGACATCAGAGTATCTGAATAATAAAGAACTAAACAGTGGGTAACTAAATACAAAGACAGTTTATCAGAGGAGGTAGAGACCAGCACAGAGTTCACAGAAACACAGTAATGGTTGAGCTGGAAGGAAGGTCACCTTGCCCAACATCCATACTCAAGCAGGGCCAGTTTCTCAGGACCACATAAAAAGCTAAAATAGTTCTTAAATAGAGCTTATTGGACTTCAGAATTTTGGATTAGCTATCTCTTACAATATCCATTCTTATAATACAGAGAAGAGTAAGTTTTCTCCAGAAAATTGCAGAAGACAGAAGTCCTGGGGGCCCTTGTGATCTTGGAATAAAGGTAACAGTTCTTGTACTCATGTGTCCTCTTTGTGGATGACAGGGAACAAGACCAGCTTTGCATTGCCCTCTGAGAGCCTCATGCAGCTTTGATACAGCTTTGCAGCAAACCCCTGTAGTCAAGCTGCCTGCTTCAGGGATACCGGGCATCCAGCCAGTCCAAGAGGTCAGGAAGGAGCGCTTTCATGAGTGGGGATAGACATATTCTTAACTGTATTTTTTATTGTGTCTCCACCATCTGAATACTTGGGAAGGGTCTTGTCAGGAGAAAGGAGACTGTGTAAGGCTGAATAAAGGATGGGTGCAAGGAAAAATAACCCCAGCTGCCTCTCTTCTGTGATGGGCCAAATACAGGGTTGAATGGGAGTTTCTAGGTGAAATTGGGGGTTTTCATCCCTCTGCCTTCTAGGGACTGGTATGTCCATGGGCATCATTCAGACCTCTCTCGCTTCATCCTCTGCCACTGCAGGGGCTGCAGGCACTGAGCATCTCTAATTATCCCTTCCCTGGATGCTGCCCATTAAGTAAGCTCACAATGCGTACACCGTACAATGTGTTTATGTAACATTTTATAGCTTTTGAGGTACAAACAGTGCAGCTGTCTCAATGGCCAGAACTAAGCGAAAAAGAAAAATCTCAGTCTCCTTGCACATCTCTTTCCAAGGCTACTCTTCCCTTGAGGAGAAAACCTCAACTGACATGAACCAGAACACCTGCAGTGAATTTTGTGCGCCCAGGCAGCTTGCCTCTAGTGACACAAGGATAAAGAAAGCCAAATCCATATCACCATGTCCCTGGCCTTGCACAAGATCTTCCAAGGTCTATTTACATTGTGTATATTTTCTAAATAAAACAAAAACTGGTTCTAAGGCTTCCTTAAGGAACAGATGCCTCCCAAAGTAATATTTACAGAAATTTTATTATTAGATTTGCAAGCTGCATGCCTATAATAAGAAAGAAATTAAATTAAACCACAAAACCAGAACCTACCATCAAGCGAGGCCAACACATCCATAAACACAAATATGGCATTAGGAATAATGTGAAGAGATTGCACTGCTCATTTCATGACCCTCTTCAAGCACTGATGAGATTTTCAAAATTTGGGCTAATTTTGGTGCAGAATTTTCTCTTCTGTAAACCATTGAACATAGATAAAGGGAAGTAGTCACTCTCATTTTTGTGTCATTGAAACAATGTTTCTGATAGATGTTCTGTTTATTAGGCCAGCAAAATTGAACACAATCCTAACCTGATTACTCTACATATGGTAGAGTAAGATATGGTTAATGGACTTTATTTCCATTTTTAATTTGCCTTGAATTTTCTAACTGAAGTGTTTTTGCCACAGAAGGAGATTGCAGTAACATGGTTGTTCCTTGTGTTTCTCTGTCAATATAAAGAATGCCAAAGCAAAGCAGAGGATTAATTCCCAAGCAATTTTTACACACGGTCCCAAGAATAAACAGTTTTTCCCTCTGGTCCTCCATGCATTTGTGGAAGCAGTTTCCTGCTCCTACTCAGAGGTCTAAGACTTCCAGAGCTAAATCCCACTTCTCTTTGTTTGTCAGAGTTTTCTGTTCCAGAGCTGACTGTGGTTAAACCCAGTGCACACAGACAGGGTCAGTTCCTACGCACACCATGTGCTAGTTCATGCATGGCACACACTCACTGAATTATGAGCTAACAAGTCCTTAAAGCGTTCTCCTGCTGTGCACACCATCAGAAGACCCTAACTGAAATGACTTCTAAAGCCTACTTACCCTACTCTTCACAATTTGTGCTGCCAAGGTTAGTCTCAAATCCATTCCAGTTTCATTCATGGGTTGCAGCTCTGACTCTCCTACAGCTAACTGGCATGAGTCAGGAGTAGCACTTTCAAGGTTAATACTAATCAAAGTTGATGAGGATTTTTTATTCCAGACAAAGGACTTAGGTTGTACATCCCATGTCTTGGGTACTTGCAAAAGACACAACCACTGCATGTCTGCAATGCAACCCAGTGTTTGATAATGGAGTCCTGTTATTAAAAGAATGCTTAAATAGACACTTAAGAAAAGAGAAAAGTATGGAAGCTAATGGGAAGTGGTTTCTTACAAGGCTGAAGTTGGCTGTCCCAAAGCTCATCTTTGACTCAAGAAACAAAATACTAAGAAAGCATGAACTTTGTTGCACTGTTTGGTATGATTTGGCCCAGTTTTGCTCTCTGTTTCAGGGAAGAGAGTTAGCAGCCCAAGGTATCTCTTCCCCTGCCCCTCAAGAAGAGCACTCCAGCTCTTATGAAGAGCAAATGACTGTCATTCTTCTTCCCTGCTAATGTAGAGGCAGTGAGGAGAAGAGTCAAAAGGACTTTTTCCCCTTTGGGCCCTACTGCAGAACCAAATTCCTCTTGCTGACACTGGGGTCATGCTAGCTGCTAGAGGAGCCTAAAATTCTGGATCATGCAGTCACATTTTGGCCCTGCAGATCTTTACTCCTGCATCTGTAATGAGTCATCCCCAGTCAGAGATGTTATCACAGCAAAGTACATCTGCAAACATTTTATTCAGTAACTAACAAACTCATCTTTTGGAAGCTGCATGACTCATGCTGCAGCATCAGAGAAAATTCCCTTGTTAATTACTATAGTGATAGTTGCCCTTGAGAGCATGGCTGCTGTAAGGTGAAATAGCCATGTAACTCAAAGCAAGCTGCTCCTGACAACTGCACACACCTGCATTTCTGAAAATTCTTCTGAAATATTTTGGCTGGTGAGAAGAGAACTTAAGAGCTTGCAAGAGATGGGAGTGTCTCCTCTGGGACCAGCTCTAGAGCATTTGGCACATCCACCTTGGAGGGGGGGCAGAGCAAAGTGAGGAGTTGTTTGAGCACACATGACCACCATGGGCGTGCAAGTGTACACACAGGCATGTTTTCATTTATGTTAAGTGCAGAGGGTGAGATCAGCCCAAACTGGGGAGATACATCTATTGACTTTTTAACAAGAACTGGAATTAATGGGAATCTGCACTCTGATAATGATTTACTAGGGTAAACTATTTAAATATAATCATGAACTCTTAATAACAATTTATCAGGGTAGTAAGAGAGAAAATCCACTATAATTATACATGTAGTGTAACAAAACACTCCCCCCAGAATAATCATTGACCAAGGCTGAAATTAATGAGACACATGTCAGAGACCAGGATTCTCCTGTACTGGGCATGATATAAACATACAGAAAATTACAGTACCTATTCCAAAAATAGAAAGTAGGATTGAAAAGTTTGATAGCTGAAAGGAAAAAGATGAGACATTGTACAAGGCTGGTGGCAACTGGTCTTACGATGCAGCACAGGAGCGCTCCAGTGATGTGCAAACAACAAAGAGCTTCTAGAAGGAAAGACTATAGAGGAAACATAGCTGCCATTAATATACACATTAATCCCATTCCAGTGGACAAGTGTCCTGTCCCGAGTGACGTGGAAGCTGGGAAATTTACAGGAAAGGCAAAGAATTAATAACCAAAGGCATTATATATCCTGCTCACCCCTGCTATGCTTCATTCAAAATAGGTCTGAGGCAGAGAGATGGAGCATGGGGTGGGAATGTGTGTATCGTAACCACTGGTTGTGATAAACAGAGGATTACAGCCCCTGAAGCTGCCAAACCAGAGTCCTCCTCAGTAATTATTCCACATGTGCTCCTACACACACGCTTGCCTGCAAAACACACACTGAATATCAGATCATGTTTTTAGTACCCCAAAGTGCCAAGAAATCAACACAGACTCCCCTAGTTTCACTTTTAACCCACAAATTTGCATTTACAATTGATTCTGAGAAAATAATATTAATAAACCAAAGGGTTGGAAGCCTGGGTTCCAACTATCTCCAAATAACTGCTGCAGGGATGGGAACTCATCAAACAGCTCTGTGTTTCTGTGAGGGTCTTGGCAACACCCTCCGCACTTGTGCACAACCATTTAGTATTTTTTCCCACGAAATCTGATGCTCCCATCTTGTCATCACTCCCCCAGGCTGGGGAGAGAGCAGAGGGGCAGTGAACAGTTTGGCTTACAGCACCTAATAACAAGTTTGAGAAATAATGTGTTCTTCCATTAATCCAACACCCTTGTTCTTCAGGGACTGATTTGATCCAGCCAAATTTTTACTGGATGAATATCAGACCTAGAGAGCCAAATTCTACTCTTGGTTTTACCACAATAAATCCTGAATAGCTCCACTGAGCTCAAGCTACCCAGTAAACACAACAGCACAACCCTGAACACATGAATCAGTTTGAAGCCCATAATTTCTTCTTGAAGTTGGTTTTGAATCATTTACCTAGAAATAAAGCACTAAATCCATGGAACTTGCAAGCAGTATCTCAAAGCACACCCGCATCTGTTGAATAAATCTTCAGAAGCAATACATCTGAAACAGCCATTGATGCAGATTTTATTTATTTTAAAGATCGCTCTGAAAATGAATGCACTGGTAATTAGAGAAATTTAGATTGTAAGAGAGTGACCAAACTACAGTCTTACAAAATAAAGGAGTAAAAGAATCCCATCTCTGATCTACAGAAATCAAGTGGAATTTATCAAGCAGCACTGTGATAACATCGATATGGTCGATGTCGGCACAAAATGGTTTGGTTGTACAGATAAATCTGACATCTGAAACAAAAACTTTTAAAGCCTGAATGTTATTTAAATCAGTAACATATGTTCTAATAGGAAGCTTACATAATAGTTTCATTGTGTTCTCAAGTAGCTGCATTAAAAATTGTAAAACTGATTGTATGCATGTGTTCCTCGTACTTGATCAAATCCACGACACAGCCCCCAACTCTGCAAGCAGTGCTGAGGCCATGTCCTTACTGCCCCTGCAGTGTCCTTTCACAGCTGAACAAACGTCATGTGAATGTGAAGACCTGCCTTGCTTTGTAGCATTGCAGTCTTTGCTGGTTTTGTATTCACCCTTCCAAATTCCAGTAGCAATATGCCAGGAACTGTTGGCTTGGTTCTCCTCTGTCTCACATCTTAGATCACCGTGACACACAGGTTGCCTTTAGCATCTCGTGCTCCCTTGTGCCATTGTTGAACCACGGCCCAAGGCTCAAGGTAACAAGGATCAGGTCTCATCTTTTGCTGCCAGAAGGCCACTTTTAGGCTGAAATACCAGGGAATTACAGCACCTAATAATCTGGCCTCATTCTGCCTTCTGAACTGTGCAACTTTGCAACAGAAAGAGTTCTTAATCCTGTTGAGACATGTTGTTGGAGACTTCAAAAACTAAGCAAAAAGCGAGTTTGCGAGGCAATTCTTAAATACATCAGAGGAAGGCTAGCTTGTTTTAGGCTGAACAGAAAGCATGCATTTACCAAAAATCTTCATAAATAAAAATTGTGTCTATGAAATTCTGTTTTCATAACTCCCTTTTACATGCAAATGAAGAATTTCTGTGTGAACAAAAATTTATTGTTGCCAAAGGTCTTTGCAGTGGCATGTCTCTGTTATCCCAAATTTTTGAGGCAACCTTACTATGAATAAGAAGCTGTTTTAAAAATGGGCTGCAGTGCTAATGCCCCTGGCAATATTTCTNTGGTTCCTTGTGTGTTAAGTTCCAAGTTTGGAAAGGGGCAAAGACCTCGTATATTGCTTTTTTTAGCTGTGGATCTCTGCTGAACACATCACTGACAGCAAAACAGCTGTCTGGGAGGAAATGCAACCGCCTGATGCTGCACCAGGGGTAAATAAATCAGGCAGAGCATTCAAGGTGTCACACTGCAGGCAGCCTGTGACTCTGCCTTCTCATCTTTGTTATGCCAAAGGGAGAGACACCTGCCCCAGCTTTTGTCAGTTATCAAGGAGCCACGTGCTTTTGGCCAGCATTTTCTCTAAAGCAAAAGCCTGAAAACAAGGACAGGAGACTACCTGGCTACAGCAGCCAAAACCACAAACTGTCCAAGGCAGTTTGGCTGTTTTCCAGGACAGGAGCCAGAGTGATGCTGGTGGTCCTTGTAAGAGTACTTGACCTCTGCCATGGACATATCTGTGGCCATTCTTCAAGCAGAGACACTGCATAAAAATCCTTGTTGCACTAACACCAGTGCCCAACACCCCCTGCCTCCCCCTCAAGAGCTGGCAGGCAAGGATTGCATCTGGATACAGGAGATGACAACAGATGAAAAACCCAAACCCAATGAGATACATCTCTGGGCTATTCCTGATTTATAACTTTTTCACTTGTCATTGCTGCTTCTCACTGCCTCATTGAATCCACTGTAGCAACTGCAGTATTACATCAAGTGCTATGTTCCTTGCAAGAACTTTATTTTCCATGTCAGATTATACCTTATTTAAACAAAAAGTACTTTGTGAGACCAACAGGAGAAAGATATTTCTAAGTGGAATGAAGTGCTGATACATACACTTCTGTAACTCATACATGTGGCTAAGGTAACCCAGATGCTTACTTCTGTTAAAGTTAGTGCACATGAAATGTAGCTTTAATTTCAAGTGCTCTTATTTTTAGTTGCTGTCAAAAAAAAACCTAGAGCAGAACAATGGGCTTGATCAACGCTGATGGAGTCAAGAACAGCAATTCCTTAACACATGAATATGCAACGTGTGGGAAGGATAACTTAATTTTGTGTTAATTTCCTTCTGATCATTAAAACTGCTTGTCAGCTTAGTTACTGCTATAGCATTCTCACAATGAAAGAACAGCTTTAATTCAGCTCACACAATCTGAAAGAAGTAGAGGTTGCCAAAGTGTGGTCCTGTGGAACAAGACTTGCCCTCGACTATTTTTTTTTCCACCCTACTTCAGCTCCCACCCTTGGCACAAAGCTGCATCCCAGAGAAACTGTAGGAACCCAACACACCATGGCTGCATCCCACTGGGTGCACTACATCTTCCACAAGACCAAATGAATTTTCAATTAGCAAAAAGTTGAGACACACAGTAAATAAAACTCTCACACTCACAGATCCATTGCCCCTCAGTTTAGCCCCAGAGCTACTGACCGTTCCTATAGCTTTGGCAATTGTTCATTCTCACTGTTGAAAGCTTACATATAAAAAAAATAAAGGATAATGAAACTGTGGTTACAGAGTGAGTTACTTACATTGAAGAACTGAATCCCACAGTGCTTTGAAATTTCCTGCATAAATAACTTCTCAGTCTCCCACATGTTGTGTGCCTGTTTCACAGTATGTTCCAGGTCTGAGCTTTGGCAGAGTAAGACAGATATATTCCAACTTTGCTTTAATATAGATCTCATCCTTCAAAATCAACACTTGAAACTTCTAATGCTTCAGGGTAAGCAGAAGAAATATTCTGTAAAAGATCCAAATCATCTGACAGATTCAGTGGTGTTAAGACACATACCACAAAAAAAAAAAAAGAAAAAAGAAAAAAAAAGTTCCTGAAAAGTCTTTTTCTGTGTATCAGAAAAACTGGCATTCTAGATTAATTGACCAGACACGACTACAGAATTGGATCACCTTGGAGTAGCTATTCAATTTTTGTCATGGTAATAGCTATAGAGTTTCCACTGTAAAAAAATACTTGAAATATTGCAGAAATCAGTTGATATGAAAACCTAGAGAGAAAACCTACTTTAAAGTGATTCAGTCTGAATATACAATGGTGGAAATGCAGGTTCCTGAGATTCTTTAGCTCAGGCACATTTATATGACACTAATGATTTTCTCCTGAGGCTGATGGTCATTTCCTCTTTGTAACTTTTCCTTTCTTTCTTTTTTAATTTGTGTATATATCTAAAAAGAAAACAAAAAATACAGAAGCTTGCATGAAACTGATACAGGTACAACTTGGACCTGTGAATGGCAGTTGATTTCCTCCAAATTTCTTCCCTCTCTCATCCTCTAATGTTCACTCCAGATCTGGCATGACAGACTTGTCTCCATATGTCCCGAGCCAAGACTTCTTCCTTAAACAATACCTTCAAGTGAGATTTTCTGTGCTTGCACTGGCCTCCAGACGTTGTTTTACAACAAGCAAACAAGATGCAAAGAGAAGCTTGGGGGACTGCAAAGCCCATCACAGGACTACCGAGGCAGATGAGACCGTACAGATTTCCACACTGAGGGTGTGCAGAGCCTCGGCATTTCCTTCACAGCACACCAGCAGACATCCCAAATCTGGTGCAGGGGTATTAATTGGATGTAGAGCATCTCGACCTCACTTTTGGGGCAACTGAAGTTGCAGCACTATGCAGAGTAAACCAAACCTCTGTAAGTTCTTTCCCGGGGTGAGATGAAACAGTAGAAAGTGGAGTGGTAGGATTGTGAGGTTGATGAAGTTCGAACCAGGAGATGCCTGGTTTTCAAATGGTCTTTCAAACACACAATCTTTCATAAAACTTCTGTTACCAAAACTGTAGGTGGTAGGTTTTGTTGTCAGACCTTTGTGTTCAGGTTCTCACCCCCACAAGAAGAACACACAGTGCAGCTTATGGCAAAGGGTGAAGAATGTGCACGCATTACACCTGCTGATGAAATCACAGCTTCACCTCTGAAAACACAAGGGCATTCCAGTATTTCTTTCTTGCAGATATTGATCCAGCTGTTGATGCATCTGAGAGATCTGATGAATACTTTAAAGATCTCAGGATAGAAAGACAAAATTTTGGCACACAGCAAATCAGAAACATAGCTAGAGAAAAAGAGGTGTGCATGTATTTTAGGGGGAAAATAGCAACAGGCCCTTTATGTAGAGTAATGTGTCTACAGAAAATAAGAACAACTAAATCAACTCCTGTGTGGAGAATATTCTATAGAAATAAAACCATGAAACTGATTGTACACTGAAATTCTATTTCTTCATCTTTTATTTGTATCACTTGGCAGTTATCAGCTGATGAATACAACCATTAGCTTAATTTCCCCTCCAACCTGATTCCTTCCCTTTTTTAAAATCAGCACTTACCTTGCATTCCAAGAACGTATTTTCCCACTGAACATCATTATTTTCAATAAAAAAATCAAACTAGCTGTGGAGAAGCAATTCCCTTGTAGGAGAGAATCAAAACAACCTACAAACCCATTAAACTAATGCTGATTATTTTCCTATTTCCATGAAGACAATCTTTTCACAGCTGGATACCGCTCAGGAAGGAGGCACCCAGCTTGAGCTGTTTTTGTGTTATTGTGCCACAATTAAATTCCTCTAAGGATCCAGACATCTGGGACTCTGCTGTGGGAAAGCCAGAGCTGAGCCAGTAAGGAAACCCTGTCTGACTGTGTGAGTGTGGGGTGTGCAGGGAGCCAAGAGGGGCACCCATGGGGTCACTGGAGCTCCTGCTGTGAAGGAACTTTGATCCCAGCAGTGAAAGTTTGGAGTGGTGGGAGTGTGACTGCTGGAGTGGCTCCTGGGTGGTCAGACAGGGAAGCTTCCTTAACAGTTCCACTGGCAATGGGCTAATTACTATTGCTTCCCAACCCTGTTCTTTGGTGTTTCTCACACCACGATTATAACCATTCTTTCTCATCACTGGCTAAAATGAATATTTAGGTGTAAATTTTCGTAAGTGAACCCTGACATCGACAGCTGCAAACTGCCTGATAGCCAGGCACGAAAGTACTTATTTGCTGGCAGAAATCAGCTAGTTATTATCAACATCTTTATTTATCATATCTATCCAGAGCATGTAAGCAAGATCAAGATACCATTAGGCCAAGCCTTATACACAACTCATTCAAAAGACTGTGTCTGCCCAGGAGTAATATATAAAATAAACAACTGAGATGGAAAATACAGCATATTTATACAGCTAATCCAGGATTCTGTAGAAACAACAGCTAACCCAGGAACTGAGTTGTATTTTTTTTTAAGACCTGGTTCAGTTGGATAGGTGCAAGGCATGAGAAAACACCCTGAAAGGCCACTTTTTACCAAATATACTCAAAGTGGAGTGTCTATTCAGATAGTGGGCAGAGAAGGGGCACAGTTATTAAATGGGCTTGTCCTACCTTGCAGGAGTTTACTGGCAGCCTTCCTGCACACATTATCTGTAACTTATTTACTTTGCTATTTCACTAGCCATGTTCATGATGCAAAAAGTGTTGCTGCGGTCTGTGATGACCCTCTTATGGCTTTCATGCCCTGTATTGTATGGCAGTCACAAAATAGGAACATGACAGTGGTGCACCTGGGGAAAGAAACCTGCTGCCATGGAACTGCTCAGATGACGACGAGAGCAGATCCTCTCTGCTCTGTGAGGAGACAGATGCACTGCACCCTCCCCACCAACCCTGTCATGACCAGGAGACTCAAACCTGGAGCTGCAAGGGCAGGCCCTGCCTCATCATCTCCTTCCTTACAGGTACACCCTGTACCTGACAGCCTGAAATAGAAGGCAGGGGAGTTCCAGCTAGGGAAAGCTTCAGAAAACGGGGTGCTGATGGTAAGAACCATGGAAAGACACTGCAAGGACACAAACTTGTTTTGGTGTCCTCTGTGCTTGCTGCAGAATGGAGCCTGAGCTCTACTTGTGCATTTGTACAGAAAAAGTTCAGCTTCCCTTGCTGGGGAATCAGCCTGTCAGATTCCCTGATATCTAAGGTCACAAAGGCACTTATATTTTCTGCTTTGGGTACCTGACCTGGTGAAATTAAACCAGAGGTCTACCCAGGACAGATAAGTGGTCAAAGCAATCAGATTTCCCCAGGACCTAAGGCAGACAGGCTGATTGTGCTTTTCTGAAAATAATCCATTCAACTAAAAGCAGCTGTATTTCTCTCCCAAAATCATTACTTTTTATCAATAGTATGAATATCCTTAAAACCATCAATGCTAAATAAAACTTGAGGTCACAGCAATTTTGCCCAGGTTCGTAATACTCCCGGGGATCTGCAGGCACTAACACAGAGAAGACTCATTAATACAGAGATTAAGATTCAATTTAAATGCTGTCCTAGGTCCTGGAAAGCACTCAAAGTCCTCAAAGAACATGTTCTTGAGATAGACTTCATAGCAACTGTAACTGCTGAAGGACTTTCAGTCCGGCTACACAAAAGAATTAACAGGAACACTTCCTACAGAAACTAGACTGCCTTTGAAATTAACTGCTTTCCCCATCCTGAAATGTAAATACGAAAGTAAATGGTGATGCTCTGGGCACTGAAATAAGGGTATGAAGGGATTCACCCAGACCAAATCAGAGCAGTGGTTCTCTGACTGCATGTGTAAGAACAACCTAGAGCAAGAGCACCCTGATACTAAACACAGTAGGAAACTACTGTAACACAAATAAATCATCTGTTGACAAACATTTGCACCTGTAATGCAAACTGAATTGATTTTAGAAACTATTTGTGAATTTTAAATATCATAACAGCAGTGCTGATCCTTGTTTCACAAAACCCGTTGCTTTTACATGTGATAGCTATGTACCTATGTACACATTACTATGCATCAAACGTAGTAATCCAGTAATTGCAGAAGATTAGAAATGACAGAAGAAAAGGGAGGAAAAAAAATGGAGAGGAAAAAAAAAAAGAGGAAAGGAGTAAGTAAAAATGACAAGGAAAGAAAGCAAATTTAGGAGAATGTTGCCCCCATGTTCCTCCTGTTTGAGGGAAAACTATCCAGCCAATAGTTGGTGCCTAGACACACTATCAGCAGTACATTAAATTTTGGGGTGATCAGTGTCACAGCTCAGTCTTATACAAGATGGTGTCACTTGATTCAGATCCAGCAAAGCAATTGGACCAATGTTTAATTTTCATCTTGTGAGCAATGCCACTGAAGGCAAACTTCTTGTGGCTTTAAAAACACAAGATATTATATTTCCTTAAACTCTCTGTTGGATAAGTACCAAGGAGTTATATTGCTAAGTTAAAATACCTAAAGATCCTGATTCAGGTCTTAAAAAATACTTTTAAACATTACTTTAGAGCCCTTACCCTCAATTAAGAAAGAATTCGTTTGGCTCTGGTTTCTTAAAGTCATAAAATGATCAGCAAAATCCTTACTCAAATCACTTGGCTCATATTTACAGTTATTCTTTTTCACAGCCAAGAGGGCTCAAAACATTGTAAAATGTGAATACAGATTCCTGTGTTGCTAGTCTTGTCTCCAGGAGCTGGTGTTAAAAAAACAAAACAAAAACCTAAGGCTCATAAAAGCATAAGAATTGTTGATTTTGAATGTACTCTGCATCTTGCTCATTTGAACCTCCTGATGATTTTACTGACTGAAACAGACCAGGATTACTTCCCTCTTGCTCTTGGGGATGCTTCTGCAAGAGTGCAAGACCAATTAAGAGAACTGCAGCAATGAAATGTTAACTCTATCTGGATGAAGAAAATCTATTTTCCTTTCCCTATATCCTCCATACTCACTTCTGTCCCTACACTTTGCAGTCTCTGCATTTCATCTCACTTAAAATATGACAGCCTCTCTCTGTTAGAAACAGTTGCTTGAGAAGCCCTGAGAGTGATCAGTCTTCTGCTGGCTACAATGTGTAGTGCTGAATGGGAGGAAATGAACTTCAGCTGCTCAAACAGCTTCTGCTGGAAACTTACGGGAACCAGGTCCCAAGACTCCCCTATCTGATTTAAAAGCCCTTTTGTAAAGATATCTATCTAAACATTTTTAAACAGATCTTTTCATTCATCCCTGGACGGAACATAAAGGCAATCTGATAAAAAATAATACATAGGCTACATACCAAAGCAGAAGTAGGAATTCATGGGCCTGGAAATAAAGTTCTTTTACTGGAAACATTATAAAAATGAAGACTGTGGTCATCACAAAAAAAAAAAAAAAAAAAAAAAAAAAAAAAAAAAAAAAAAAAAAAAAAAAAAAAAAAAAAAAAAAAAAAAAGGCAGATTTTAACAGGCACTCTATGGAACAGGCTTGACTTTTCATCCTCAATTATCAGTTCATAAATCTAGAATTTCTCAGTTGCTAGCAAAAGGGTGAAGGTCATCAAACAAGGACATAATAAAATTATTGTGATTTAGAAAATTAACAACAATATGACCTATTTTCTTTTCACAGTACACTGGATTTTCCAGAGCTGTTCCCTTTAGCAAAGGGCCAGTAGAAAACCAAAACCCAGAAACAGCCAAAAAAGAAATTCCCTTTCAGCCGCCAAGACTGATTATCTGCAAATAAACTTGGACATATTTTCCTTTTGAATTGAATTAAATAGTTGATAATCATATCCTTTCAAAGTTCCAAGTATTCAAAAGTAATGCAAGC
This sequence comes from Dicrurus megarhynchus, assembly GCA_013399195.1. Classification (NCBI taxonomy): domain Eukaryota; kingdom Metazoa; phylum Chordata; class Aves; order Passeriformes; family Dicruridae; genus Dicrurus; species Dicrurus megarhynchus. The sequence continues at coordinate 555,221 of VXAD01013799.1, read as the reverse complement.
TTTAGGAGGATTGGAGAATTTACAACTAAAGTAGCTCAACCACATTCCCCATCAAAGGAATCACAACTTATTCAGGAGCTACCAGGAGAACCCAATATCCAAACTCACTGACCTAGCCAGCCTTGCTCTCCCACAGAAAACTGTAATACAAGAACACCTTGATTCCTCACTGCCAGAACATGACTCCTTCAATTTCCATTGAACAGTGCATGGCAATGAACACCTCAGCATCCTCACAGTTTAAGTTCCTATGTGAGGTTGACAGGAACAAATGCCTCAAAAAAATCAGTAACTGAAGTCAGGACCATAAATCTTCATTTTGACATCTCCCTATGTCCTGTTTGCTACCAAGTAAATTCTTCTCCCATTTTTAAAATTCCAAGTTGTTGCTATTGTCCAGTCCCAGGGGGACACGTGGAATAATTTCCCATTGCAGGACTCTGCCTCCGAAGACAGACCTAAGGTAGAGGCTGCAGTGTAGCCCAGCCCTTGCATGTCACTCACGCCACGTCGGCCCTCTTATCACAGAAGTTTCAAGCCCTAACAGGCTAGCGTGGTTTGAAATACCCTCCAGCTGTTTTGTTATTTGTTAGTTTTGTGTTGTCCCTCCTCTGCGGGGGTCTTCATTGGTTTACCACTGTGTATCTTCCTTCTATGGTTGGTCAATTCTGTTATCTCTACCTCATGATGTAATCCCTTAAAACTGACTGCCAGAGAGCAAACGGGGTCTCTCTGCTTAGCTTCCCTTCGAGCTAACTACCTCTTGCCCTCCCAGGGCAAGAGG